>OZ026821.1:0-543109 GCA_964023185.1 Macaria liturata | reverse complement strand
TCCCCTGGTACCTGCAAACTACATTAAACATTATAGTTTCCGGAAAGATTCGCGGCAGATCTAAATCAAACGCAATTGACGTCATTCTCGTCCAGTAAAAGTCGAACGTAAACGTAGAATGAAAACACGCGTAAACAATGTTCATTCTAATAGCTAATAGGGAGGAAGCTGGGCATCTGTAATAACAACAATACTACTAAATTAAACTATAGGTATCTTCAAAATGTAAACGTTTCTAAGACTTGAGTTGCTAGCTGTTGCTTATTCGCAAATAATTAGCTTACTATACATAACCCCTTTATTGCGTATCTAAACATATAGGTAATATAGCTACACAGGGTCGGAAGTCTGTACATTGAAAATATTCGTAAAACGTTTGTTTGAGGATACTTAAAATTGATACTCGCGAAAAGTGCTAACGGAATAAAACTACGGAAAACTATTACTAGAACGGAAAACGTATTTGTTAGAGCTTATATCAAATCAGTAACTTATAGCTGAGATTGCAGTGTATTCGCACATCAGTAGAAACAATAGAAAGCTCTGGATCAGGGAAACAATGCAACATGCTAACATGATCCAGGGAGCATCGCTCTACGATGCGTGATGTGAATCCTTGATTATATAAGTAGATACATAACTTGATGACTATAACTTGATATAACTTGACTAGTACATGTTACAAATGTTATGCCATTGATTGGAAAGGGTTTAGTAATAGTTTCTTATGGTGAAAACTTATTGCCGCCGGGAAATGAATATAGAGACAAGCTTTAGCCGAGAAAATCGAATAAAAGAAATATTTTATGTTTTTTTTTTATGAAAAGGAATAAAAAGTCAAACATTTTCACTACTAGATATGTATGTTTTCTTCATTGTGTGTTTTTAAAATAGTTTTGAGGTAGGTATTTTCATCAAACCATATATCTTAAAAACGCCAGCAAAAAAAAAAACATACCAAAACAGGCTCCGAAAAAAAGTGTCAAAAAGTCATACTTAACGCAAATGTAATTGACACTACTTATTAGCGACATAATAGTGTTACGGTGTGGACGCACGCGTGGGTGCTTTTCACGGTTTGAAGTTTGGACGAGAGGTCAACCTCAGTTTGAAGTACCTATTTCAGAGGTTGCTAGTGGAACTAACTAAATTACACGGGTTTAGTCGGACAGGTGACTATAGTCTCTATGTTTTATTATAGTAAACGGCATGATCTTAGTTTTTTTTTTATTATATTATATATTCTGATCTAGGAAAATCAAAATCGTTATCATTGTTATTGTTTATTGTTAGCCTCGTGTCGCCTACTGCTGAGCATAGACCTCTCTTCTTGTTCACTATTCGTCGCGGTTTTAGATCTGTGCAGGACTGAAACGATTAAACGGGCCTTAATATAATTTTCCTTTCAAAATAATAGGTCAACACAGTTGGATTAACTTTAACAGGAGACAGGTGCCGAAGAAAGCATGAGTATGTTTGAAACTAAGAATGCTACGTGCCCTTACAAAGTAGTACGTACACTTAAACCGCTCATTACTTTATTGTATCGTATCGTCTTATAATTTTGTCTTATTACCGCCTTACCGCCGAAGATCTCACGACCACTGACTCAAATCTGGACGTATTCCGAATAAAAGACCTTGACTTAGTGATACAGTTTTTGGAAAATTCACACTGACTGACTATTGTGCTTCAGGTAATGTAAGGTACTGAGCATAGTCTTTATGATTGTGTTAATGTTTACAGAAATTTTAAAAAGCTCAAATAGTTATCACGACAGATGTAAATAGATAGTGCTATGTGCTATATTTATTATTTTATTGTATGGTTCACAAATTAAAAGAGCTTAGACTATCATCATTACTTGTTCAGTTGACTAAAAATACTAACGTGCGCAACAAGTTAAGAAATTAAAGATTTAAAATCAAACTGCAGTGGTGATAAAAAAATGTGATAAAGTTGACCCCATTCGCATGTCAGGTCAGTGATCAGAACTTTTGTATTTACTACAAGGAAGCAATCGTTAAACCGTTATTTACATATTATTACAATCCAACCAAGATAGCAATTTTAAACATTTCTATATGCTTTTATTTGTAAAATTTGTGTTTTAAAAACATTTTATTACACTAATTGAAAGACAGACTCTAAAAGTTCAGGTTTCTTGAAATGGTAAAGCTGACGCACGTAAGCGTTTTAAGTTTTCGCATTGATTTTTGTTCTCACAATATTTTTGCCAAGTCACTGCATAAAGTGCATCCCAAGGCCTCGGATGACAAAGTCTGAGGCCGCTAGATACGGCGTGATAATCTCTGACCCGTCAGAAATTAGTCTAGTTACGAATAGGCGTGCCTAATTCTCGTTAGATACAGTTATCATTTAATACAATATGCAAGGCTGTGTCGGTTTGTTTCTATGGACGTGTGAATGTGACCGATGCTTAAAGTCTTTGGAAACTTTAAAGCTGTTCATTTTCTTTTTACATCTTTCTAGTATTTTCAGTATTTGCAATTGTTAAGAAATTATGCGTTGTCATTTTTTCATTTAAGTATTTACTTTGTGTAGTTAATTTCATGTGATAAAAAAATAGCCCCTTTTTGAAATAACATAAAAGCGTTTACAAAAAATTTGTTATGACTTATTTTGTCAAGTGCTAAACCCGCACTATGGTTGTTTAAATGAAGCTTTTTATTGGAAAATGAGCGAAAATAATCACGAACGGCAGAATTTTTCGATCATTTTCCAATGAAATGTTTTAAAATGAGTTATTTATAAAGATAAAGATAAAAGATAAAGAATCTTTATTGAAAATGTAAAGTTTTAACATAGGTATAAGTACTAATATCATTGAATATGCTACACAAATTACAATATCTCGTCAAATTGAATTTATAACATTTAGTTTTAATAAAATTTTAGAAGTTACAATGTCAAGTTTTATTAATAACATAATTAAAATTTTTGTTATTAAAAACTTGTCAAACATAGGTAATAATAGGTATGTAATCATACAATATGTCAACTTAAATAAATCTTGGTACTGTCACTTTAGCTGTATAGGGGCTAAAATGACAATTTGGCATCACACTCCTTACCTAGTAGTTAATTACTTAATTTCTAAGCAAGATTAGAATCAGTTGCTAGTTGACTGTAGTCATTTTCAAAGTATTCTTTAAAACTGTATAGTGTCTGATCTAACAATAATTGTTTGACACTATTGCAAAATTGCTGATCATTATTCAAAGACTGAATGTGTGCGGGGAGTTTATTGAACAGTTTCTCTCCCATTATAGTGGGTATAATTAAAAACATATGAAACTTCAACTATTTTATTTGTTGTTTCGACTTCAGACTATAAATTATCTCTTTCCATGCCAAACAAGAACATACTTACATGTGTAACACTAAAATTTTTACGACCTCTAAAATTACGTAACTCCTCCTATTTATCTCTTGTCACTATGACATGTATAATATTTTGTTTAGGCAACAAATAATAGGTTTGGACGGTCTGTTTGCAGATTTATTAATGGTCAAGTGCGAACATTTATGGCTTGTAATGAATCATCGACGGATGTTAGATAAAACGTGACCGTTGTCGATATTTATGTTAATCTCTTACTTCATTCATATTTATTGTTTCTGCTTTTTGCTGATACTAATTTGTTACATAAATTATAGCGCAATTTGTCTTTAATTCTGCATTTGTAGTTTGAGTTGATGGTTTTCATTTCCGGTTCTTTGGAGATTTTGTTCATTGGTGCTTTACGGACTTGACGATGGCGTTTGACACCATTCGTACTTGTATAGCATACTAATTGGTTCCTTATTCCTCTGTGCTATATTTTAGCTACATTTATTTGTATGATGCCAACATTATGTGTACATAATTGCAGGCCCCACGTGTGCCGCAGCAGGAACAGCACGCATTGCTGCCCAGGGTGGACCTCGCGCCCCAACTCTCTATTATGTATAGTGCGTAAGTATCATATTTCTAATTATAATAAAACAGTAGGTAATGACGTTTACATCTTAATTTGGGATACGTAGTAGGCTCTAGTTTGACTAAATGACCTGAGTTGAGTCCTAAGATCTGATTAAGATAAATGTAAGCTTGCTTGTAATTAGTATAAGATTTTAATCAGATTTTCTTTTTACGTTTTGTTTGTGTAAGTGCAAAAGACAGTTATCTTAAGATACAAGTAATAGTTAATTACATATTAATATAAAAAAATCATGTACGTAGGTTCATTGTGGGTGGATGTACCTACCTACCTATATCTCTTCAAATAACCTTCGAAAGATTTACATTGTTCAATTAATTGTAATTATTTGGTGTTCATTGTAGTCGTAGAGTGAATCATCAATGTTTGTCTAGCGTCTAGACTAGTAAGTATAGTATGTACATTTATATTAATCATCCATCCTAAATCGGAGAATCTGGGAACCGTGGTACCTAAATATTTTTAATAGATACATTGCAAGATGCATTATGAAAACATTTAGTTTAAATATAAAATAAAACAAATAATTACAACAGACTGATAGATTCGGAAAACTTTCGCACTCAAAGTTACTAAAAATTATCTCGTGGGTAACGTTGTTTAGTTATCATTGGATTCTAAGTATCTCGCCTGATAGAAAGCGTTGATTAAGTACGCTGGCTCAGCAGACTGTTTCACAAAGTCGGACCGTTTTTACTCGGAAACAAAACGCCAATCTTTGAACATTGATTGGTGGTTTTTACTCCTTTAATTGGCGTTTCGTTATCGTGTGAATTTTTTCTGTTTTTTTATTTGGCATTTTGCAGAAATAATATAACAACATTATAATTAAATAATATGTAATTTTAACCTTTTCTGGATATTTTTGCTGGTTTTAAACATTGTTTCTCCTATTTAGTTGAATGTGTGTTGTGTGTGTGTAGCGGTGTGTCGCGGCGAATGCGGTACGTCGGCGGCGTGCGTGGCGCCCAACATGTGTCGCTGCCCGGGCGGCGTCGAGGCGCCCTCCTGCGGTGGGGGCGCGCTCTACCCCTACCCAGGTAACACACTACACAGTACTGTACAGTATACAGTAGTACAACATCTTTATTCATTCCTTTTTGAATTTTAATGGGATTGCACTTGATCATAATTTACTTGATAGTAAGCTATAATTTTGTAAGTTGTAGTATGCTTTCTCTGCGTGCTAAAGAGAACCGGTTCACTCTCGTTTTGAAGAAAGCTTCTTTATTGTTGTTATTAGTTATTTTTTCTCCGTAATCTTGTGTATATACAGTACAAATAACATTATTTTTGTTTCCAGTCCGCACGCCGGGCGGGTGCCGGCGTATCTGCATGAACGGAGGTACCTGCACCAACGCCACCTGCGCCTGCGCACCCGGCTGGAGCGGCGAGTTCTGCACGGAACGTGAGTAATGACCGTCATTAACAATAATGTGTCTCAGTAAGTCTACAAGCCGCTTTAACAGTAAGGGTTGGAATATAATAGATAACATTTTGTTATCCAACGTGTTATTATTTATTTACAACTATTAAAACACAATTGCTTTTATTAATTTTCGAACACAATTCATTTATGAATGTGTTTTACCCCCTGCATCTTTCTGGAAACCTATTTGGTCACAAGTCACAATAGTCTAACCTTTTCCCAAAATATTATAAAAGTAACATTTCATAATGATGTTCTCAGCTATCTGCAGCAAGCCCTGCCTGCACGGCGGGCGCTGCATCGCGCCCGACCGCTGCGTGTGCTTCCACGGACTATCCGGGACACGCTGCGAGATCGACAGGAGGACTGGTGAGATATTACATAACTATTTTACGCAGCCGTTTAGAAATTAATGCTTTCTCTTTTATAATAAAAAAAAGATAAAGATAAAAGTTTTTTATTTGTAAACAGATAAATGGGATACAATATAGTGTTGCTCTGCCTTCTACTGTAGTGTTAACTGTGTTGTAGAAGGCAGGATCTTCCACCATCAATTTGTTTACAATTTAAATAAGTAACATAAAGTTACTAATGTTAGGTTATGTTACAAGTATATTATTATGTGGCTATAATAATATACTTGTAACATAAAACTAATCTTAGCCTAAATATACATATAACTACTAAGTTGTGTATTGGTAAGGTTGGTATTATATAGATTGGTATTGGTATATTGTAAGGTTGTGTATGTATGTGTGTGTGTGTAGGTATGTGAGTGTGTGTGGGTGTGTGTGTGTTTGTGTGTGTGGGTATGACAATGTGTGTATGTGAGTGATTGTTATATAGACAATCACTCACATATATATATATATTGTTATTGATTGTTATATAGATAATTCTTCAGTATTCATAATTAGATGGCTTAGCGTAAATGATATGATTTTTTTTATGGCCTTCCTCAGTTAGTTACTTTATAACGTAAGTTGAAAAGGCCAAGAAGTTCCATATTACTGAGTTTAAAAATGAGAGAGTAACTGAGACTGTATTTGTAAGGTGACCCGATGCTATGTAGTAATTGTTGTCTACAATGAAACGTGCCCCTAATTATAAAAAAAACCTTTATTGATTACTATTTACAAACTTCATCAATTATTTAGAAAAGCGCCATCTAATAAATAAAAATGAAAAAGCGCCATCTAGCGGCCACCAAACAATACTAACACCTTATTTCCTTCCAGGCCCCTGTTACACGGACACGCGCGGCGCTCTGTGCACGGGCGCTCTAGAGGGCGTGGTGTGCACCAAACAGCTGTGCTGTGCGACCGTGGGAGTGGCCTGGGGACACCCGTGCGAGAGGTGCGGGGACCTCACCTGCCCCACCGGACACCTCATGAACTTGGCTACTAAGGAGTGTCAGGTGGGTAGCTAGTGCAAAGATAATGTCCACGATTATTTAGAACAGTGTTGATTGTTTCATTTCATCAGAAAATTGTAGCGCCATCTGTCAAGATTTGTGTGTAGCTTTTATTGATACCTTTGTTTAAATGTTATAAGAATAAGAAAAGTCCTAGAGCGAAGAATAGAGAATTTAATACTAATATGTTTTTTGTTGATGCTAGATATTCTTACTGCACAGGGCCTGAAATTTAGTTGAGTCGATAAAACGCAAAATAGGTACTTCTGTCTTCTGTCATAGTAGAGTAGTTTTCATGTCAAAGAGGTGATTAGCGCGTTTTGTAAAACCTATGCTTCAGAACTCAGCCGATTAGTTCTTCTTCTTATTGACTTAACTCTGCTGTCGAGAGTATTTCAAATCGCCAGCTCTATTACTAACTTCTATTACAACCATTTCCCCAGGACATAGACGAGTGCGCGGCGATCCCCGGTCTGTGCGCGGGCGGCAAGTGCGTCAACTCGGTGGGGTCGTTCGCGTGCGAGTGCCCGCCCGGACAGCGCCGCCACCGCGTCTCCAACAACTGCGAGGACATCGACGAGTGCGAGGACCCGGAAATATGTCCGGTAAGTTACTAGTCTTTATATATTTAGACAGTACCTATACAATGTACCTATTTACTGCTTGGAATTGTAAGAAATCCTTGTATGTATGTAAGTATGTTTAACAATCATACCTATCACCAATACCAGCAATCTGTAATATAAAAATATATCTAAAACTATCTACGGATTTGAAAACTAATCCTAAGTTTGTCTCTAACGAGACCCCTTGTACGAGTTTTTTGTAAACATGCGTGACATAACTCGAATAAAAATTAATCACGATCAGTGAATCAGGGTCTCTGGTGGAGAGTAGGGGAACTACGATTTCCTACGAGAAACGTAAGCTAAGGATACAAGTTTAGGTATCACTGCAAATTCCACAAAATTTGACGAGATTGAAATAGCCAATAATATATGACTTCAAATTATATTTATAATTTCAAACAAACTAGACAGTTTGTAAAATGGTTATTTACTAGTTTCAAAACAATTTAGTTAAAACTTAGAAGCTAGTAACTTGACATAACTTAACCATAAAGAACTGTCTATTTATCCTTTTGTCCATTTGTCAGTAGATTTATAGATCGTAGTTTTACCAAGTAAACCCCTTGACCTGCCTTGTTACTGTTTGTAATATTTGTTTTGTCATTTTGTTTATGGCTTATGGAAATTGGCTGCGATAGTTATGACATGGCTTATGCCAGTATTTCGTCTTTGTTTTTGAGGTACAATAGTTTCAATACAATACGAGTGGGATTTGTGCACTGTAGAAAATGTATGATGGAATTTCAAAATGTGTCATGCTAAGTCACGTAAATATCGTTATTGAGAACTTGTATTGCTCAATTTTATATCTATCTTGAGCTATTTTAATAGCGATCGACCCAATTCTGTTTTTGAGGTCTCTAGAGAAAAAGGCTATTCGAGGAAATCTAATCATGTCAGCTGAAGACCGAGAGACAGCACACGAGCGGCTAGCTTTAAAATTTTGATGATACAATACTATAATTTATTAATAATTCCATAATTACATGTCATTGATGATTTATTGTCATGATCAGGTAATGTAAATAATTAGATAATATTTTGATATTTGTCAACAGAACGGCAAATGTGTGAATACTGAAGGCGACTACTACTGTCTTTGTAACCCGCACTTTATTCCTAGCCCCGATAAGAAGTTTTGTATCGGTAAGTGTATTGCAAGATGTGTTTACTGTAGGTAAATATATTGATTTTATTGTTTCTGGTGAATGTTTCTAATGTACCTACTGCATCAGTAATTTTATAATTTCTAGTTTAGGTCTGTTTTCTTTGATAAACCTACTTCTATAAATTCAATGCAAATCGGTTTAGTTCGCTTAGACAATAAACGAAACCGCTAACACATTATAACGCCTGATAGAAAAATGCGTGAAAAACGCCTAGCGTAATATCTTAGCAAAATATATTACCTGTGTTATTTCGCTCTAGAAATTTCTATTTGTTATCGAAATAATCTTTTGAAATGTATTGTTTCAATTTTTTTCCCAGACGGCCGCGTAGGAAGCTGCTTCACATACCTGAGCGAGATGGGCGAGTGTGCCGACAGACTGCCCGTCGCACTCTCCAACCGAGACTGCTGCTGCGGGTACAACATGGGCCGCGCCTGGGGAGACATGTGCACGCCCTGCCCGCCGAGAGGCGCCAGTAAGTACTCTGTACACACACACATACACACACAAATACACACGGGCGCACACACAGCGAGAATCAATAGTCTGTTGCCATTGATCTCCATCAGTACAAGTACGCTGGATTGGCTGGTCGCCGCATCGTTTTGTGCCTATTTGATTTTCGCCATCTTGGCGCCGACAACGCCAGTGAAGTTCCACGGAACTAATAGTAGGGACGGGACAATGTAACAAATTATATCGACAAAAATCTAATTTTCGCATAGGCGATAGAGATACCTGTAGATGTCTATCCTTTTTAACCACTGACCTCTATTACTACTAGTACGCCGGACTGGCCATATAAAATAAAAACTATTTTGTGCCGATTTGAAGGGCCGCCCTTGAGTGTACCTACTGAAAACTAAATTTGGCATATATTTCTCAAAAAGCAAATTGCCATCGTGTTTTTTACATCCTTTCCGCGATTTTATTAACGTTTTCTTTATAATTTAGTTTATACATATTAGAAAGTGTCCAAAACAATGTTAGTTAGAAATTTAAAGGAAAATGTAAATAGTCAGTAATTTAAACAAGTAGGTTGTAAGAAAAATTGTTAAGTAGTTAGTAAGAAAGCGTAGATTAGGTTCCCCCATAAACCACCTGGGGAGTTAGAAGTATTCACTGTCTTTTAATCAAATCTTATGATGACACTGAAAAACTGGTGAGAGTGTACAACCTAGATTTTAGGCTGAATACAGAAGTAGACCTTCTATTCTAGCTAACTGGTGTCCGTTCTTAAGCGTAGTTAGATCAAAATTACTCAAACATTTTACACAATATGCACACAACATTCCCACACACACATACATACACACAAACACATAAATACCCTAGACTACTCATTGGAGATACCAAACATTCATACGTAATCTTTATAAACCCGCAAAAATCCTTGCATTCCTTTCATATGTAATGTATGTAATACGTGTAATACATTATCACATAATCTTTTTATTTTCTTGAAGCAGCTTCAGTTTGTACATTACTGTTTTGTAACAAGCACTATTTGCAACTGAAACTCTGGAGAAATATGTAGTGATTTTCCGCTGCGACTCACCACATATTTTAATCATATTTCTCCAGAGTTTCAGTTACAATGGATTTCCGCAAAGTAACGCCTGATTCAATATCTTAACTTATATTGAATTGGTTTTTGTATTGTATACTATTTAATTCAATTAAGCCTTTAATCATTTAAAATCATTGTCATAGAAAGAGCAAATGTTTACCTCAAATATGTAATTCTTCCCTAGGCCTCCGAGATACAGGCATTGCCTAGTTCGGGGTCCGCTAGAAAAGCACATGTATGTACCTTGTATGTAAAAAAAGAACGTAAATACCATGTCTTTATTATTTCATTAGTTAATAAAAAAATTGATTTTTTAATATATTACTCAAAAAACCTTTGTTTTCCTATCTTTTTTCCAGTTACATAAATTGCAATGTACTTTTCGTCCACTTGTTGGTAGGGGTACGTTTGATGGTGCCGTTGGTTCTAATTCTGGTATTATGTTTCGGATACGGGTTTTGATATGCTGTGGAACATTAGCGATAAAAAATCTTATAATATGTAAAAATGTATGCAAAAATATGTTACGTATGTATTTAATCGCTACCGGGTCCAATAGACCCACACGCACCTTTTAGGCCCATAGCACTAACATGTAGCGGACTAACTGTCAGCTTAGATCGTTATCTACCGCCCTATACTATAGTCGAAAGGTATTAAGAACGGCCACATTACAATCGTCGTAATTTCGAAATAATTCAACAAAATTCAAGGGACTGGGTCCACTGGACCCAGTAGCGAGTCCTTAAGTGTTAAGCCACAATTTTAGTGAAGAGTCTTTTAACCTGTAATTTAAAAACAAACCGTCCATTGATACAATTTATGCCAGAAAAAACATCGACAAATATTGTCGATATGGAATATCGACAACACTATTGTGTTGTTTATGTTTATCAAAACTTGTCAATGTCATGTCAAATATGTTCTAATGTCATGTCATGCATGTAATACATGCATGGAATTAATATATAATAATAAGGAATGAGCACTGCTGGTCCAATTACGAGCAGAACGAGGCGAATGTATGACAGGCTGTTGTCTTTTTCTAACTATGGTGATAATACATTACATAATTAGGATATTTCAATTCATCTTCCTACCAAATCTGGAGTAGTCTCTTTTGGGGCCCTATTTTACCTGCATCTTGCCAATCATGATAATCCCTAGCTCTATTGACGCGTTAAGTAATAAACACCAACAAACTTACTTACAAAAGGCACTTTAATTTGTAACTTATGATAGTAACCGACATAAAAGAGACATTTTGTTGTGTCCTTTAATCAATTGAATAACTTAATAATCTTGTAACGCTTATCACAAGATTTTAGAATACAAATATGAACGTGTACCGTAACCACAAACCTATTTCACTTTAAATAAAAGTCAACAGTAGTAAAGTCGCGACGCCCCGAAAAAATATAGGTCACCTTTGTCCCAATAATGTAATCTTAGCATACCTGTTGAAAGATATATTGCAGCCACTATAAGATTCACTTCTGCATTCTGCATACACTACTATTTGTTATCATATTGTTATTTTTACAATAAAATACATCTAAATTAGTTACAAATGTAATTATTTTTTTCCCGCTACCTTTTGTCATAATATAATGTCATCATAATGTTGCTTGTGTGAAAATAATATAATATCAATTTGTTATTTATTTATTCTATTTTGTGTTAGTTTCACAAATTAATTCAGATTTCTTTGTGTCGAGTAAGATTTATAATAAATAAAAATAATAAAATTTTTATTTATTGTTAATATGACTACGTTGACTAGACAGTGACGTTTCTCACAGATTATTTTTTAAACTAGAAAGCTGCTGAAACAGGACAACAGCCTGCCTACTATGTCTCTCATTTTCGATCGATTTCATCCCCGATTTAACATTTATAGTAAATGAACTTTAACTTTAGAAACATAAGGCTTCTATTCGTATAAAATCTAGTTCACAAAACAATAAGAGAAATCCTGTGATAATGAGAGGGATTAAAATCCTTGAATAAATGTCAAATTTAGTTCTCATTACCCTCAAGGGAGGCGCTTCAAATCGGCACAAAAAAGAGCTGTCATTTTGTATGGTACAGCCAGTCCAGCGTACTAGTAGTAATGGAGGTCAGTGTCTGTTGCGGACAACAACGAACAACAACGCAGCGTTTGTAAATTGCTGCTAATTGTGAGCGATTTAAAAGCTTGATGTGTCCCTTATGCGCCTAATAAATCTTTAAACAAAATATGTACTTATCTATAAGTAAGCTCATTAGCTCACCTCAGCTGCGTCTATTTACCAAGTTGTCGTTGATGCGACTATTCCAGTGATGCAGGCCGTCTAAATTAGTGTCATCCAAAGTAATTTATAAAGTTATTAGTTTTTGCCTTAGCTCTGCTAATCATATAGTAACGTGGCTTGCCTTCTTCCTTTTATAAACACATAGTTCTCATACAAAGTCGTATAAAAAGCAGACAATCAAACTGAAAAAGTCCAAAACTTGTAAAGAAGTTTACTAAAAAATTCTTCCCTTACAGCGGAATGGACTCACCTGTGCGGTGGTGGAGTGATTCCCCCTGACTGGCGCCGTAATGTCACTAACGGCGGAGGCGGGGGTGAGGGGGGGAACGGCAATGGAGGAGGAGGGGGGAGCTATGAACCCCCCGCCATTGCCAAGATCAACGAGTGTATGCTCAGGAACGGGATCTGCGGCCTGGGGGACTGTGTTGATAAGGATATTGGGTGAGTTGTACGTTTTGGTAAATTTATTTGTATTTTTAATTTTTGGATCGATTTTGACATTTAAGGTAAATGTTTAAATGATTTTTATAATCTTGAATGCCAATTAATAATAATAAACGTTTATTTGACCTTATTAAAAAGAAACAGGTATAGCAATAGTGAACATTTGAAATTGTACTATGAAATAGGGCTTAGGACTATACAATAGTTGGTGAACCCTGGACATCAAAGTAATGCAACAGTTTGTTAGCACGTCGTGATACACTGTGATTGGTAACATATCAAACCAAACTCTATTTATGGTTCTCCATTTTTCTTTCGTTTAATTGCTGTATCTGCGTCGCATTCTTATCTCATGTCTCTTCCTACCGAACACTCTTACAAATATACCCACCCTTGTCCTCCAGGTACCAGTGCAACTGCTGGGAAGGCGCAGAGTCAGCTGAGATCGACGGCAACCCCACGTGTATAGATATGGACGAGTGTGCGCTCGAGTACTGCAAGGGAGGCACCTGCACCAACAAGCCGGGCGGGTTCGACTGCAGGTCAGATAACAATCCCTTCTGTAACTAATTATTGCAGATAACAAAAAATAAAACAAAAATAGAGATGAATAAATGGATCCATTATTTTTCAGAGAGATGATCGATTATATTATGGACATGATATTCCCCAATTTGTCAATATTTTACTTATGATGAATTTGTTTTCAGATGTCCGCCAGGCTTCGACCCCGTGGAGAACGGTCTGCGATGCAGCGACAAGAATGAGTGCGAGATGACAAACGGACAGATGTGTACTAACGGAGAGTGCACCAATATTGGAGGAGGGTAAGTTTTTATCGTACGAGTGATATTATGTTTATAGCTTTTGTAATTTATCTTTAGGCCTAAAATTCTCTGACTCTTTGTCTATTCGATGCATCTCTTCTTAGTCGTATCCCTCACTGCTGAGGATCGTGACTCCTTCTGAATTCGTTGCATAGTCAGGACAAAACGCTGATACCGCTAAAGTCATCAACTCGGTAATCATTCATTAGCTCTGTCAATTTATAACATCCATCTTTATTCCCCAGCTACGAATGCACCTGCAACCCCGGCTACGAGTCCACAGAGACAGGTCACGCGTGCCGCGACGTGGACGAATGTCGCGACAACCCGCGCGTGTGTCGCCGCGGCAGGTGCAGGAACACAGCCGGCTCCTACGAGTGTGACTGTGAGCCTGGCTTCGCCATCACTGCGGGCGGGTACTGCAGCGACATTGACGAGTGTGCCGACAAGACTGTGTGCCAGGTGAGATTGAATCTTAACTAAGTAGACACTAGGGTCAAACTCGCAAGTCTGTGTTAGTGGTGAAAAGGAGGCTCGTGAGTTTGAGCACTGAAAAATTAGGCATTACTTTAGCTTAAGATCTAAGGTATGTGTCAGACGTCTAGAAAAATATCGTCCCTAAAAAGGTATTTAATTAATTTACTAGCAATCAGAAAGATATGTGAATACAATCTTAAATACTGGAAACTGCTCTTTTTGAGAATACACGAAAACATATCTATACTCAATATATTAACTAAACGGTTTTCACTCACGTGTAAATCGCGTAAGTTGTTTACGCGTTTCGGATGTAAACAACTTACGCGATTTACACGTGAGTGAAAACCGTTTAGTTAATATATTGATAATATGTCTCACGAAAGTTTTAATATTAACATATCTATACTGTCACAAGGCGGTATCCTGTGACAAATACTATTCCTTATACCCACCAATGATCTTGCTCGCAGTATATTAGTTAGCAGATCCTTATTACAAGATTACAAGTTTGTATATTAAGAATCAGTCACAAGTACAATTTACTATACTTATATAACTTTTCCTCACCAGGGTGGTCGCTGCGTGAACAGCGAGGGTTCCTTCCAATGTGTCTGCGAGGCTGGTTACAGACCGACCCCCGACCGCGGAGCTTGTATCGACGTGGATGAATGCTCGGAACAGCGTGTGTGTAGGAACGGCAAGTGTCACAACACACCGGGCTCGTTCCGCTGCGAGTGTCTGCCTGGGTTCACGCTTAGTAACGATGGCAGGACTTGTCTTGGTGAGTTGGACACTTTATTATTTAAAAAGAACGTTAAATTATTTCACATTTTTTTGGAATCTTAATAAAAAAAGTTTAGGAATAATTTTGACAGGACTTATATTATCAAACAAGTTGTCAATAGATTCGAGGTCTGTTTATATAGTAAATTAAAATATAGGTGATACTTTATCATGAAAAAATACTTTTGCGTACCTATAAAAATATGTGCCAAAAGATTCAAATCAAATCATTTATTTTGCGAATATGCACAAATTGTAAGATAACAGTAAATGGAAGGCTAAATGCTATGTAAATAAATATCAGTATTGTCCTGTGTGTTTATGGCTGATGGAGACTCAGAATCAAGAGCTGACTTTGCTTGGCGGCACCTTTTTCTCGTCATGGGCCGGACTGGATGTGGTGTTTTCAAAACCTAAGCTTTTGTATCTCTGTCTGTATAATACTCATAAGTTTATCATTATCAGCCTTCAGTTGAAAGTTTTCAGAACATAGATAAATTTCTAGATGCGCAGAGTTTAATTCAATTGATAATTGATGTTCTCTTTTTTTACATTCTATGTGACTGCTATTCAGCGTATTATCTGGGAGACTATTAATTGTGTTGTCTAACCAGTAACCACAGAGTACTTTTTTATATGGCTAACATTGTCGAATTTGAATTTGAGGACAGGTTAACCATAGAGATTGATCGTCTCCTAGTAACGCAGTATATGTCATTTGTTTCGTACTCCTTATCCATGTCGTACAAATCGTGTCGTGAATAGTGGCTTTAAAAGCGATAGTGGTAATGAAGAACAACTTTTGTAATCATCAATGACAATATTGTCTGTTGCTGTCAATGTCAACGATATGTCAATGGCATCAGCTGATCGAACTGATCGATGAGGATCGATGATAGTTCAAGCAAGATAACTCTGCGCGCGGATAAAATTGGAACTAAAATGTTCTGATTGCAATTTGATCAGAGGCCAATTCTAAGCATAAGTGCTGCTGCCAGTTGCGCGCAGAGTTATGTTGTACGGACTCTAATACAATTGCATTGCAAGTCTGCCTGCACAAACAAAAACAACGTCACAAATTTGATTTGCAATTTCCAATGATAAAATTAATTACAATTATTGCCAAACTGTAAAATATTTTGCTGTGTCGTGGTATTCAAGTGTTATAACGGTTGTCTGTGGATTCATTCAATGTAAACACACGACTATGGTTCAAATAGTGACTTGTCAAGCTCTTACCGGCGATGATAATAGCAGGCGTATATATTGGAGGTTATGTATGTCCACTTTTTAGAATAGCCAATAGCACTATTAGATAGATAGATAGATAAACTCTTTATTGTCGACACATTAAAAATGAACAGTACATAAAACAAAATTATTATCTTAAATTGTGTCACAAGGGGCGGCCTGATCTTTTTCCAATTTATTTTGGTAAAAATTAAAAGAACTCTGGATTTGTTTGTTTTCCTGGCCAGGGTTGCCAGTCAACAACCGTATTAGATAGTAGATTAGTATTAGTAGAGTAGATTTCCCATACCGGAAATCGACCCCGAGCCTCCTGGGTGAAAGCCAGGTATCCTAGCCACTAGACCATACGGGATATGCGAGCTCAGCTTAAAATTGTGGTTTTGATTATATGAAGATACTCATTGATATTTTTTTTACAGATGAAGTGCAAGACTTGTGTTACGAGAAGTTTGAAGAGGGCCATTGTACTGGACCCGGACAGAGCCCTGTCACTCGGTCTCAGTGCTGCTGTAGTGCAAGCAAAGGTGAGCTTTATTATCAAGACATTCATATTCAAATTTCTATTTTATTTAGATGAAACCAATTCGGAGTTAAATAAATTTTAACTCCCTTTTAATTGACTTATAAAATTCAATGGACTTCATTTATTAGGTACTATGCATCACTAATTAGTCTATACTTATATCATGTTTTTCAAACAAATATACATGTACAATAAAATAAAAAATATGTACGATATAAAATTCTATTACAGGCTTAAAACTAGGTTGGGGCGTCTCCTGCAAAGCTTGCCCCGAGCCCGGCACCAAAGAGTACAAGATCCTCTGCCCCGAGGGCAGCAGCAAGGACAACGGCGGCGCAGACATCAACGAGTGCACAATGATCCCGGGCATCTGCCCGCACGGGACCTGCGAGAACCTGGAGCCGGGGTACAAGTGCATCTGCGACCCGGGGTACCACCCGCACGAGGACGGGATCTGCCGGGATGTGGACGAGTGTCATATGCACCAGTCGGTGAGTGGCAGACATTATGAAATTGTATCTTGGAATATAATATTTGGCAAAAGCTTGCTGATATGTGTTTTTTTCTGTGACTCTACTCTTACGCCCGACTCTTAGCATGACAGTAATTACCATTGTCAAACATTACATTTGTTTTAATAAAATGTTTTTGTATTGTATTCCAGTTCTGCACGGGCGGCCAGTGCCGCAACACGCTGGGCTCGTTCACGTGCGTGTGTCCGGCCGGCACGCGCTACGAGCCCGACGCACAGCTGTGCCGCGACATCGACGAGTGCGACGGTGAGACGACACGCGTCATCGACGTGCCGCGCGGAGACATACCACTCTCCATAAACATAGTCACAGGTTTTATATGGACTACTAGGGCTGCTGGATGAGGCTGTGCACAACATCATAGCAGCACGAGCCTGGATCATAGCTACTCGAAATATGTCATGGCTGCTAAACAAATATACTAAAATGGCTGCCAACAATCTCATTACTTAAGTAACAAAATATCATAGCTACTATAATTACCTGTTCAAAAACAATCATACTTTTACTCAAGAAAACATCAAAACAGCTTATCAAAAACCTTCACTAATTTGCCAATAACTAAAAAACTATTCATTTATCAGCATTGCCCAGCTTCCATAACTAGCGATGCAAAACATCGTCAGTTAAGACAGGAGATAGAGAGAGATTTGGGTTATACAAAAAAAAACATACCTATTTACTAAGCATATATACTTCCTACAACAATGCGACTTTGGCTTTGCGAGAATGATTTTGCTTACCATTATGGTGAAAAATAATGACACGGACATTCCGATTTGTACAACTATACTTAGTTTTCACTTGCGTTAGGACTCACTCGGGAATCCTAATTGTATAGTAACATATACATTATTATTTTAAAATTATCAAATTGTAAAAATATTGACCTTTGCACGCAAATCGACCCACCGCACTGCTTAAAACTTAAATTATTTAATTTGTAACTACACTATAATTTAATTTCTTGGTTTGGATATTATTAAGATTCTACATGAAACTAAAAGATGTTGTTAACATAGGTTTTCGCCCAAAAACTTTATTTGAAACTAACTCTAGTACGTTGTCAATTTGGTTACCGTTTGAATTTAGGAACACAATTGACAGGATTTTAATGTACCTACAATAACCAAATTTCCCTATTTTTATCTGTAAAATATTTATTAACAAATAGGTAGATCGTTTTAATATTCGTAGGTATATATATATAATGACGATATAAGGTAGGTATATATGTATATAATATACGACCTAATTCGTAGGTATATATGTATATATATACGACATCGTCAAAGTCGAGGGTCCAACCCCAGCCATGAAGTAAAATATCCTCTCCCCACACTCTCTATAACCACATATGTTATGTTCCAGAGCACGCCAACCCGTGCGACAACGGTCGCTGCATCAACACGCACGGCAGCTACGAGTGTGAGTGTGAACATGGCTTCGTGCTCGACGCCACGGCACAACATTGTATCGGTGAGTGATCAGTCACTTTGACAGTCTTTTAAAAATCCGTTCATTTATCTTATTACTTATTGAGAGTCGTGACTCAAAATTGATTCATTAGATGAGCTATCTTGGGCAGATTCTAACATCGTGGTAGCTTTCAAAGGATTTCCTCAGATTTTTATGTTTTTCTTCATCGCTAACCACTTTAACGTCCAAACCCATGACGCGTTTGCGGGTTTTGGGCAAATGTCGATTTGCCCGTGACGTATGTGTGCGTTTATTTATTTATTTATTTATTTACAGACACAAAAACAACTTACAAACTAAAACTTATAATAAAATACAAACTTAACCTTATATATGTTTTTTTTTTAAATTTATCTCCTGCTTCTAAATATGAAATTTAAAAAGAAGCATCGAAATAAGTTTTCCGATAAAAGGGCAGTGAGAGCGCAGTGAAAGCAAATCCACTCATAACTTGCCTTCTAAAATAAGCCATTGGTTAAGGGCTGCAATCAAACCAGGGTGTGTCAGAATTCTTCTTCTTCTTATCGAATGAGAGTGGCCAACTCTGGCGTCGAGAGTTTATCAAGCCGCCCTAAGGGCCTCTGACATGGCTTAACGACTGCCATAATATGACATACAGCCGGGACCTACAATTTATCGTGTGTCAGAATGTAAAGTAGACACATTTACCTTGTAGCCACGTACACTCTCTAATTAAATGAGCATATTGTTTGCAGACAACCGTCGCGGCTCGTGCTGGCGGCGCGTGGTGGACGGGCAGTGCGAGGCGGCCGCGCCCATCCCGCTGCTGCGGCAGGAGTGCTGCTGCAGCGTGGGGCTGGCCTGGGGCTCGCCCTGCGAGCCCTGCGAGCAGGAACACTGCCCCTGCCCCAAGGGGTTCGCCAAGGTAACATAACTTCATCATCATCATCCACAGCCTTTTCTATCCCACTGCTGGGCATAGGACAGTCTTTGAATGTGTCAGCTGTGTCGATCCTGTGCTGACCTCGTCCATAAAGAACCCGCGACTCGTACAATGTCGTCGACCCATCTCGCTGCCGGACGACCCACTCCTCGTCTGCCTGTTCTTGGCCACCACTCAGTAACGGTTTTGCGCCATCTGTTGTCGTTTCGTCTAGCCACATGTCCCGCCCAACTCCATTTAAGGTTCATTACTGCCAATTCGACATCACGGACCTTGGTTCGGCGTCGGATTTCAGTATACTTATATAACTTACTGGAGAACATTTGTACACCTTGCACTGCAGGGGTCGTTGGTCGCCGGTGATGGTGATGATACTCAGCCGCTTAAAAGCCATCCATTTTGTAGGCAGATGCTTGAAAATCTACTATAATAAGATACAATAACATGTACTCTCCAGAAAACATCTACATTTAGCTATATAGGCGACTTACTTACGTTACGTCTGTTTGAACTGGCTACTAATTTCCGAGGGCTCTTTTATCTTCAATTTGTTAAGATAAAATGTATTGAATTCAATTTGACGAGATATTGTAATTTGTGGAGCATATTCTATGATTATATTTCAACATTATGTGTGTGTGTGTTGCAACTTTACAGTACCTATCAATAGAGATTCTTTATCTTTATGTTTATCATTTCATTTACTCTTAAAGTATTTTACGCAATGAAACGATTTCTGTTTGTTTGTTTTCATTGTCGCCATTTGAAATGTTATGTTTCCCTTACAGCTAGACGGCGCCACGTGTCGCGACGTGGACGAGTGCGCGTTGGACCCCGAGCTGTGCGTGGGCGGCGCCTGCGTCAACACAGACGGCTCCTACCGCTGCGAGTGTTCCGAGGGACTCACGCTGGACACTACTGGTGAGACTATACTATAAATAATACTGGTGAGACTACTATATTTATAGTTTATATGGAGAAGTTGGAGAATGGATAGAGAAGAGAAGTAGTATAAGAAGAGAAGTTCCAGCAACAGAGAGCAGCGGAACTCCGGGCTGTATACATAAAAAGTAGGCACAATAAACCGGAAAACAACACGAGATATTTGATTTTTTAAGTTATTTTAAGCGTGCGCGTAAAAGTGTGTTTCTTTAATATCCAGCAACAATACTTTATAAAGGTTGTGTACACTTGCAATGTAGCTATTTATTACTATATTATGCTATATTATTATTACAGTGGTGCTACCTTCTCAACTCTTAACTTTTAACGAACTCCTAGCTTAATTTCCTCTAACAGCTAAAATTAAAGCTCACTAATTAGATATTTTTCCCAGCATTCTATCTATTTCTTCACAACTGCCTCATTCTTAACTTTCAAACCTATTCTTTCCAGGCAACCGATGCGTGGACACCCGTCGTGAGACCTGCTACACAGAGTACTCAGGCGGTCGTTGCAGCGGCGCGCTACAACTGGATGTACTGAGAGCTGTGTGCTGTTGTTCTTCGCTTGGCAAGGCCTGGGGCGGGCAGCGGTGTGAGGCTTGTCCTAAGAAAGGTGAGACCTCTTTGGCAGTTTTTATCTCCTGGTATCTTAACATTGATAGAAAATAACGGGTTTTTGGTGCTGGTTTTACTTGACAAGGCCTTGTGTCTGTCACAGTAGAAACCCATTCACCCGTTCACACAATCCTATTAAGTACGATTATTGTGTTGCCGGTGTTCCTTTGGAACGTGTCACAGAAATTCGCGATTTGGGAGTAACACTGGATGTACAACTAAAACTAAATGTTCATATTGTAGACATATGTAACAGAGCGTTCAAGTTTCTTGGCTTTGTAATGCGGCAGGCAGCTAGATTTCGGGATCGTAACGCAATAATTATGCTATACTACGCTTACGTAAGAAGCAAATTGGAATATATGGG
The DNA here is from genome assembly GCA_964023185.1 of Macaria liturata. Taxonomy (NCBI): domain Eukaryota; kingdom Metazoa; phylum Arthropoda; class Insecta; order Lepidoptera; family Geometridae; genus Macaria; species Macaria liturata. The sequence continues at coordinate 521,450 of OZ026821.1, read as the reverse complement.
ACCCTCACGAAAAAATATAAAGAATCATGATCGAGCGGGTGCAACGGAAGTTTGCCCGCTATTTATATAAGAGGTTGTATGGTTACTATCCGTTCCTATATCCCTCGCTGTTTGTATCTGGCATGGTGGGGATAGATACGCTAAAGTTGAGACGTAAATGTGCAATATTATTACACTTTTACCCATTATTAAATGGTAGAATAGACGATCCTAGTACACTGGCTCGTCTTTATCTATCCGCTCCGGACCGGCAGCGCGAGTCGCGCTCGTGCTGTGTTCGCGCTCTGTTCGCGTCGCCGCGCGTGCGCTCGCTTACCTCCCGCTACGCTCCTACGGCGCAAGCTATTACTCTGCTCAATGCTCTGTTAGCTCACAATACTACAATTGATGTATTTTGTTCAAATTACAGAGTATTTTATAATGCGTGTTTAAATTATGTAAGCGAATTTGTTATTCCTTTGCTAAAAATGAATAATACCTAATGTATATTTGTAAAGTATCTCTTCTAATCCATGTTGTATGTTTTGGTGAAATAGTCTGTAAGTATAGCATGTAACAATAAATAAATAAACGTTTTCTTCGACGTTTTGAGCCTTTCCACACACAGATGAAAATTTCATGAAAAATATTTAGTCTAAATACTATGTCTATTTAACTATTCAATTTATTTCCAGGCACGGACTCGTACCGCAACCTGTGCATATCAGACGCGACTCTAACCCCACCATCCGTGTGGGACCGACCGCTGGACGGGGGCGGCAACCGCACAGGGATCTGGTCGCAGGTCGGAGGGGGGAGTGGGGATGACTTCGGGAACGGATGGGATGGTGGAGAGGGAGACTGGAACATGACTGATGGGTGAGTTACTTGAATTTATTGGCCATCATCTTGTCTGTGGGGAACGCAATTATTGGCCAACTCCTTGAGCTCTTTATATCACCTTAGAGGGCAGTAGCGTAGCGAAGCGTATATCTGTAGTAACTATTTATATTTTATTCTGTGTTATCGGTAAGTCCGTATCAAACAGATTCTGATATGTCTTTATGCAATCTGCACTTTGACAAACGGCCGGAACCTACTATTTAAAATGTCATCCGACCAATGCAAGCGCCCAGATGGAACACCACTTTATGATCTTCCATCTAGGGAAGGATACCTATTTTAACTACGGAATTCAAAAAAAATATTAGTATGTTTCAAATTCGACTAAATGTTGTTTTTTCCATTTCCAGGTTCAACAAGCACGGCAACGGGCTGGTCCCGGGTCAGATGGAGGTGAACGAGTGCGCCGCCTTCCCCGGCCTGTGCGGGCGCGGCCGCTGCAGGAACCTGCTCGGGACCTTCACCTGCGACTGCTTCCCGGGATACGAGAAGGTATATACGCGCCCATAGCTCAGCTAGCGGAGGCAATTGCATGCTATTGCCAATGTTAAGCAAAGGTTGATGCGGCCAGTCCTTGGATGGGTGACCGAAAAGTGGCATTCCATTTTTGCGCTTCCGTGGGTCGGATGACACGTTAAATTGTAGGTCCCGGCTGTTTGTCTAGTACGGCAGTCGTTAAGCCATGTCAGAGGCCCTTTGGGCAGCTTGATAAACTCTCGACAATAGAGTTGGCCACTCTCATTCGTTAAGAATAAGAAGAAGGTATATTATTACAATACTATAGTCATAACTCAGACGGACTGTAGTTTCACGTAACTATGGTTATGCCGTGTAAAAAAAAAAACAGACCGTGGAACAGCAAGATTTTTGTATAACACCCGTAGGTTGCGACAAGACTTATTAAAGCATACATTTTTGATTGTGGTCATATTTATTGCTAACCAAATTCATGGAAAAACGTGAAGAGAATAAACCAGAGTAGCTAACCCTTTGTGTTACCATTCAAATGTAACCCTTATTCCCACCTCCACAGGACTCAAAGAACCACACGTGTGTAGACGTGAACGAGTGTGAGATAGTGGACGACGTGTGCGGCGCCGGGGAGTGCCGCAACACTGAGGGGAGCTTCACCTGCCACTGCAAGCCGGGGCATAAGGCTGACGACTTCAGTAAAGTTTGTGTTGGTAAGTAAGTAATAATCAAACATGAGAAAAAATAAAGTGCAAAAATATCGGGCTTTGTGAGATTTGAACCCACGTATTGCAGATTAAATGCCTCGACACCTTGTCTGTTCTAACACAACCCATTTGCTTTCTAGTCATTTCGCTTTTAAATATTACTCGTAGTATTTATAAACGATGTTTGTAACTAGCATTATCACATCATTTCTATAGAAAAGAAAGTAAAAAATATAGTAAATTTCAGTTCAATGTACGTAATACCTATTACCTGAGTTATTCCGTTTATAACGCGTTCACTTACTGTTGAAAATGTCAATTACCGACATACGTTTTGGTACATTACGAGTATCGACAGGATCAAGTCACACATAGCTTTCGCTGGCCAGGTACTTGCGGATACCCTAACATTTATCTTTTTATCTTTATCAGACATCGACGAGTGCGCCGAGAGCCCGGCCCCGTGCCGCGGCGGGCGCTGCGTCAACACGCCGGGCTCGTTCCGCTGCGAGTGCGGGCCCGGCATGGAGCTCGCGCCCGACAGACTCTCCTGCAAGGATGTCGACGAATGCTCCATCACATCGGGTGAGTTTATGGTTATAGCAGAGAAAATGTATACTTTCGACTTCATAGTGTCTTCTGCGGAGGTTGGTACCTATCTATTTGATGGTGTAAAAAGCTGTCAGAATGTAATTCGATAGGGTCCTATTCGTTTAGGATCCAAACTCTAATTATGAATTTGTAATAGATATTCTTGGTTGGGTGCGATTGATATTGGAGTATATATAGTGTTTAATGGTCGCACCGGTATTGTTTCTATTCTATTTTGTTTGTGTGGTTAGTCATTTAAATTAATAAAATTTTAAAATCATACACAAGTTCAGATCAAAGATAAAAATAAAATAATTGCAATGTCATTGTGATTTTTACCATTTTAATCATCCTTCAGGTATCTGCAGCAACGGTGCGTGCGAGAATTTGATGGGCACGTACCAGTGTGTGTGTGACGAGGGCTATGCCCAGTCCACGGTGAAGTCACACTGCGAGGACATCGACGAGTGCACAGAGGACCCCACACGCTGTCAGCACGAGTGTGTCAACACACCTGGCTCCTATCATTGTACTTGCAGGTGAGTGGTAGCTAACTAGTAAACGTACTAGACCTGTGCCCAGGAGTGGGGCTCAATATTTTTTAAGTAATTACGTGTCATAAAATGTTGAACTTTGAATGCCTATCTTTCTTGTGTTCGTTCAAAAGTATCTTCACAGTCATAACAGAACTGGTAATACATTTCGCAATATTATTATTGCTTATTATATATGAGATATCTAACATTTACTCAATATCAATTGTTTCAGAGACGGCTGGCACCTGCGAGCAGACGGTCGCACCTGCCGAGACATCGACGAGTGCGCGCGCGGCGCCCGCCCGTGCGGCGGCGGGGAGTGCCGCAACACACCCGGCTCGTACCGCTGCACGTGCGGCCCTGGCCTCACTGCCTCGCCGCCCGGGACCAAACCCACCTGCCAGGATATAGACGAGTGCGCTGATGTAAGTGTGTAGAACTACTTCTCTTTTGCTAGATTTGGACTGAGTTTTGTGATTTTAGCGTTACCACCTTACTCAGCCACTTTTCTGGTTCAACTGGTTTCACATTTCACCCACACACATCACAATCGCATTCCGAAGCGGCCACGATTACATGGAATACACAATTCTTACAAATTGACCAACACCAAGCAAGTTGTAGGATGAAATGGAAAGTGCAAATGAAAAGTGGCATTTATAATGTGGTCGCTTTTTATGAAATTGTAGGTCTTTAGTCACAATGCAGTAGTCGAGAATTCAAGTTTAAGGTTCGTAGGACGGTTTTAAATGAGATACTAACTATTTTTACTCGACCCATGTTCCAGGTCCCCGATCTATGTGGCGCAGGCGAGTGTCGCAACACTATCGGCAGCTTCGTGTGTCGGTGTCCGGACGGGTACAGCGTGAAGCCGGAGCAGGGCCCCGCCTGTACTGACGACGACGAGTGCGAGCTCGGCACCTGCGACTGTCACCCTGCTGCGGACTGTATCAACCTGCCGGTACGTATATACTGCACTTCATTGTTTTGGACTCTGCGTTCCGTGCGTTAGGGTCCTGCGGTCTGTGCGTTTGAACCTGTGACTGCTGTTGACTTCACGAACGTCAACTAAGTTCTCTTGCCAAACTGTAACAAAAGAGTTTAAAACCATAGTGTTCATAACTTAAATGCACAAAGACCAGAGTCCAAACTAATATTGGTATATTTTAAAAGCCATGAAAATTCCAGAAATAAGTTTATAACGGAGACGTGCTTTGTTCATGAGAGTACGCACTTAAACACCAAGAAATTGTTAGTGATCAGAAGGCGGGGAAACAGATTCAAAAACCAAGACCAAACCAAGTCTTTCATAAGTCACGGTCTACGCAAACATACCAAACATTTCTAACCACATTATTTCCTCCCCAGGGTTCGTTCCAATGCCGCTGCCGCGATGGCTGGCGCGGGGACGGCACGGAGTGTGAGGACGTAGACGAATGTCTCACCAACAACGGTGGCTGTCACCCGCGGGCTGCGTGTACCAACACTGATGGCTCCTTCAAGTGTCTGTGTGAGACTGGTTACAAGGGAGATGGGTGAGTCACTTGATTGGTCAGTAGTTGAAGATGTCTTTTGCTTTTGTCGTGATTCCAAGCGACAGAGTTGATAAGATTACATCACGTTTACGATAAGATTACATCACGTTTACCCAATGCCATTCTTGATCCAGTTATTCTGCATTCAAGATCAAACGTATCAGTTTAGATTTTGTTCATTGTTTCCACTAATCACATTTTTTGTATCTTCTCCCCTTAGTTATTCATGCGTGGACATCGATGAGTGCGCGAACGATCCTACTCTGTGTGAGAACGGCCACTGCGGGAACACTCCGGGAGGATACGAGTGTGACTGCGATGTTGGATTCCAGAAGGCACCCGATGGGAAGTCTTGTCTTGGTGAGTACTCTTTTGTAGTTTAGATCTATCAGAATTTTCAAATTGGAAATACTAGTGCTGTGGAATAGCTAATACTAACTATCTACCGCATGTTTCCTATTAAGTACTCCATTGTCCGTCGTATTGCTAGATTTGGTGATCGCCACAAAAATAATAATAATAATAATCGTTTATTCATATAAAGAACTTAATGTCTATGTACATACCTAGTTACATAAATAGAGAGTTTTTGGTTTCTTTTGGCTAATCCAGGTAGGTATAACTGGGCTATGCGCTAGGTATCCTGGGATCCTGTGATGCAAAGCCGCAGTATCTCCTGCCGCGGCAAGCACAACTTACTTATTTACACTTACTATAGATAGTATAATATTAAATAGTTATAAAAAAACAGAAACAAACAAAAATAAAAGCAACTGTACAAAAGCACGAAACATTGAACATTCCATAGATTATGTAAGTATTGGAAAAGGATGAATTTATACGATCATAAGTTATTATAATAGCCTATATCTTTCTTGGGGCACTATACTAACACCATATAAAAGTTTGGAACGAATTATCGCTCCATTGCGGAGTGTAAGACTACACTACTGAAAAAATCGGTTGTCTGTAAAGTCGGTTTACTGACGGTAGTTGAACGTGACAACGTCATCCCACCAAAAACATTCTGTAAAAAATTTACCAAGTCTCGATAGAGCTGCTTGTTTATCTCTAAAAAGTAATGAAATCTCTAGAATTAGTTAAGCCAAGTCTAAGGTTCCTTACTGCGATTTATTTATTATTATAGTTAATTTTACCTCTAGGTCTATGGGAAGTACTAGTTCTATTTTGATGATGAGTGAGTGAGTCAGTGTCGAAAATGCGAAACTTTGCATTAGCATAACTTCGGAACTAATTGATCTACCAACTTAAAATTCTGGATTTCAAGTGTGTTATTACGAATTTCTAGATGACGAAAATTTTAGCGTTTTAATCCTATCCAGAGGTTCTCAAATAGGGGGCTGAAAATGCGGCGAAACGGTTCGAGAAAAGGATGGTACGGCAGTTTGCTTCGCGCTCGACTTGGCGGTTGTTTGATAGATATTTTGTATGGATATAGAGAAAGAGGTAAATGGATATCACAATGGAATTGATCAAGTTACATTTATTTTAACGCATAAATACAATTATGTAAAAAAAATAACAATATAAATAGTTTATACAAGTATGAATGTGCGTTGAGCAATTGTTTTACAACTTTTAAACATATGTGATATTTAATTTCTTACAATTTGTGTTATTTTGTTGAGAATAGGACGATGATAGGAAAAGTAGGAAATGAAAGGGAGTGTTTCGAGTATAATGTGTCTTTTAAATGTGAAATCAATGGTAGTGGTTAACATTTATGTTTTAATTTTTTGAAATCAAAGCTACGCTCGATAATTATTTCGATCAAATAGTAAAGCCATTGATTTGTTACTCATCGTGAAATAATTCTATTAAATTATTGTTATAGTTTTGTCAATTATAGTATAACCTACAATAGCTGCACTAGCGGAGCGGACTTTCATAATTAAAATAAATAGCATCCTGTTTATTTTAATGATGAAAGCACGAATATTCGGCTATATATCACTGAACATACATTTAAAATGGAATAAATCTTTACCTTTATCGCCGCAATTATCGTTGCTATATAAACAATTGACACCACATTCACTTTTTACTGCACTTCAGACTTGACGAAAACATGTAAATGTATTATTGTATAGCAGCTGTCCACGCGTACGCATCCCTCACTAAAGTAGGAGAGAGACAGATGTCGAACGCGGTAGCGGTCCTCCGGCTCGGCCGATTGTGCCTCTTTGTCGCTCGTTCCGCGCTCTCGCTTGCACTTCAAGCCTTAAAACCGCCCGCACTGGCCGCACTCAACGTTCTATTCAAAGAGTACTCTGTGGTTCTATTGGCCACCACGCCGACGTACGACTTGTTTGTGGATGGATGTAAGGCACTTGTTTTATCTAGCGTATCTCATGTTTTGTGAACGGAATTAATGAATTAAGGTATGTATGTACTAATAATGTTAAGGGTAAATAGATATATCACAATTTGACCAATGTACAAAATGGTGACAGTTTAAACTAGTTGTAGTACTCAGGAAATGCAATAGATGGCGCTAGTGGAAACATTAAATCACAGTATAAATATTAAATAGTTGTAGTTCTTCGAAAGGCCAATAGATGGCGCTAGTAGGAAAATTAGATCGCAGTTTGTTACTAAAAATGAACATGAGTGAGTAAATTAAGAAATAAAGTTTCTTTGTCTTCTGATCCAGCAGATTGTCGTTTTATTTACATCAATTCTTGCAAAGTGTTACTGGAGATACTGTCGTGCTGTTATTACCTTAGGTAGTAGGTAGCAGGGGAGTCCATATTTTTACAATGACTATAATATGTTTACGATTTGACACATGTTTATATTTTAATGCAGAATATGACCTTTTATCTTAGTTTTAATTATTTTTAATTAAGTTCTTTGTATTGTAATTAGTTTATGTAATTGGCTCACGGTGATTTAATTAAATTGTAAATTAATTAATTATTGAAATGGAACGCCTCAGAGGTAACGCTGGTAACGCCGCATGAGTCATGTTTTTTGGTGCGTGCAGCCGGCTCCATCGAATTATAAGACGTTGTCACGTCAAAAAACTAGTCGGAACTTTTTTGTTTTTATGTTATTGTATAATAATGATGATCGATGAATTGCCTAATATTCAATGTTATAATGTATCGCTATGTGTTTCCCCAGACATGGACGAGTGCGCGACGTTCGACAACGTATGCGTGTTCGGGCGCTGCATCAACACGTACGGCATGTTCAAGTGTGTGTGCGACAAGGGATACCAGTCTGATAGTATCGATGACTGTGAGTACTAGCTTTTACGTAATTTTTCTTAAACGAGTTGTGGAATATGTATTAACAGAGAAATAAAAAGGAAGTTTTGAAGCCTATTTTTAATGCTTTTCATGCCATTATTTTTTCTATTATCTGTATTTGTTTAATTATAAAACTTAAAAATAATCAAACGAAGTAGTTATAACGCCTTACCGAAAAAAGTGAGCAACAATTTTTCACCTCGACGTTACGGTCATGTGTGTGACGACGTTTTTCTTCTTTTGAAGTGAAATTAAATTTGTTAAATTAAGTGTTTCTAACTTTTTATTTGATATCTTTTCTCCCCAGTGATGCCCGGCTTCAACTGCACGGACGTAGACGAGTGCAAGTCCCCACAGTCGTGTCAGTACGGGCAGTGCATCAACACGCAGGGCTCGTACGTGTGCCGCTGTCCGCCCAACTACGAGCTGGTCTCGGACGGCACGGCGTGCTACGGTAAGTAGCTACCACACTAGTATTACTGATTTTATATAAAAAAAACTTTTGCAGCAAGCAAACCAGCACGGCAAGTTTGTCAAGTTTTATTTCTAACCAGAATGTTTTTTTACCAATGTAATCAGTCAGATGGTAAGCAATACCTATGAACATGAAGAGTAGTTGTCCAATAAGAACCGATTCACTCTTTTGAAGGTTGGGTTTTTGGTATGGTGATAAGATTGAATCAGAATAAAACACAATTTATTAAAAAGGCTTTATTGTTATGTTTCAGATGGCCGCAAAGCGCGTTGCTACGGCAAGGTGGACCTGCGCTCCGGCACAGAGCAGTGCAGAGATAGTGATGAATTGTCTGAAGATGGAACTATGGCTGCTTGCTGCTGTTCTGTTGGTAAGTTGTACGTTTGTATATCTACATTATGTTGCAATAGGGAATGTGTCTGAAATATTAGGTACTTAAATCATCTGATCTTAAAGATCGTTGAATACTGCTATGTAATTGAAAACTTATCACGCAGTAACGCCATCCATCGAAACCCAATACACTGAATTTTATTATGTCCACCATTTCGTGTGGCGGTCTCAGTTCTTAATAAAAATAGCATATGATCTATTCTATGCAGAAAAACTTGAAAATCCGTTGCTCCACTACTACTACTTGTAAAATAAACATACACTAACAAATCAACAATCTTATCTTCACTTGTATGAAAAGTGTTATTTATATTCCCAGGTGCTGCGTGGGGCAACTACTGTGATCTGTGCCCCGAGCCAGGCTCCGACGCGTACCGGCAGCTGTGTCCCGGCGGACCTGGGTACCAACCTGTCTTGGAACCGGTCAGTTATGTCAAATGTTGAACTTTTTGCTAAGTAAGCCCTTGAAGCAAGTTATAAGATAGAATTTTTATGCAGTTTCACTCGTTTCGAAACAAACCGGTCGAAGAATGAACTATCCTTCACAACACAGGATTTATCTAGTGCGATGAACTGGGTTCTCTTATTCTCATGTATGACACTAAAAAATAACTGACTACCTTAGTTCAATAAATCATTAATTTTTTCCCGTTAATCTAGTAAATAAATCTTCCTTTCCTATTATTTCCAGCCCTCGTACGTAGTGACTCTGGCCGACATAGACGAGTGCGCGCAGCACCCCAACCTGTGCGAGCACGGCACCTGCACCAACACGTTCGGCTCCTTCGTGTGCACCTGCGGGGACGGCTGGCAGCTCAGCAGCGATGACCAGAGGTGGGGGCTGCTGTGTGTTGCTGTGTATTGCTGTGTGTTGCCGTCATACGTTGTTTAACTGTAAATAGACGCAAGGCTATGGAAAATAAAACTTATTGATTCAGTGTACAGCTATGTAACGTATTGATGAATATTATTTAAAAGTGATGCTATGGAAATCAGTAATGAGTCATCAGTGAATTGAAAATAATATCACTAAAAGAACTTTCAATTGTAAAATTGTTACAAACATCCTGTTCTATGACAATATTATTTGCTAACTTACAAAAACTTTGTGACAAAATAACCTGTAAGTATTAGCAAAATGTGTTTAAGAGCCGTCGTTTTTGTTGCCTGAAAGCAAATCTATAAGCTTGTTCTATAACCCCCAGATGTGAAGACATAGACGAGTGCGCGACACCGGACGTGTGCGGTCCGGGCGTGTGCCGCAACCTGCCCGGCTCGTATGTGTGCCTGTGTCCGGAGGGATACGTCGCCATGCCTAATGGAAGTAAGTCATAAGTTCAATGGGAGACCATCACAGAAGATTCCACAAACAATATGGTGTCTATATAGATTTGACGACTGCGATTTGACTCGCAATCTACATGTGATATTAGTATTTAGATGCTTATGCTACTTTTCATTCATTCGTCTGCAACGGCAAGTGGCGCAAAGGTTATATCTGTAGGTATACCTTGTGATACAAGCGTTATTTTTGTGTTCCTAAAAGTCCATCGTGATTTTTATCTATCTATATATTCATCCAAAATTTATGAAAAATAATTTACGTACTATAAAACGATATGTTCGTTTTTCCAGAGGAGTGCGTAGACGTCCGCCAGCGCCAGTGCTACCTGGACTGGGACCCGTCCGCCCAGCGCTGCAGCTCTGCGGTGGGAGTCCCTCAGACCCGCTACCTGTGCTGCTGCTCCGTGGGGGTCGCCTGGGGGGCGCCTTGCGAAGCTTGCCCGGATAAAGGATCTCCGGTATGTATAGGTTAACCTTTTAATTATATGGAACACTTAAAAGTCCAGAGTTGCAGTTAAGCTGTAGTGGTCCTGCAAATCTTTTATCACTGACTATTTGGCGAAAAAAAAAAGGTTGTGCTGACTTAATGTCATGGTATAAATATATGGTCCTGCTGACCAGAAACTTGAAGTTTTTCTAATTAATTGTAGCTTGCTATATGACCATAAAATTATATTGTTCTGATTAAGAAAATAATCCCATTTGTTTCCAGGAACACATCGCCCTGTGCGGTGAGAAGCCCGGCGAGTACATCAACCCGATGACAAACGAGACTAAACCTATCGACGAGTGTGGCATCATGCCGCAGCTGTGCAAGCCGGGCGTGTGCCACGACACACCCACCGGCTTCCAGTGCGGCTGTGACCATGGGTACGTACACACACACACACACACACGCACACACACACACGCACACACACACGCACACACATACTCACATTGAACTAAATTTTTATAACTTTTTTCAATCAAGTTAGTTAAACAACGTAAGCGCAGAATCGCGATTGCCTGTAGATTCATATTTTGGTGGCATCCGCGCAAACAAGTGCCTGTTTGCCATCTCTTGATAATGGGGCTGCAGGAATTCTATCTGATGTTAAGATCTTGTAGCTTGCATTGCGCTTATTGCTTCGACACAGGCTTCTAGCCTAGTGAAGCAATCGCTAGATATGCCCTTAACACGTAAACCTTTTTCGTAAATAAAGATCCCACCAAAAACACTCTGTAAAAAAGTAGCCAAGTCTCGATGAAGCTGCTTGTTTATCTCTAAAAAGTAATGAAATCTAGACAAGGTCGTGCCAAGTCTAAGGTTCGTTACTGCGATTTCTTTATTATTATAGTCAATGTTATATGACTGGCCGTTGAACATTCTTTATACGTTAGTGGGTACAAGTCAACGGCCAAGTCACACAACATTAACTATAATAATAAGAAAATTGCAGTCACGGACCTTAGATTTGGCACGACCTTGTCTAGATTTCATTACTTTTTAGAGATAAACAAGCAGCTCCATCGAGACTTGGCTACTTTTTTACAAAATGTTTTTGGTGGGATTTCACTTCTTTTTGTAGAAACGTGTGCTTGTTGATTTATTTATAGAAATTGATAGATGTGTCTCACTATGCTGGATTTTTGCAATGACATTCGATTTTTTTATGTACCAATAGTAGAAAAGGGCATTACCATATCTCTAATACAACTGAGACCAGTTGAGGGTTCTTCATCAGATACTTCTGACCTTCGATTTTTGACATCCAATGAAGCGGCCCACCAAGTTGAATATTTTTTGTAAAGGCGGTATGTCGATATCTCTAATACTTTGGTTGGGCTTTTGTGTTTTCTAATCAGGGTCACCGGGTACTCCAGATCTTCGATTATCCTAGTTTTTATAGTTTTCCCTATATGTGGCCATTAAACCCACTGATTTCAAGTGTGTCCATTAAACCCACTGATTTCAAGTGTGTCCATATAGCTTACCAGATGATGAAAATTTTAGCGTTCAAGTCCCATCCCGAGGTTCTCAAATAGGGGCCTGAAAATGCGGCGAAATGGTTCCAGCAAAGGATGGTACGGCAGTGTTTGCTTCGCGCTCGACTTTGCGGGGGCACTGCCGTGCCCCCAGATATTTGTTTTTATTTTCCTTTTTCATGTTAAATGACTAAGATACTCCCTTTTTAACCGTAAGCTTATACTATGAACACATTTAATAACGTTTTAATTGGTATGTTACAGTTACGAGCACGACAACACGTCCCACCAGTGCCGCGACATAGACGAGTGTGCGTCGCACCGCTCCCCGTGCCGCGGGCTGGCGCAGTGTGTCAACCTGCCCGGCGCCTACCAGTGCAAGTGTCCGCCGGGGTACCGCCTCACCCCCTCGCTGGACGAGTGCGAGGACGTGGACGAGTGCGGGGAGGAGAGACTGTGTGAACACGGGGACTGTAGGAATACTATCGGGTCTTATAGGTGAGTGTGAACAATGCAATAAAACATACGTAACAAACACTATATTTGCGTTTGTTTTGGACTACAAAGTAGCTTACGTAAATCCAGAAAACCTGTACTAAATACCAAGAATGTATAAATTGTGTCATTTTGTTGCGACATAGAGGAAACACGAATATTAAGATTACTGTTTCTATAAATAGAACAGTAATCGATTTAGCGATAAGGCCGCCATTTGTGGCATTAGTTTTAATTAATTTTTTCCGTTTTGTATTATGTTTTTTGTGTCCAATAAAGTATCAATCTATCTATCTATCTATCTAATCGTAATAAATTTTGATTTTATGGGGATGTTTAATTTATTAATTGTCTAATAATCTCTTACTCCACATGTAAAATAAATTTCTATGGTTAAACATGAGCAGTTGTTTACATAGATTTCAAGTCGTTGACCTAGGGTTTGGCTGAAGACTGAGAAAGGTGGCGCATACTCATCGCAGACTTTTAACCTGCGTTTGTATTTTTCAGGTGTGAATGTAAGCCGGGCTACACTCTGCGCGACAACGTGTGCCAGGACGTGGACGAGTGTGCCCGCCCCCGCCCGCTCTGCAGGAACGGCACCTGCGAGAACACCGCCGGGGGGTACGCGTGCCACTGCGACCAGGGGTTCAAGCCTGGAGCCAATAATGACTGCATCGGTGAGTCAGGACGCAGCTTTCATTTTTACGGTTAATTTTAAACCGAGAGGAATAAGTTTCATCTATATTCATATACGTGGGTGGGTGAAAGATTGGAGCAGCTGGTACATGCCTAAAGAAATTTGTAATTGTGAAAATAAAATACAATAAATAATATAACATGGATTTGCTTAGTACGCCTAGAAATAAATGCCTTTTCCATAGTTATATCAAATTACGAATAAATAACATTTTGCTCTATTTCTGTTTCATTTAAGATACGATACAAATATTTAAAGGCTCTATTATCGGCTCTATTAACTTTATTCAAAAACTAAACCTGAAAGTCCAACAGAACAAAAATACGTTCTCTATCACTATTATAACAATAGATACTGGTGATTGAAACTAATGCAGCAATATTTACAATACATGGTTAGTTCCGCCTCGTTTGTTCTTATTTGTACATTCTATACGTCGCTTGCATTTTAATTCAGTTATCGATGCACTACTGTGGCTTGCCTTGTTTGTTTTATATTTCTAGCTAAGATAAGTTGAACTCATTTTTGTGCGAACAAAAGTGGTATTGTGCTAAAATGAATGGATTCAGTTTAACAAATTTAAATGTATTGTGTCAAAATGTTTCTTTAGTTGAGATAATATATTGAATGCACTGTGAAAGTTATGTCATGTGAAAATTAAACGTGTTTTTGTGTTTATAATGACCAGAATCAAGTCTAAAATATTTGCCCTAGATATTTTTGGACGCTAACTAAGTAGTGTTTAAGTGATCAATATTAAAAATGTTTCTCTTAAAATCCAAAACCCAATTTATTCGTTAACTTTAGACTAGCTTTAATGACTATGCTTGTGCTCCTGGTAAACATAAACGATAACTGATAGGTGTTAAAGCGTTAAAATATTGGTGATCAATATGCAAAATGTTTCTCCATAATCCCAAACACTTCCTTATAACCTTCTCCACAAATCCAAAGGCGAATCTGCAGACGTTATATAAGCCACTGGGCTCGTATAGACTAACTGTTATCATCATCTTTATGCTCTTGTTAGATATAAACGAGTGTCGCGAGGGCGGCATGGTGTGCCGCAACGGCCGGTGTCGCAACACGGTGGGCTCGTTCCGGTGCGAGTGCGCTCCGGGCTACGCGCTCACAGCCGACGGACGGAACTGCAGGGACGTGGACGAGTGCACGGAGCAGCCGCATCCGTGTGGACGGGACGGGACGCCCGCCTGTACTAATACTAATGGAGGGTGAGACATTTCAATATGGATTTGTAGATAATAGTTTTGTTACTTTTCATTTTATATAGCTCTTTTTGTAGTTAACAAATTTGAATTTATCGTCAAAGCTAAAAATAGACTTGTTTAATCTATCTGTAAAAAGATTGTGATGAAGCTTTTAATGCCATCATCACGTAGGTAATTGTAACGTTTTGATAAAATATTTTCTGTAACGATACTAACTGTTGAATTCTGTTTATGAAATCACAGCACACAATTTTAACGAAACATACTCACTTATCAATTTTATAATATTTACCGGGACAGGAGGGCCGGCAGTTAAAACTCGTCTTGAATAGTATACAGTAACATAGGTTTAATCTCTATTATAGTACTTTGCAATTATAGTTGATAATATTTGCGTTAATATGCGATTCGCCGTGGTCGTGATGCGCTGACATCTCCCCCTTCCAAAGAAGTTTCTTTTTAAAGATGGGTGCCCCGCTGTCATCAATACGACGCTCCGCCAGAACAACCATAGAGGTTGTTCTTCGTATTGAGGTTCTTTACTATTTTCATCAACACGGCTGCGCCGTCATATTTATCTTGGCGTACCCCAAGGCGCTGTACCATGCCCGTCTCTTTTCCTAACACCCGTGCCTGTCCTCAGCTACGAGTGCTCGTGCGGCGCCGGCTGGCGGCTGGTCGGGCGCCGCTGCGTGGACCGGGACGAGTGCAAGGAGCTGCAGCATGTCTGTGCCGGCGGGGAGTGCAGGAACTTTAATGGAGGGTGAGTATACAATAAGGATTTCAAATAAAATAAATAGTGTAAATCCTAATATGAACGCAGTTCTTTTTTAACACAATATAGGCGCATGATTCTTATACCTACAGCTCGCCTGGTCTTATGCATAACTTATGGGTCTGATGTTAAGCCTATTCTAAATGGGACGCGAAATGCTTCACCTTATAAAATTTCTGCGTAGTATTTTATTTTTTCGTAGATCGCAGTTCAAATTCATTTATTTTTCTTTGGTTTTATATTAGATTTTGTCATGAAAGTGTATTCTTCATTGTGTCCTTAAAACTCTTATGTCCTATCTGATCCTCTATAAGTCTATGAATCTATAACATATGTATGTTCTACCCCGCAGCTACGTATGCGACTGCCCCGCCGGCTGGCGGTTCGACAAGGTGGCGGCTGTGTGTGTAGACGAGCGCAAGGAGCTGTGCTACGACGAGTGGGAGCAGGGCCGCTGCCACAGAGCGCGCCCGCTGCAGCTGGCGAGACCCGAGTGCTGCTGCTCAGAAGGTATACATCTTTCTCTTGTTTCTTCTCTCCTTCTTGGCGTCGTATTTGTGAGACATTTCTTTCTCACTCAAGTAGAGAACTCCGTGAACAAGTGATAGCCAAGGACTAGCTATCCATGTGCCGGCTTACAGTGGGACAATACCGGATGTGGATTATAATCACATAGGATACTGAAGGTCGTGACTTACTTTATCGCTGACTGTACAGTCCTAAAAATACCCGATTAACTTTAAACCTTACAGTTCTTGGATGTTCGAGCAAAAATAGCTCAAAATCTCTAGTTTATTTCAAGAAAAAGCATGATTTAGACGTTTTCGAAAACTCGCCTGTTATTCTACCAAGATATGTATATTTTACGTTGTAGGTGCTGCGTGGGGCAGATACTGCGAGAGGTGTCCGGCGCCGGACTCCGCCGAGTTCCTGCGCATCTGTCAGGGAGGCATGGGACGACCCAACCTCACTCAGGTACATTATATTTACATGAGTTGTTACCAATATTCAACAATGAGTTGATACAATCTATATCCTTGATGACTACGCCTGGCTTGTAAAAAATGTAGGTAATGAAAGAAAACAAGGTGTTAAGAAACTACCAAATACAAATTATTTATTCATAACTCCATAGTTACAAGTCAGAGGTAGATAGATGTAGGTACATGTAGTGTTTACAATAGTAAACTACATAAAAATTAAAATGTCTTGTACAAAAAAAAATAGTTACCATTCGCATAGTTAAATACAACGCAATATAGATTATACTTATTCCATAAATCGTCTTCCAGAAACGACGTTTTCTTACCGTACATTACGAATAAATATACTTTTTATTTGCTTAAAACCGACAATTAAACGAAAGGAATGGGTTCTTCAATGTTTGTATCATTCCAGGATCTAGACGAATGCAAAGTCCGCCCGGACGTGTGTAAAGGCGGACACTGTGTCAACACGGACGGCTCGTTCCGCTGCGAGTGTCCGGCCGGGTACACGCTGGACCCGGGCGGGCTGCAGTGCGTGGACGCGGACGAGTGCGCGCAGGACCCGCGGATATGCGGCAACGGGACCTGCACCAACACGCCCGGGGGGTACGAGTGTCGCTGCAACTACGGCTTCACGCAGGGACCTGACCAGGTGGGGTTACTCAAATAGAGACGGTTACTACACAGTATGTAATGAAATGAAGTAAAAAATATAATTTATAGAATTCAAACCCGAGTCTACCTGTTTACCATGCAACTGTCCTTGTGTCCAACGGACCTTGTATTTGTTATACATATTGAAAATCTATCACTTGCGTTTAAATTCAAATAATTAATTTTGACATTTCTTGAGTCGTATTTCCTCATGACTGAGGGTCGTGACTCCCCCGCAGAATTAATTCGTTAGGAGAGTTTTCTTGGGCAGATACATCGTGGTGGGCGCCCAGGTCCTTCCACGGAAGACACATATCCTCGGATATTGTGGTCCTTAAACATGTCGGTTTCCTCACGATGTTCACCGTTAAGCGAATGCAAATCCACACATAACTTGAAAATACAAGTCATTGGTGTAGGGCCGGATTCAAACCAGGGTGCGTCTGAATGTAAAGCAGACACAGAAACCACTGAGCCACACTCGCTTTTGAATTTTGTCATACAGTTAATTAATGTTTACATATTGGAAACAAGAGGAAGCCCTTACTCTTGGCTCAGTGACTCAAAGTTAGTTTTAGCCTCCCGAACAAAAGAATAACATCTTTGCCGGTATCGAGCCATCTTTTACTAATCTCCAACTTCCAGCTCTTGCAAGTCTGGCTTATTGTGTAGCTAAGTTTGAATCTAAAACTATTGTATTTTAATTCCAGACATGCGTAGACATAGACGAGTGCGCGGAGGGTCGCGCGATGTGCACGTTCCGCTGCCACAACACGGCCGGCTCGTTCCGCTGCACGTGTCCGTACGGGTACGCGGTGGCGGCGGACGGCGTGCACTGCAAGGACATAGACGAGTGCGCCGCTGAGAACAAAGTGTGTCCACATGCATGCGAGAACGTGGTGGGAAGTTACGTGTGTAAATGTCCTGAAGGTACGAATATTTCATGTGTTTGTGATATAAAAAGCATCCTTACCGATTTTTTCCAGACGAAACCGATATTTTTGTCATTTTCCCGAACTTTTTTATATTATTCATAGCCAAACGAAAGTAATCACTTGTTGATCGGCATGTTTTAACTCGAACTTTAGTTATTTTTTTCTTATTATAAGCCAGCAATTTAACTAATTTAAACTTAATAGCCCTACGTTTGACACAGCCCGCCTGATCTTAAGCACCACTGTCTAACATCTATGATTTAGATCTATTTACTGTGGATTTAAAGACTTTTGGATTGTAGGTACTTCTCAGGAATTATTATTTATCTAATAAATTACGCATATTGCTAGGTTACCGGCGCACGGCCGCGCCGCACGACGCGGCGGACGCGTGTGAGGACATAGACGAGTGCTCGGAGCGGCCCGAGCGCTGCTCGCCCGGCGTCTGTATCAACAACGAGGGCTCCTACACGTGCGACTGCGACGTGGGCTACCAGCCCAGCGAGGACGGCACGCAGTGTATCGGTGAGGCACAGCATTGTAATGTTCAAAGTGTCTAAACTGAAAATAAACCCAAACCATAGCAAGTAGGTATGATATATGTGAAATGATCAGTATCGGTCCCAATTGCAAATTTGTTCAAGTTTGAAACCTGAATTTACAGCAATATTGACTAATATGCTACAAACGAATCATTCGCACTAATTTTGCTAGCAATCTTTTAAGGGGCTACCGGTATCAAGCTGCTTTTAATCTTGTAGCGTTGATTTTGAGTATAGCGCCACCTAGTGACATCTGAGACACTAGTATCACTAACCGCCATGTTTATTTGTCCCTAGACCACCGCACAGGCATGTGTCACCGCTCGCTGGTGTCGGGTCGCTGCGTGCCGGAGCCGTGGCCGCGGTCTATCGCGTCTACACCGCCCACTCCTACGCAGGTTACAAAGTAAGTGCCGAAGACCATATTATTTTCATAATCTATTTCATTGTAAGTTTTAACCGACCTAATCTCTAAAAATACTCGTAGTTATACTTAACAAATTTCGGTTGAAAGTTGGTTGTCCACTTTCACGGTTTATCTGAGTACCTACAATACGAGTGAAATAATATGCTAGAAACATTCTTGGCGCAGTTAACTGCGGTGTTTGTTAGCGATTACGAAAGCTCCACCACCGATTGATTCGATCAATCTTAGTTTGGAATACATACTTATGCAAATATATAAAGTAGCGTTTACTTACATATGCGCGTTTCCATGGGTCAAATAAAAATCTTGACTGCTTTTCCTTACAGTTTAACGACTAAAATGCTCCTTTCTTTGCTCCCCAGAGCGCAATGTTGCTGCACGCTCGGCGTGGCGTGGGGCCCTGAATGCGAGCTGTGCCCCACCCCTGGCTCCCCTGAACGCCAGGAGCTCTGCTCGTCCTCCAACCTGCCCGGAGGAGGCCTAGTACCAGGGCTGGTGCCCGGCGTGCCCGGGGCAGACGGCGGCGGGCTGGTCATGGGCAACGGAGAGGTGTACGGAGATGTGGATGAATGCGCCGCCATGCCGGGGCTGTGCGCGCCGGGACGATGTGTTAATACTATTGGCAGGTTGGTTTTGTATTGTATTTCGTGTTAGATAATTAGTAGTTAGTATACCACGTTATTGTTATTAAGTAATATCAAAATTTATTGCAACAGAAAGACTGCTACTCGAAGAAGCTCCAAATGTTGATATTTGTTAAATAATTACCCATTTTGATTAATAGTTTTAGCCATTTTAACTATAAGATTTTCACATTACCTTAAGTCAACATATTTACTAAGGCTGGGTTGCACCATGCTACTTAAGCTTTAACAAACTTGTCAAAGTTACAGTTTGGCCAAATTTGAGTTGCACCATTTAACAATTGTTAAAATACGTCCTAACTTTAACCATAACCATTTTTTTTTTGTTTGTCCGTCTTTACTTCCTCCGACAATGAATGTCAGAGACATTGTTAGACTAAACATATTGCTTACGCAGTTTGCTTTGTTTATTCATCTGATCGGTAAATAATTTCACCTTTTTTATTGTTCGTTTTAATAATGTAAATAATAAATAAATAGCATTACAGGTTTTTATATCTTACATACATACATACATTCCGATACTAAAACAATCACAAACAAAGAACCTCTTTCCAGCCAAATGGCGAACCATCATAAACGAAGGAGCACTCAGTGCACCCCCGGCTTATCGGGTTCACCACTTGCCCCAACAAGTGAGTGTTTAGGTATATATGTATATCATTATACATATAACACAAACCTACATACAATATTTACATATTTTACAAGACACATTGGTTTTCTTTTTTTGGATTCCTTTTTTGTACTTATTGTTTTTTTTTTTTTTAAACCATAACCATAATCGGCCTTGGATGGCTGGTTAAAGTTATTGTTAAAGTCATATATGTCAGACTAGTCAAACATGACGTTTAAAACTACAGATAAATTTTTTTTCTTCTAAGTCTTACTTTGTTTCATAATTAGCGAAGAAATTAGTATCCATACTAAAATTTGCAACTCCAAAATCCATACAATCAAAAAAGCTACGTATGAAACAGGTATTTCGTTAAACACCTAAAAACTTTTTGTTTTTCATGCTTTGGCAGTGTCTTGGGGTTTTTTTTTTGGCCATAACTTTGTATTGTTCCAGTTCTCAAGTAAAAACGGTTTTCATTTCAAATGTTGACAAAAAATTACACTAACAGTAAGACATAATATGAAAATGTAAAATAATTTTGATTTTATCTTTTGTATTACCACGTTGAAAAATTTTCCTCAGGTCGCAATTGAGGTAAATAAGACTTTATTTGACTTGCAACCCAGATAACTTTAACTATGGTACGAAAATCGCTGGTGCAACTCTTTTTGCTGTCAAAGTTAAAGTCAGTGTTACTGTTATTGTTAAATTTGACGAAAACTTTAACTTTAACCACTAATATGGTGCAACCCACCCTTAATCTATTTTTGTTATTTTGGCCGGTTCTGGATATTCCAGTTTACTTTTTTTAGTATTACTTTTTTCGCAGCTGCCGTGAAATACAAGTTGCTTAATTTAATATTTGATGACGTTGTACGTAACTGCCCCATTATACTAATAATAATCTGATCTCCCTTAGTTTCCGTTGCGTGTGCGGTCGCGGCTACAAGCCGGCGGGCGCGGAGTGCGTGGACGTGGACGAGTGCAGCGTGCGCCCGCCGCCCTGCGAGCAGCTCTGTCAGAATACTGAGGGTATGTATACGAGCAACACCGAAGCCAGATAAGATCCTTCGCAAATCAAGATGGAAATCCTGGTACATGTACGCCATAAAATCAACGTAATGTGACGTGGCAAAACATATCCGTGGGGACCGGGAGCCCATATTCATTTTAATTCCTTTTCTTTTTCTGGCCCAACGTAACACCATTGCATTGTCGTCATCTAAGGCTTGAAACAGTGCTCGTCCGACAGTCAGCGCTGATTGCCGGTCGACGTAGCTATATCTATGCAAGTAATGAACGCGCACACAGCTACGCTGACGGTACGCGCGTGATTTGGTACGCGCGTACGGTCGGTCGAGCCGTCGGTCCGGCTCGTCGGTTGCGCGTGCGTCGGTCGACCGATGATCTATGAGCTTGTAGGAACACGATCAGTGCTTCGCTGACGGAGTGACCGACCGCACGCGCCCACGTACACTCGTACAAAAAATCTCGTCGAATAAAAAAATGGATATCGATACAGAGCGCTTTATCACAGAAGTGCGGCTTCGTCCGGCACTATGGGATTTATCTACCTATACCTATGACCTTTATAAAGACCGTGATGCAAAAAAAAGTGCTTGGAAAGAAGTTTGTAAAGAATTAATTCCGAATTTCGACGAGAAGTCAGACAGTGAGAAAAAGTCGTTTGCGCAAAAAATAGCGTGCACAAATTACAGCATTTGCAACAAAAGGATTCATTTTTCTTGTGAACTGTACACACGCGTCGCAGTTCGCCGTCAGCGTACCACTGAACGCATTTTCACAACCGACGGTCAGCGCTGACGGTCAGGAACGAGCGTCAGCGCTGACCGTCGGTCGAGCACTGTTTCCAGCCTAACGCAGTAATGCGGGCAGTAAGTAATACGCTGGACACTCTGCCCTTTCGGAGTGGACTAGAGCACTAAGTCTGAGACTATTATCCTGGTTTTTAATGCTGACTTACATTTTTCCTCCTCCAGGCTCGTACCAATGCCTGTGCCGGTCTGGGTACGAGGTGGACGAGGACGGCGCCAACTGCCGCGACGTGGACGAGTGCGCGCGCGGCACGCACACATGCCAGCAGCTGTGCACCAACACGGAGGGCTCGTACGAGTGTGCGTGCGAGGAGGGCTACGAGAAGCGGGGGGATGCTTGTGTGGGTGAGTAAATGAGAGGAGGAATGTAGCAGTAGCTTACGTAATACAGGCCCACTGAGGGACCTAGCGCATGGCACGGTCACAAACTCATGTACAAAACTGAAATAGTAAGTAAACATCTAGACACTAAGAAAAATTTTGTACGCACTATCTTTTGGCTTAATAAATTATTTTTGATTTTGATTTTGATTTGGTGAGTGGCCGCTTGTGTACAAAGTAGACCCGTGACTTGGACGAGTGTATGGCTCGTGTGTCGGGCTCAGAGCTAATGAGACTCCACTATCGACTAAACCCTACCACGATGCCCCTTCAACCTGAATTTCCCCGGACCTCCGGGCATCAATTAGAGGGCCCTTATTTCTGCTAGGGTGTGTAAGATGCCCCCTCATCCACCACCCCATTATCTCCTAGCAGCTTCCTATACACCTGCTTTTTACATTATTTGCACCAATACTAATTACGTCTTCTATTTGTAGACATCAACGAGTGCCACGAGGAGAGTGTGTGTCCGGCGCCGGGCAAGTGCGTGAACCTGCTGGGCTCGTACCGCTGCGTGTGTCCGCGCGGCTTCCGGCTGGACTTGGCTGGCGCGCGCTGCCTCGACCGGGACGAGTGTGCGGACGGCCGCTGCCAGTCACCGTGCAGGAACTACGCGGGGGGGTACCGCTGTGACTGCCCACAAGGTATGTACTGAAATATTTACTACGTTTGTAGATAGATGGCGCTGTGTTTTGTTTTGCCAGTTGGTTTTGCAGAAATTTCTAAACACTGATGATTTTCACTCTTATCTATCTTATTTTCTCTCATCCAGGCACGGTGCGATCATCAAGTGGCATATGTGTCCCGCAAGACGCGTGCGCATCGAGCCCGTGTGGGGGCGTGGCTTGCTTCGCGGTGGGCGGGGCCTACCGCTGCGGCTGTCCCAGCGGGTACGGCTGGGACGACACACATGCAGTCTGCTTGCAGGTAAAGAAATTGAAATTAGTTGTTGGTCAACGAAAGTCATACATTCTTATTTGAGCCTTATAATATATATTCAATATTCACTACCTGATAAAAAGTTTAGTCATAAACACAAAAATAACCAAGTGTATGACACTCTACTTGATTCTTGGGATGTTGATTATGTAGTCGATGAATTTTAAACATTTAATATTTCAAACCTATCATTACTGCGATATATTTAAGGAACAATACCGAAGCTTTGATGTTTTACCATGCATAAAAGATATTTTTTTCATTAAATCAATGCGGCTTTTTGAGAGGCTGACTTTTGATAGATGTTCTTGAATTAATTTAATTGAAATGTATTATGATATTGAATCAGGCGTTACTTTGCGAAAATCCATTGTAAATGAAACTTTGGAAAAACATTACATATTTCTCCTGAGTTTCGTTGAAAATTAAGTACTATACCATAACCTATATTGTCTCCGCAGCTCGCCGGCGGCTGTGCGAGCGCGTCCTGCCTGTTCGGCTGCTCCTCGTACGGTGACAGCTACCAGTGCGGGTGTCCGGCCGGCTACCAGCTGGTCGGCGCCGGGCACTGCCTTACGGCGCTGGACGGCGCGCTGCCCCCGGACGACATCGGGGACGTGCCCGTGTTCCCCGTCAGGGACCAGTACAAGGTCGGAGGGAAGAACGAGCTGATTAGTACTGAGGGATGCTTCAGTTGCAAGGTGAGACTACTAACTACTAAGGAGTTAGGAGAAACAGGGTCAAAATTTAAGGTCTTATTTTCCCGGTTTTTGGGATACACTACCGTCAGTTAGTTAACCAGTGCGGCTAATCTATCAGTTAGGCTACCAGTATGCTAGTAGCTACTAGGTGTAGGGCACTGTCCTACCAGTATGATAGTAGCTACTAGGTGTAGGGCACTGTCCAACGCATGATAGTAGCTACTAGGTGTAGGGCACTGTCCTACCAGTATGATAGTAGCTACTAGGTGTAGGGCACTGTCCAACGCGCTCGCAAGGGCATTGCCACCGGATGACATCGGAGATGTACCCGTGTTCCCCGTCAGGGACCAATATAAGATCGGAGGGAAGAACGAGCTGATTGGTACCGAAGGATGCTTCAGTTGTAAGGTGAGACTACTGACTATTAAGGAGATGTATGTATAATAAGTATGTATTTACAAAATAAAAGTAAGTATTTATATCCGTTATCTAGTACCCACGACACAAGCGTTTGCTTAGTGCTAGATGGCGTTGTGTGCAATGTCCCGGAATATTTATTATTTACTTATTTAGATAAGTGAAACGGGAAAAATAAGATCGTTTGACGATCTTATTTTCTTGCGTTTTCGATATTAACCTGCCAGATAGGCTATACAAAAACTAGGCGGCTATATTTTTTTTGACTCGGCTTACAATATCACTACCATGACCTTTAACACCTGTTTACTTTATTTCAGGTGAACGGCAGAAGAAGACGTGCGCCGGATGAAGCGATCATCTACGCCAATGGAACCACTGTGATGAGGAAACGCAAACGACGCAGCCGACGTAAGTACTCATGCATTTATTATTTTTTGGTAACTTAAGGAACAGATGTTTTAATCACATTCGGTTCTGTAGTTTTCGAGATTGAAATCGAGATAACTAAGAAGACGAAGTTGTTTTTTTTTTATAATTATCTCTTATTAGAGTTGTTGTATGGTTTTCTTATTATATTATGGTAGCGTAGTCTTTTTGTATAGTAGTAAAATTATTAAACTTATTCAAAACTACCTCTATTACGTTTGGTGTAAGTTTGAATCGTCCGTGATTTATATTGTATTTGTGACCCCTTCCCAGGTCGCCGCTCTATCCTGGAGCCAGAAGCGGAGCTGATAGTAGTGCAGGCCACTCCCAAGCAGACCTGGCACCGAGCTCCCCTCCTTCGCCTCCTCCCCGCAGAAGGAGGAGGCAAGCCCCACTACCGCATCGTGTACGGAGACGAGGACAAGAATTTCGTACTCAACAAGAGGGACGGAGTGTGGGCCTTGAGGCTGCGGAAACATGTGAAAACTAATCAAGTGCTTGAGAATCAACTGGAGTTGGAAGCTAGGTATGTTTTAAAATTAAAACTTTCGTGAGACATTTTGTCAATATGTTAACCTAAACGGTAAAATACGAAACGAAACGCGTAAACAATATACGCGAATTACACGTGAGTGAAAACCGTTTTGGTTAACATATTATTATACCTAGCTCAATAGCTAGGTATGTGCTCTGACGATACCTTTATGTATAGTTGTTAGATTTGCGACAGTCAATTTTGGTCTCGGAAGAGAAAATGAGGGGTAATGGCGAACATACCTAAAACAAAGAAATTGACAAATTTCTCAATCTGCCTAAGAAGTTTTAGCCGAATAAGAGGAATTACATTATCTACTATCTATCTACAGCTTTTTTTAAGATCAGCCATACAACATGAGTCTATATAATGTTGATAGAAAACATCACGGAGTCAGAAACTTCTAGCGAGAGATTAGATGATATGTGGCCCTGAACGACCGTGGATATTTTCAGGGCCTGTAATTTTACAGCAAACAAAATAATTCCTAAACTTATTATATTTACTGATAATGTTATTTCCCCCCAGGTTTGTCCCAACCCCAGAAGTGGGCACCCGCCGCCGCAGTCGCCGCGCCCTAGACCTCAGCGTGCCGGCGCCCATGCGACTCTACGTGTCGGTGAAGATCGCACCCAAGCATTGAGAGGAGGGGGGGGGGGGTTGACAGGGACTTGATGAGGGGTTGGGAGGGGAGGGAGCCGGGCTTTGGGGCTTTGGTAAAACGTAGTAGCATTTGAGCGTCAGTAATTTGATATTCAGTTTTCAACACATTTTAAAGTGTTTGTTATATTTTTGATCTCTAGAAAATTCATATAACAATAATTCTATTGTAAGACTTCATAGTTAACTTGAGCCCCTCCTCTCGCCCCGCTAGCGAGCACAACTTGTTCAATTGACTTTCGGGACATTCTCCTGTCCCATTTCCTTCACAAAGCTGCCAATGTTTCCACAAAGTACGTAAACTCCACGTTTGTCGAGGAATGTACCGCAGACGGATGAAAGTCACTGCCATTATTAAAATAGTCTTTGTCGATATATGTGACGAATAGTGCCTTATGGAAGTAGTCTCTAGTGCCATTTTGAACCTTAATTGTTAAGTGTTAGAGTTTAAAATGGTCGTACTCGAATCGTGTTAGGGATACGCCGTGTCTATAGTTTCACGTTAGTGCTGAGGCTATCGACTGGCGTTGCCGACGTTTTGTTCCGACGGACAAGTATTTGTTTTTTTATTTTTGCATGTTTATTTCGTTTAATTTATTTTTGAAATCGGCTTTGGGATTTTGCTTGGATCTTTCCGTCGTCACAAAATGTCGAGTGCTCGTTACCACTAGGTCGGCAGTATTAAAATATAATAATGTGTGATTGGATGCATAATGTAGTCGTAGGATGACGATCGATTTTTTCGACTCGATAATTTTGAACTAATGTCGATGTTTTTAATATTGTAACGATACGTCACTAACTTTGCCATAGATATGGAGCCAGTGTAGACTAGTTGTAAGTAACATAATAATAAGCCGTAATGTAAGTTGTAAGGAAATATTATTTATTTCTAATATCGATGTTGATATCTGGCATTGTTTCGAATCTACTTACGAGTATATCTGTGAGATATTTTTATATTTTGAGTTTATTAATTTCGCCAAGTTTAGGTCTAGGAGTACAAAAATCGACGCAATAGGTTTTGTTTTGTAAATATGTGTATACAGAGAGGTAAAATTAATTTACAATATTTTAACGTAGCAAGTAAGTTTACAATGAAAATGTTAATAAAAGTTTTCATTTACAGTAATATTTGTTTTCAGTCCACTTCCAAAACCGAGGTAAATCTTGATTCGCCAGATCCACACTATTCAAAGTTAGACGCCAATCAGGATTTTTTTTTAGATAAGATAACACTTTCAAGAGAAGTGTATAAGGTTAAGAATTCTGAAATTTGGTTTATATTAAATTTATTTATGTATTTACTAGCGATTTTGTCACTGATTTCAACCTTGTCATAATAGACATAAGGTATACATTTCTATGACGGTACTGTGAATTGATTCTACCAAGATACCAAGTTACTTTCGACTTGTGTGAATTTAAAATATTAAACTGAACCAAGACTGCCCTCATTTTTGCATAGAATCATAGATTCGAGCTGAACCACAATCTGTCTGATGTTTAACCCTGATGCAAAGTCATCAGGTCATCAAGCAGTCAAGCTATATCTTTCTTTGACGGCCCAGGCTACTTTTTTCGAAATCTTGCCGTCGATGATCAACCGTTACAACTCTACAGTCAATAAATTTTCTTTATCTTTATTATTCTCGAGCAATTGTAAAACCAGATCATTATGTATATGAGGAGTCCTAAAGGAGTACAAATCTCAAGCGTCCCTTCATAAAACAAATAAGGTGTCCTCCGAACACAGGACGCTAAGATTATGTTAAATGGGGCGACTTCCATCCCGTGCTTAGGTACTATACTTACACTGGAGACACAGAGAAACACGCTTGTTGATAGATTGTAGAGCGGCAAAACGGACCAACGGGGACAAGCTGGCTTGTTTTGGAAAAAGCTCGCATCATTAGCTACTAAACTGCTTAAAATCTTTGAGTTTCTTTTAAGAGGTTGTAGTCTGATCTTTACACTGAACGAAATGTTAGACTACTAAATTACCTGAAGCGAAACCCGCACACACTGTGGCCCCAAGAGGAACATACTTGTTCTGGAATGGAACTGACTTTTGGCCTTGGATCCATGGATGGTTCAAACAGCATGTTATTGCAAGCAATAATACTAGTTTCTACATATGTACATATATGTATGTACCGGTATATCTTTAAATAATTTGTAGGTACTTATGTATATGTACAATCAATACTAGTAGGTACATAATCTATCGCACGGGTCACTCTCGAAGCCGGTAAGTGGTGGAGGCCGGTCCTACAAATCCCCATATTACCGTTATGGCTCCGAAGGATCCCTTTGTATACGACTAGCCCCACCATTATAACGTGCCCGATAGTATTTTTCAATATACATTATTGTCGCCCAAGAATGTTTTGTGATATTTTATGACCCTATTTCGATGCCGTTTGAATAAGTCGGGAGGAAAATTGATGTTATGTAACTTGGATCGGGATTTTTACTCTCCATTGCGGAGTACGTCATAACAATACAGACTTGGAATAAACTTAATGGGGCATAGCAGTAAGATAGGTATAGTTATGTAACTGTAGAAATAACGGAAGACCAGCGCTGGTTGCTATGCAGCCAGCGTTATGCTGAGTTGGGGTTGTATTGTGGCAAATATGTAGGTATTTTATTTACGAAGTATTAAATATTTCTTGTTTGTACTTTCTTGTTTAATATTTGCTCCAATAAATGATTTTATTTCTTTCTTTCTTACAAACTTAATTATACTTACTTAAAATTGCGAATATTACTTGGGTTCCAATCGACTACTTTTATAGAACATAGGAGTAGCGAAATCTGGTGTCAAGCTCCGAGCCTTTGATTAATACCTAAGTACAATAGTCATAAATTATCCGATCTACAACGTTCTGGTAACTTAACTAATATGAATAATTAAAAAGTAACTAAGTAACAAAAGCAAAATTTACTCGCAAAAATAAACAACGCGTACAAAACCACAGTCCATGTTTCATTTATTCATCTTCTTCCTGAGACTTGCGGGCATCTCCGCGGGCGGCGGGCGAGGCATGCCTGTGTACACCTTGAACGCGTCGTACACGAACCATTGCAGGCCCGTCAGCGTACCTATCATGATGATACGGGCCACTAAGCCACGCCAGATGCCAAACACACCCGTCTCTGACAAGATACCTCCGATACTGGCCGATGGGTCCTTATTCAGCTTCGATACGATCGTATCCGCTGGATGGGACACGATAGCGCACAACACACCGGCAATATAACCCGCGCTAAATGTCACGATCAGCTGCTCGAATGGTGTACACTCTGCTCTAGGCTTGGGCACCAAGTTGGCGTACAGATATTCTAACGTCACTTCGAAGGAAGAGAATTTCATCATAGTGTAGGGTACTTGACGGCCCCATAGCGGCGCGATACCGCGGTAGAATACTCCGAACCCTTCAGTTGACATCATGTGAGGCATAGCGCGCCGCATCTGGGAGGTGTAACCTGGTGTTGTTTGCATGCGGACTTTGGTTGCTTCGAACGGACAGAGAGCCATGTCGGCGATGAGCTCGGCGCAGGCTGAAGCGGCCAGGTATAGATACGTCCTGTACAAGTAGGCAGACTCCTCGTCCACCATTGAAGCGAACTTGTACTTGAAGTACTCGTAACCGGAGAACTTGACGCAGCCTTGGAGAGAGTACCCGATGAGTGTCGGCGCCCAGCCCTTCACCAGGTTCCTGCGACACAATACGAACGCTGTTATCATTGTAGTAGTAATAATTATTCTCCTTATCGAATGAGAGTGGCCAACTGGTGTCGAGAGTTTATCAAGCCGCCCTAAGGGCCTCTGACATGGCTTAGTAATTATTTGGAACTAATAAGTCCAGATTATTCAGTCTGAGTACTATTCTATTATTCAATATGTGTCTGCCGTGGAAGGACACAGTCGCCCGCCACGAAGTATCTGCCTGCGAGTATTAATCTTGTGATTTAATCTGTTGGGGAGTCGCGACCCTTAGAACAAAGGAATAGAGGAATACAGGATTATAAGAGATTAATAGAGGAGAAGGGACATTAACCTGATGCCCCCTTCCTTGAAGGAGACCCCGAAGCCCTTGAAGATGGACTTGTATTTCCCGGGGTCGACCTGCAGCCGGCACTTAACCAGGTCGAGCGGCGTCACGAACGTGTGCGTCAGCCCGCACGCCAGCACGCCGCCCATGCCGCACAGCACGAAGTACTACAACAATTTATTGATGATGATGATGATGCTTTCCAAGCCGAATTCGGCTACGGCGAACGTATTTCCTATGGGTAAGTCACTGATGCGTCCTCACATGACTAATATACCTTATTAAAAACACAAACAATTTATTAGTAAGTATATAAATATGATAATAAGTTTTGTTCTCTACATAATACTTACATATTATATCAGATTAGTAACATGCAGTGTCTTGAGTAATTTCATGCAAGAACTCAAACACTAAGAAAAACTAAGAGTTGAGATAATGTCTTAAAACTCCAATAATAAGTTTCGAGTCTCACCATTCAACATTTTGTATTATAATATGGGCTGCCAATCATGGTATTTGGAAAGAGCCAAGGATTGATTGCACTGTTATGACGAACGTTACAACGTTCATGGAGTCAGTACTCATTAATACCATCTTTTTGATGATAACGTTTAATAGTTCAGTGAGTAAATAGAATTGAATTTAAACGTATTAATTTCCTAACATCCGTTGCTCAGGTGACTGATGTTATCAAGAGTTGATATTTATATTAGACAGCTTATGCAAATCGTTAGTAGATTAGAATAGATTGTAGTTAGAAGCATCTATACCTAATGCAGTCCATTATAGATATAAATTTGCCGATTTCATAAGAGAAGCAACCTAAATAAACATACCTTATTGCTGTACATCTCACACGAATATTGCGGGTCATTTTTGCCCATTTTACTGTTCCCTTCTCTCCACTAAATTATATACCACAGTTAATTTTATAAGTTGTTCTTTTATATCCACGTCGTTGCTAATGTTCCTCGTATCCCCCTTTTGTTTTGTGAATGGAAATCTCCTATTTTTCGGTAAATATTTCCGCCCAGGCTCTATGTTTCCGTGACATGTTTTCGCCTTGACAGACTTCAAAGGAATTTCTTTGTTTGATAGACTTAAATATAGTAGTTAGTAGTTGACAGCATACTCTTTTCTCGTTAAATAGTTAGAAAGTACACTCTTTGCATTGAGCTCAAAAAATACTAATGCACTTGAAATTATACTTCAGGTCAACCGAAGACGATTATATTGTTTACTAGCAGCAGTCCATGGAATTGTGCTGCCACTGTCACACTTTTAGATAGTCAACTACTTTAAAAAAGCAAAATTCAACTTCCGGTGCACTCGTTTCCGTGTCCGCTCCACGCGGCTCACCTCGCAGGAAGGCGCCTGCAACTCGCCATTACGTGATTTTGTGTCGCCGCTGTCGCACGCCTTAAACAATTTGTTTAAAAATCGATTTAATTTTTAATAATATTTACGTGTTGTGTCCAGTGATTATTAAAGAACATTGTGAACCGTGCCAAATATAACGTTCAAATTTATAAATTCGAAATGTGTTAATAACAAAAACTAAATTAAACAAAAATAACGGTTATTTAACGTCGTTAAATCATTTAACCAAACATTACGACAAAACCAGTGAATATTAATTGCTTTTGTGAGACCAGGTTACTGGAATTCTGTCTATGACGGAATTTTATGGATAAATTATCTTTGGTGAGTGACTTTTTTTATTAACATACGATCTCATTTTTGAACTACCCTCGAATTTATGGTACCTAATGGTAGTTTATGTTTTTACTTGATTGTAATAACTACTCAAGTACCCACCTTTTGTACTTTTTCTTAAAAAATTAGATCATTATAAGACTTTAATACTACATGTAACAAAATAATCTACATATAGAGAATGAGCATGCAACATCGCGCTCTGGCGCAATAAGATTTAATTGTTTTCTATCATTATTCACAACGATTCTCAATTTAACTGCTCAAATCAACCTAAACGGATCGTAACTTTTTATATGATGATGCTATGCGTTTTACTCGCGTTAATCGTAGTAAATTAGTGAAAATCCATGTAATTCCTGTGGAGAATATTTATTTTGCATCACGTATATCGTGTTAAGTAATTAATATGAATTTGTTTACAGCAAATCTCCATGTCAATCATGTTGAGAATATTTAAACGGCTTCACGTGTATTGTGTGTAGCAATGAATGTGGATTATTATCCACCAAAGTTTCATGTTTATCATGTTGTGTATATTTATGCTCCTTTATATATATCTATATATAGAGATCGTAGTGATTAATGTGAATGAGTTTACAGCAAATCTCCATGTAAATCATGTTAAGAATATTTATATAACTTCCCGTATATCGTGAAAAGCAGTTAATGTGTATTAGTGTCCACCATATCTCCATGTAAATCATGTTGAGAATATTTTTATAGCTTCACGTTTATCGTGTAAAGCAATTAATGTGTACTAGTGTCCAACATATCTCTATGTGAATCATGATGAGAATATTTATATAGCTTCACCTATATCGTGTAAAGCAATTAAAGTGTATTAGTGTTCACCATATCTCCATGTTAATCATGTTGAGAATATTAATGATCTTTCACGTATATCGTGTAAAGTAATTAATACTAATTAGTGTAGGTACACCAAATTTTGATGTGAATCATATTGAGAATATTTAAGTGGCTTCATGTATATCGTGTAAAGTAATCAATTGGGATTAATGTACAGAAAATATCAATGCAAATCATGTTGAAAAATTTAAAATCCTTCACGTTTATCGTGCAAAGTAATAATTGTGGGTTGCTTATTTCTTTTTTCTCCTCGTGTGGCGCGTTGAGGTACCTACCAATTACCAACACTTATTAATTATTTACCTTCAATTACAAATATAAATCACAGAATGAAATAGCTCATGGTAAGGATGCCTCCCTAGAAAAAGAGGCCTAACAAAGAAATACATTCGAAAACCTCATAATCAAAGGCAACCACAGATGTATTAGAAAATCTTGTTCCTGAAACCTTAAGTTTACACAATCAGTATTCAGTACGGAGTACAAAGCAAGGAAAAAACTAGGATAAGGATAGGATAAGGATTTTGCTACCTGGTGTTGGCTATCCATGGAAAGATTGCTTTACAAAAAAAAAAATATACATGCACTCATCTAGAATTTAGAAATTCAAGCTGCCCTATCTCCTCTCAATATCAAAAGGATATTGATTATGCAACTAAACGAAACAAACTGTCTTGCTGTTTATCAGCTGTCAGAAGCGTTTGGCTGGGTTTTATCATCAAAATTGAAAAGGTGATGTACCTACCACAACCTATGCTTAAATATTCATGACTCAAGGCCTTCAATTAGTTATGGGCAACACATACAGAAAGTGATCATTATGGAATTTCCAATTTCCTTTTTATCATATCGTCTGCTTACTGGTAAAACCGAATAAGTGCACTTTATGTCATTTTGAGTAAATCGCGTTTTAAAGTTTAACATAAGATTTGACAAACTTAAAACTTATTAACTAAGAAATAAGTTAAGCAAACTAATGCTGTAATTATCAGTCATATGTAATGTATGCTTATGGTATGTGTTGTCCATAGAAAAAATCTATTAAATTAAAGTTTATGTTCAGAAGGTTATGCAGTTAATTGGTTTTACCTGTAATGAGAAAGATTGACATATCTTGTATTTTACTCACACTACAAGGCTGTTTGTACCATTCAGGTTATTGTTTTTGTGTCTTTGTCAACATCAGTATTGAAAATTATAATATTTAAAACTTTGACTTCATAAAACTTAATTTTTTATTTCATTTATCTGGTTTTACTTGTAGTTTTTTTTTAAAAATGAATGCCATTTATAACATAATTTCATACAAAATTATGAATGAATTTAGGGCGCCGGTGATTTTATCCCCGTAGATGCAGTAGTAAAGTCAGTATAGTATACTAATTTCGGATGAAATCAGCTAAATTCTCGCACCAACCGTTCCAGAGACTAGCTCATTAGCCGGCTTATACAAACTCTTAAGTTTTATGATAATAATGTACTGATTTTATGAAACTATTTTAGTTTAAACTTAACTAGTAACAAATAAAACGACTTGTAAATTATTCAACAAACTTTATTCTTCATCTGATGACTCATCTAGAGCAGGGCAAGGTAAACGATCTGGCCCAGACTGCGTTGGCAGAGAAGAATACCACCCATGATATTCTTCTGGAATTATGTTTTTGGAGCACAAACCCAGAAGATCCTTTTTTTTGGCTTCGCTAATCGGCAAAGCTTTCACATAAAGTTGTTTCAATTGAATTGGGTTTGCTTGAGGTGCACTATCGCGTGTTTTTCCTCTTGTATTAATTTTCTTTAAATTATCTCCTTGAACATCCATGTACAGTAGATCGTCAGACATGTCGTAGTTAAAATAGATCTTAGAAGTTTCTCCCTTAAGATACTGCATTCTCTTAATTTTCAGCCAATTCACTTTATTTCCATTACAGTCTTTCGAACGATTGAAAATTGTATCATTTGCAAGTTTTTTTAAGTCATAAAATTCGTTGAATTTAAACTCTTTACTTTTGTATGGTGTTTTGTTGAAAGTCTTTCCATTAACAGTAACTGTTTTCTTTGATCTAGCTCTCTTAAAAATTGACATGTAATCAGGCATGCAGTAAATCTCACAGTTTTTCTTTGCTGACTCAATGCTGCTATGCATACTATCGACTTCCATATAGCTATGTCCTGATTCAAGAAACTTGTGTTCGATTTTTGCTATGTTAGGAATCTTCTGAACCGACCATAGTAGCACTGCAGCCACATATTGGTTCCTGTTTTGTCCCCCGCATGTGTCTGAATACAGGCATACTTCTGTCACATTGGAAGGCACACACGTGGATAGGTAGTGATATAAAATACTCCCTATTTCTGAACTCCCTCTTTTCCCATTCACTTCGGACCAAGCAAAGCAATAAGCATCGTTTGGCAGTGCAGCTTCGTAGATGCACAGATTGTAAACGCACAGCTTTCTACAATAGTATAGCTGTCCCACTAATCCAGAGGGTATCTGTAATACAGCCTGCAAGTCGAATGTAACACAGCAAAAGTCTTTGTTACTAGCCGCCCTTTCTTTGTCCTTCTCTTTTTCCGAAACACACATCTTCTTTCTGGCTAAATGTTCCTCATATTCGGTTTTCATTCTTGCTTTTTCATCATCATTACCTTTGATGTAGTTAGAGCATGTTAAACATTGATCCTTCTTCGGGACGAAAAAGCTGAAATTGTAGTCATTGCAAAATATTCTCCTGTAAGTTATTTCCGACACCGGGGTCATGTTCTCTTCAGTACACTTTGTGATGTACAGCTGGTGCATTTTCGTGATAGATAACGATGCTTCCAGGTACAAACGCTTAGAAGATTTCCTTATGTAGTGGGGTTCCATGACAGGGAAAGATTCAATATGTTTTTTCACAAATTCTACATCAGCTTCATTGGTCTTGTTGGGGGGTTCATGTTTACCTCTTTTGTCGTTATCTATGTAGAAACCCAAGTCATTCCGTTTTTGAACAGCGTCATTTACTACGCTTTGAGAAATTGCTAGAGTGTGACAAAAAAACTTTTGACATACTTGTTTTTTCTCTCCCTTATAGAAGAAAAAACATTTTTTTGTATATTTACGCTGTTTTTTTGGCCCTTTCTTTGCTAGAACTTTTTTTGGAGCTTCAACGGTCACATTATTTAAAATGAAATTTTTCTTCTCAACATAGTTTAAATTCCAGTAGTTACGACATAATTCCTCCCTATCTTTTGATGAAAAAATATTACATTTAAAGAAACATTTCTCACAGTCAATCTCCTTTGGTATTTTTGCACGTCTTTCTTTATTTCGTGTGGTGTAAGGTAAGCCGTCAATTCGTCTTCTCTTAGCTATATTTACCTTCCAATTTTCAGGTTCGGGATTCACCCAACGTTTTCTTTTTTTTGTAGAATCAAATACTTTCTGCAATAAAATCTCATAAACGAATTTTGCGATTTCACTTGATTGAGGGTCAGGTAATTTTTGTTGTACAATAACCCGATCATGTGCTGTAACTTCTTCATCAATATCATCAGTATTGTCTCCATAAAATACCAGAAAATCAGTTACATCAGTTTTATTGGCAGATTCTTCTAATAAATCTTCTGGTTGAATCAATGAGTGTGGATCTTTGTAAGTAGGGTCCTGTACAGAGTCATCGCTATCATCTAAAATGCGCTCCATTTCAGCAACTATTTTCTCTCTGGATTCACCTAAGATTGAAGAACAGTTTGAAGTCGGACTCATCCATCCTTGTTTAGAAGTACTAGGTTTTGGGTCCAAATCATCTAAAAATAAAAATATTCAATTACACACAGGCATATGAATACTAAACACTTATTTTTATGAAATACTTCAATCCCACTAACATTGTAAACTTTCAAGCTAACTGTTTTTTTAACTTCATAAAAAATATAACCTCAAAAACGAAAAATAACAATCTAAAATAACTTACCTGCAAGCGCTGCTTCTGGTTTATATTTTATCAAAGACACTAATCGTTTCCCTCTGGATTCCATTTTAGTCTCAATACACACAATTCATCATATAAAACACTTAAAAACTGTTTTTTATTACGTGAACGAGTACACCTTTCGCGGAAAAAATCCAAGTAGCAAACAAATTCAAAGCAAGCACACGCACAGCATACTCATAGACAAATGCAAAAAAGTAATAGTTAAAAAACGACTGTAGCGGCGACGTAATAAAAGTCAATTCACCTCGCACATCGCTAACTCACTGGCAGGTGCCTCTCTTTCTATCGCTGCAAAGCGCGCGCGTTTGGTACAGTTAAAATGCATTTATTAGGTTTTAGCTGTAGACGAAGTATAGAACGAGAAAAAAAAATTACAAGTAAAAGAATTTAAATGCCCTTATATTACTTTAACTGTATAGATGTGACCGTAAATAGCTGCAAATGCGTTTATTACTTTTTATCTGAAAAATATATTAATGCTTTTTAATGAAACTTACCACGAGTAAAAACACATAAACATATTTATACTACTTTGTCTGTAGAAATTGATTGGATGCGTGCAATAAGAATATTTATGCTGTATTACTAGTACAATTTTATTTTTAATAGAGTATTTATGATTTATTCAAACTGGCTATCTCTGCTACGGTAGGGCGTATCGTTTATTCGGTTTTACCAGCCGATAGAGCGGGAAAAAATAAGTATAACTGCATTTTTAACTCAAATCAGCCAAAAAGTGCATTTATTCGGTTTTACCAGTAAGCCGACGATATGACTTAAATAAAATAAGAAAGTCAGTGTAGTTACATTCAAGTTACTGTACTAAATAAACATACTAAATATGCTGTAAAACTAGTAAAATTGATAGCATTTTCTTTAGTGCTATTCTAACTGAGCACATACTCATTGAATCTTTACAAGCAGACACAATATTGGGGGCAGAAATAAGATATACCTCGCATGCACCGCTGAGACCTCGTGTCCACAACTAGCCGAGGTGCTTAAAACTTGGGAGGATGTCACGGCCAGAGCCACGAACCCTGTAGTCAGAAGCCATGCGCCGGCCGCGGGGCCGCCGCCAGGAATTCTCAAACAACCGCCAGAGCTATATGAAGTGAGGAGCCCGAGGATATTAATGCTAATACTGCAGGTACTTATTACAGAAAAACTTAATAGTTGTAGAATATTTCTATGAACAATGGTGTACCAAAATGGATGACTGTGTAACATTGTTAACATTGTGTTGGGACCTGGGTTACAGTTTCACCATTTAAAAGAAAACCAATATAGTATATTACTACTATTGATACCGAACTTTTGTAAAACAAAATTCAAAGTCACAAAATTGATAAATATATCGTAGGTATAATCTTGTCGCATCTGAAGATGCAGATCAATTTCTATCACGACGTTTACTGTACAAAAACCTAATATCATGGTCACCATGATCATCATTTGATTGTTTACAAAAACTTATTCATTTAAAACATTTTCAAATAGTGAATATGGTATCATCTTCAAATTAGTAGACTACCATCACAACAAAAGAACTAACTTATATTTATGTACACGATGCTTACATTTACTTGCTCCAAATGCAAATGCTAATAAAATAGAAAGTGGTTACGTTTTACATAGAATACATATGTACAAATTTAATTTTCTAAATATTGATATGGCTTCATTTGTGTTCACTTAGCTAAATGCAACCTTACGGTGTTATCTCTATCTCATTAAAATGAGTTTATTTTATTTGGCTGGTTTTTATTCTGACCTTATATAATATTATTTTCATGTTCGGTGCCTATGCCAAGCAAGTTATACATTATAGAGTAACTTATATTTAGCACCCAAAATCACAATTTACCTACCACGCGAGAAATAAACAACGGATCATTTTAAAACTCCATTTTGCCCAGCCGTTTAATATGATATAATTATTAAATAAGTACAACGCGAATATACTAGTTTACTAGTTTAGCACTGAGTTAATTTTGTGGTGAAATCCCTGATAGTTTAACACTGAGTTAATTTTGTGGTGAAATCCCTGAGGTCAAATATATTATAATTATCATGTCAATAGATAATTGTTTTTATTATCCTTTCAAGTCTTAAACTATTTTTTTTAATTTTACTATTTACTGATATCAGTCTGCATAAATTTTACCTCACAAATGATTAATTTACCCAATAATCGATTCTACCTAATAGATGCAAACTTTGAGGTTCATTAAATTGAGCAATAAAACCATAAGTGAAATCGTTGTTAAAGTAAGTAAATGAAGTAAGCTGTTCCAGATTTCATGAATAAATTCACGTCATGATCGTAAGTGGTGGCACTTTTAAATTTGATTAAATTAAAGAAAAGCTGACCTTTTAGTTTTTTTCCAGCATTGGTTATTCAAACTTACTTTGGGAAAACATCTTTCCTGACATTAGAACCTATGATTATAATCCTTTTTGTTATATCTATACAGAAACCACTCACGGGATGTCGCTAGCGGAGTAGCTTATCAAATTGAAAATAATTCCATTGTAGACATATTAAATTACATATATTATGTAATCTTTTCTTTTTGGCAATACCTAGTATTATTTATATACATACTTGCGCATGTACAGTGTTACTCTTACATCATTTAAGCGAAATAAATGTTAAGCACATAATTATTAAAAAATAATAATCACAAAAAATATCTTATTACTACTTTGTGGTTGCAAGATACAGGAAAATAAGTTTATTTGATTTTCTTATTGAATATGTTAATAAACATTTTTTGCAGTTTTCTTTCTGATAAAACTCTAAACATCTGCTAGTAAACAATATAATCGTCTTCGGTTGACCCGAAGTATTAATTAAGAATCAAACGAAAACTTACCTGTTTGATGTTTGATTCCAATTATGCGAGGGTCAACCGAAGACGATTACACTCCCACCCACCCTAAATTTTTAACCATTTAAAGCAAAAATGTTTATTGCAAAGCATATATTACTGGGTGTGCGTATACTATCTCTAAAAATAATGGCGAGTTGCAGGCGCCTTCCTGCGAGGTGAGCCGCGTGGAGCGGACACGGAAACGAGTGCACCGGAAGTTGAATTTTGCTTTTTTAAAGTAGTTGACTATCTTAAAGTGTGACAGTGGCAGCACAATTCCGTGGACTGCTGCTAGTAAACAATATAATCGTCTTCGGTTGACCCTCGCATAATTGGAATCAAACATCAAACAGGTAAGTTTTCGTTTGATTCTTAAGTATATTCCACTATGGAGGATTTTAAATCATCCCAATAAACCACTATTAAATGACTCGCACACTAGCACAATTTTTTAAACGTATTTAATTAATAATGACCAACTTTAAGATTCATTGTGCAAATTGGATTTAGCCACAATGGTGGAAATTGAAATTCTGCATTTTATTTCATTCCGTTCATATCGTTGTGCTGAACGTTCCATGCACGCACAAATTAATAAAGCTCATCTCTTCAATTAAATGAACCGCGAGCTCTCGTCACGCCTAATTAGTCGCTCGGTTGAAACGAGACGCCGACTCATGTCCATTACGTTAATAAATAATTAAATTCCCAACAATTATCTAACATTTGAACACACGAACCTGCCGCCATGTACATAACACAACATCTGACTAAACAACTTTGATAACCTCTCATAGAGGTAAAGTAACCCCTATATTGATGTACATAAGTCACACTATGTGATGAAGTAGGAGCGCATATATTCCGACCACGAAGCGGCGACAAGTTAGCGAACTCCGATAAACTTGAGAGCGTTCACAGAAAGTTACCAAATCGAATTTTTGTTGAGAACCGCTTCAAAGATATTTTTAATATCGGTGAAATATTTAAAATGGAGAATGTGGATTGGAAATAACTTTCGCTGCAGCTATTGTGAAGTTTTACAACATAGAGGTGAGTGAAGTTAGGTAGAACTAGTGTTATTAAACGTAGCTTAGGTAAGGTCAGTGCTGGACTCATTTGGTTGGAGCTCAAACGAAATGAGACTCGCTCTACGTCTAACTTAGGTACCTAACTCTTGTAGGGAGAGGGACTTTTGTAAGAAGATTGTAAGTGTGCTGAAATGCACCTGGTACATTTTTAATTAATTTAAATTTGCAGTACATTTACTTTTGTATTCTTGAATAATTATTTGATTGAGCGAGCAATCTGTATGTATTTACTTATGTACGTACACTAATGTGATAAGATTTGTATAGTAAAAATGTCAGTGTGAAAGAGGAGTCATCTTATTATGACATAAATATTTAAAAAAAACATCAATTCCTTACAAAGATACATTTAAAAGCCTGTACTACAGGAAAAGATATTAGCAATATTTCAGTAAAAACTAGCTAAATAGCTGCATCACAAGCTGCACCAAGTTTCGCTCACTAATAGCTGCAAAGTGAGTTAAAGACCCTCCTTCTTTGTAGCGGATCTAAACCTCACCAACACTACTTAGCCAAGTTTGCATCTTGCAACTTGTAAATCAAATAACTTGCAACGAATCGAATGCTTCCATCGAAGGGAACTAAAATGGCTGGCTTGGTTATATTTTCAATTTGTAAACTTATGTAAGCCATATCACAGGCCATATTTATTAAATTGCATACGGTCTACACTTACTTAATACGAGTACGTCTTCAATATGTGACGCGTTTCGCAAGCATTAAGAGCTATATGTATTTGGTTATATATTGCTTATTAATTCAGAATATAGACTTTTGAGAATAACTTAACTCATTTGTTGTGTTTATATGTACTTAGGTATGTAAGTATAAAAGATTTCCTTCAGTAATGTTTGGTAATTTCCTTGCACAAGAGTGCCTAATAGCTATTAAAGCCGGCATTTTTATGGATTTGGAGATCCATGTGACTTATGGTATGTGTCTTAATTATTATATCTGAATAATAATGGTAGTTTTCATATTTTTAGGTAAATTATCGTTGATCTTAAAGCATTGACAATTTACAGCTCATAGCGATTGATTCATATTAAAAGATTTACTCTAGTGGAAAAAAATAAGACAAATAAAAACTTTCGACACTAGCGCTAATCATACAAATTTAATTTTCTTTAGTGTTCATATTACTCATACTAACTTTTTTAATTATTTCTATGCTTCCTTTCGTACACTCATAATCACACCGTTTTATAGTCTTCGATTAGAAGTGGCCAGTAAAGTGGTGCTGAAAGTGGAATAATTGAAAAAGTTGCGATTTAACCGCGGCGGGTGCGAACAACAGTTAAGGCGCAGTTTATCGGCGCGAGGGATGCGGGACGCGGGGTGCGGGAGGCAGGGCGCGGGCGGCCGCGACGACACCAGAACTGAATTAAGACAGCTAGACAGTTGCCAGATTGTGAACTAGTTGATGGGACTGTCTGGTGACTGGAAGAGGTACTGCCTTATATTATATTGGCCAAGAGTAAACTGACAAGTTTAAGATAAAGATATATTAATTTGCAAGATATAGTTAGATAATACAGATGTTAAGTGCTAAAAATTTTGAATAATACATCTTAACCATTGCTGGTATGCAAAAATTTCGTTATTTTTTAGGTTGTATATAGCTGGGTCAAGTAGCTAATTTTGTTTGAGTTTGATTTAAATGATGTTTTTTAAAAAAAGAAACGTAGCCTGCGACACCAATAGCCCCTTCGAGTTGCATTTTTTTTTATTTTACACTTACATACTAGTCCATACATTTTGTTTTAATAAAACTGCTTGCCTTGCCTTTGCTTACCAAACTATGGCCAAGTTTGCACTTGGCCATAGTTTGGTAAGCAATGGCTATGGCCTAAGATGGAGCGTGCTTACCCGATAAGAACCGATTCACTCTCGCCTACATCTTAAGCATAAGCAACTATATGATTGCTATTTACACAAACTATTTAAGCACAATGAAATGGATGATGTGCCTTATCTTATCTAGTAGGTAACATCTGTGGTAGAAGTTCCGGTGGGCAGGGATAGGATAAGTTTCCACTGTCAGCCTCCAACAATACACGGGTGGAGGTAAACGGTCGCACTCTGATAATACTGCCACAGTTGACCCACTAGTTGCCCTTAACGGAGACTGCGTTACTAGGAGGCCCTTAACTATCTCTTAACTAGATGTTTCGGAGATTTTTCCGAAAGACTAGTTGATACGCATGCCTTAAGAAAATATTAGAACAGTGAT
Organism: Macaria liturata; assembly: GCA_964023185.1. Taxonomy (NCBI): domain Eukaryota; kingdom Metazoa; phylum Arthropoda; class Insecta; order Lepidoptera; family Geometridae; genus Macaria; species Macaria liturata. The sequence continues at coordinate 478,540 of OZ026821.1, read as the reverse complement.
TAAACAAATTATATCAATTTGTGTGTCCAGTACTGATCAGCATTTAACTTGAATATGTATCAGGAGATATTTATTCGTTTATTTTATCAAAATTATGAATAAGCCTTGTAGACAATAGCAACGTAAGCGTTTTTCATTTTTTTTCAACTGGATATGCTCACGCTTGACTACAACTCGCCTGATGCTAAGCAATACTATAATCTATGATCTAGCGCGCTTGCCTAAAAGAAACGGATTCACTCTCGACTTAAAGACCGATAAATTATAGTTCAAGGGGAATAGGGGATCCGCCAAGAGGTTCCACAATTTGGCAGTTCGCACGATGAAAGTATACATATTACGAGTATATCTGACCTAGTATATGAATATATTTGGCATAAAATAATATTTTCAATCTGGATTATTTTCAAAACAATGAAGCATCTATTGTATAAATTGTCGCTGTCCCACAAGTTGGTACGGAGTGTAGTAATGCCACCTACTTGCACGTTAGCTTCTGTGAACTTTGCGGTATAGTTCTTCATTTCCACGTAAGCCGAGTGAGAGTTTCCAAATCATACACTTATATAAATGTGAACGTGAGTTTGTTGAGCTGTTTGTGATTCTTTCGCATTGCAATGTGGGACAAAGAATAATGTCACATAGTAAAGTAAAATACTAGTAAAGTCGTATAGTAAGTAATTAATAGATCTAATAAAAAGTCAAAAGTAACCGTGGTAGATGTAACGATAAATTGATTTGTTATGTTTCCCTGCATATTTTCTTAAATTTTTCATTTATACAGGGTTTTATTATTTACTCACTTATTTGGCTACTCTGTTGTAGAGACAGCTACGATGTTTTGCAGCTTTAGTTTCGTAGCAGTGTATTCGTAGCACATGCTACGGCGTAGTGAAGTGTCATTTATATTATAATAATAAATAGCGTAGTTATAAGATAATATTAGTTTATTATTTATATTTTGGCATAATTATAGCTATTTACTAACTAGTAAATTTTAAAACTTAATGTTAATACACAATTATATGATGTAAACTTTACTATTAGTTTAAACTAGTTTAAGTTATTGTTTTGCTATATAATTGAATACTGTAACGGAGTACCGTTATGTACAATTTCCTCGAAAATAATTCACTAGTTTCATTTGGAATATACACCCAAACCGAGAGACCACAATCGAATGCTTGATCAAATACACTTCCACACAACTACAACTAGAGGTTTCCTTTAGTCCAGTGGACTTGGAAAGTCACATTGGAGTCTGTCAAAGATCAAGCAATGCACATAGAGGGAGTATATGAACTTGACAACTTTACCATCGGTACATTCTTTTTTACAAAAACGTTCCTCCAGTTTTGCGCCAATACCTCGTGATTTTAACAATTATTGCTGTAAAATGCTAGTTTTAAATTGTTCCTTCGGATTTATTTGATTAAACGCCTCCTACTTTTGGCTTGACATGTTTTCTACAGACACCAAACTGGTCTCAGCCATACTAACAAAATTTGTAAGTTTGCTGTCAGTTCGGAACGCCCATCATTTATAACTGACTTCTAAAAAGAAGGTTCTAAATTCTACTGAATGTTTTAAAACTATCTAAATTTATAAAACTCAAAGGTGACTGTCTGACTGACATATTGATCTATCAACGTCTTCGAATCAACGTACAGCCCAAACCACTGGACGGATCGGGCTGAAATGTGGCATGCAGGTAGATGTTATTATGCAGACAACCGCCTTTGCAATTTGGAAATTCCACTTTTAAAGGGGTGAATAGGAGATGCAAGTTTTACTTCTTAATGCGAGTGAAACCAATAGTTTTTAATATAAGCCGTTGTTTGTTCTACATACATCAATATTGAATAGATACTCTAAGAAACCCGTGCTTAGGTTAGATTGTATTCAAATGAGACGACCAGCGGCGCCCGGGGTCTTGGTCAGCTTATATCGAGGACTCTGTATTTGGGATGATAATAACATTTTTACGGACCGAATCTTAGCTATATGATCTTTATGCCAGTTTGACCTTTTGTGCTCCATTTTTTGAGGTATGTTGGTATCGAGTAATGATGTCGTTTGATTGGATGACATGTATTGGATTTCATTACTAGAATTCTTCATCTTCATGCGTTCTTCATTCATTTTGTAAAAATATTGATCAGATTTCAAATAAAGATTTGAATATTTAATCAATTATAAAATTTATGTATGCATGTGAATATTATAAAATACGCCTTCAATGTTGTCACACATACTACAAGCTACATGTAATAGTAACTTAATTGTGATCAATTAAATATGTATCGTTTTTAACGATTAAACTTGATAAATAAGTTTAAAAAAGATAGGATGAAATTGTTCAGCTAGTGCTTGTTGAAAATTATAAACTTTCTTGGAAACTGCTACAAGAACAATGAATAGTTAGAGTTCAACTTCATCCGATACTTACCTTGCAATTAATTATGTACATATATTGTCAGGATCCTATCAAGTTGAACTAAATACAGAACATTTATGAACCTCATCCATCCAAAAAGGTTATATTGTTATATCTAATTAGTTAAAAAAACACTTACTGGTTGTTTTGGGTAGATATAGCGAGTATTATGTAAGTATAGTTCGGTCCATAAATTATGTAATGTTAAGTAATTTTTAAGGTCTTGGATGTAACTTGCTTACCCAGTTAGAACTAACGAATCGATTGTTTCGAAAATTATAATGTTAAAAAGGTTTATTTTCTCATACAGACGTATTTTCTCAGCGCAGTTTCCTGCCTACGAATCATCTCCATCACGACAAAGGAACAGACAATATCTTATCCATTCGACCGGCTCCAAAACTTGTCCGCGCTCGGATCCCATTTCAAATAAAGTCATTAACCCCCCTCCCCCTTCCCCCGTGGCCGGGGAACTGTGAATAATGTCCCGGAATTATGCTGTGTTTTATGTAAGGCCCCGGAAACGTGGGAGGTAATTTTTAACGAATTACTCGAGAGGTCTCGAGATTCACGGCGAAAGAATCGGCGTGTGAAATGAGATTGTTTCTTGAGAGGCGCAGATCAACGGGAGGAAGATTAATAGGTATTCTCGGGAGCGTAGGTGGGGGGTGAGTGTGGGGGGGGGGGGGTAACATTTGTTTGACGCGAATGTGGATTTTAATTTTCATATGCCTTGTAATATTCATTAATTTTATTTAATTTTTCACACCAATTGTGTGTAAACATTTTCTATGAAACAAAATTTCACGAAAATTCTAAAATTAAAATTAAATTTAAAATTATTTGATTGACGTTTCCGAAACAATGAAATAATAATATAGAAAATAAAAATATCTAAATAATTGTACTTATACGTATTTTTCTCCTAATAAACAATAACTTACTTAATTTGTAAGCTATACCTACATATTGTTTTGGTATAATATTATCAGATCTTATCACATTAATATCTTTCTACAATTTTTTCTCATTAAAACTCATTACTATTTGTTCACGAAACTACACCTATCAAATGTCAAAGTAGTAATTAACAAAATTGCTTAAAAAGTTATCAAAAACAGTGGCAATATAGCACGAGGCGGTGCCTTCAAAGCGATACTGAAGGTAATTAGCAAATGGGATTTTTATCACAGACTATATTTCATTTATTAACTTTATTACTGTAGGTAATATTTCATGATTGTAAATTCAGAGGCTTTGGAGCGGTATGTAACATTGTAGATAGATAGACCTAAATTTCAGTTTAATGATGGTTAAGTTTAAGGTTTCTGATTTGGTAGCTTTATATTGAGTGTGCATTTTGAGTTTAGTTCTAGAATAGAGTATTTCCAAAGTGTCAATACTACAACAGATGACTTTTAGTTTTCAATCTAATATCCTATTTACTGAGCTTCTGTTAATAAAAACTGAGAATATACGTCAATTTAAGGTTTACTTTTACGTAAAAAACATTATGTTCTAATAACTCACAAAAAATACACATAAATCTAAAATAACATTCATATTACAGTTTTAATACATTTAATTCCAATGTATAAATATATGTGTCGCTTATATTCTCGGGATCTTTGTTTTAACAACAACCATTACATAATAACCACACGATCTCTAAAGAATCCGAGTAAATTCCAAAGACATTCCGGCACCAAATATGAAGAAATCCAATATATTGGCGAGTGTCCGATACATGATGCATTACGTACATGGCCGCTACTATTTCATTCGTTTCCGACGACTATGCAGAATACTGGCCCAGAAACTTCTCTGCATCGAACAACTCGTACACCTTACACAATATTTACTTATACACATGACTTATAACAATTTAGGCGCTATGGCTTACAATATAAGGTTGAAGGGATGTGTGAAGGTAAGTTGGCAAAGGTATAACAAGTTCACCGGAGGTTTCCTTCAACAATTTAGAGAGTCCAACTGTCGCTGGAATTATATTTTCTGCGAAATGTTTTTAAAATTATAGATTTCGTGCTTTTTTTGTTTGGAGTTGCGGTGAAGCTTGGAGTTTCAGTGGTGCTACTTGGATGGTTCTTTTGAAATAGCTGTGGAGTAGTTTAGGTTTCAAAAGCGAACTAGATGTGTTTGATCAATTATTATTCATCAATCATTTTTTGCTGTAGTTAGTTGAAACAAATTTGGAATGTTTGCTATACTTTATATCAATTTTGTAACTAAATAATTTATCAAAACAAATAGACACTAAAAAATATTATAACAACATAAATAGTATGATTATAGTAATAATTTAAACATAATTTATCACCAGCCCGATCAAACATATATTATTATTTATTTCCGTTCATGAAACCTTGCCGCACAATTTATATAAAAAAATTCACAAAAAAAGTTTCCGTCAGCTCTTGAACTAAACAGCTACGTACAAAACACAAGCAAGTCAGTATCTACAATAATAAAGTTGTAACCGGCGCTGACGGGCGGCGCGGCTATTTATACAAAGAAAGATAAAAGAAAGCGTCCATCACGCCACACCTTGCCCCAGCTTGGCTAACTTTCCCGTATAATTACGACTAAGACTTGGTACCAAGGAGTTCGCTTGGCTCGACTTGGACAGCAAACGAGTATTACAATTACTTTACTTTACTTTAATTTAATTGACTAGTGAAACACAAAAGTTAGATTTTAATTAAAACTAGTGCATGAACGTGTTTTTGCATAGAAATTAGCAATCACTCTACCTGTACTCTACTCTACTCTATACATTTTTGGAAAGCGTTTCTTTAATTTGTAGTGGAAACTTAATTCAAGTTTAAACAAATACCTACTAGTCTATCTGCCGTACTTAGAGTCATAAACACATTAATGAGCAATTGATGTTATGAGAACGAAATTTATGTGGAAATATAACTTCACATTTTAATATTTGAAAACAGAAATAATACCATGCCATGAGATTACTATGTATACATACATAATTCATTAACTAGTCTAAGTTTCCGGGTACCTCGCTGGCTGCCCGCGCGACATCAGATACGGACCATGGTGAAAGAATACATAAAGAGGTCGCTCGATGCGGACCTGATAAATTGACAAACTTTGCTCACAAATTACCGGCAAAAAGCCGATGATTCATCTCCGAGAGGCGCTCGCTCCTTTCAGGTGCCTTTTTTATTTAATAGCCTTTTTAAGGAGACTGTTTGCGTGATGAGACGTCACGATGGTGGTATAAAATACTCTTAAATATAATACGTGATAAATACGGAAATAATGTTCGATCGAAATTGCTTTGTTACTGACTGATGTTCATTTACTCAAGGTAACTGTGTTTTAGGATAAAAATATAAACTAACATTAGTATGGAATTTGCCTTACCGCCAAATCAAACTCAACGCACCCATAGTATAAAACAAAAACGTGCAAAGAGCGAATTGTTTTCCTTATGGACTGAAGGTCACATTAAGCCTTTAACATTAGCTAAAGGGTACATTTAACTAATTATATTATGTCATCATAATGTAATAAGAGTAAGAGATAAATGTAGTTATGGTATATTATCCTGACACACCTAAAAACCAATAAAATTATTTGTTATCTGCAGCCAGCAAAGGTAGTTGCAGCAGATCAAATACTACATAATAATTTCCAAATATACTTTCTTACCTACACTTGGATTTCCTTCACCAACAAATAGATATATCTCGAAGCTCATCAGCCCCCGTCGCCGGCTCTCATATCCCGTATGTAAAGAAGTCTAAAGCCTGTCAAGGTTTTATTTAGCAGCGAAACAAGAGATTTATGTGTGAGAGTTTATTTTGTGGATATTTGGTAGGCCTCGCACGGCGCTGCTTGATGCTGCGTCAATCAAACTTGTGACATAACCCCAGGCCAAGAAACTGAGGGTTTATATGCATTGTATGTTTTTATAAGCGGACTGACCAAGCCATCTTTAAGTGCGTAAGTGTTTACTAAATGTAGTGAAAACAATGTTGTGAATAAAAAGAGATGCAGTTTCAGAGTGGGCATTTAAAAGTTATCAAAACACTCTTGCGGTTTTTGATATGAAGTATGGATTGTTACAAAATATTATCAAATAACCAAGATATAAAAGGTATCAATTTGTAATTTGCCCGTATTTATATTTTGACATTTATCGTAATTATAGTTGCAGCCTTTATGTAGCTAAACTAACAATATAATAATTCCATGTTGGTGTATTTTATGTATTAAGTAGTATCATAGATGTACAAAACAATCATGCATAGCCCGCTAGTGTGGTGGCCCCGCTCGGTGCGTGGAAGCCGTAAAGCCAGGCGTCTTCAGGGAGCATTTACCGAACTCTCAGCCCCCAGCTTGCAACTTGGACCATTTGTACCCACCTACGCTGTCATATACTTGTTATACTTACATAGAGGAGAGTGACGTATAATATGATATTATGTGGTATATGTACATACGTCATCATCATCGAGTTTTATGTACCTACATGAGATAATTTATTTGTAAGTTTGGTTTATTAGTCTTAATGTAAAATGTGGTACGTTTGTATCATCGAATGCGCTTATAAAATCAAAAATAAGTTTTGTAAGTTTGATTTAGTTTTGGATTGAAAAAGTGAACAGAACAACGTATTATATCGAAACAGCGGTGTAAGTGCGGAAGTTTTATCCTATCGACGTCGGACGTCGATTAGACTAATTCGATAGCTTCATCTATATTTAGTCAACAATCGCAAGTGCCGAAGTATGTTTAGAGGTAGATAAATTGATCGATAAGCCTCGTTAAACTTAAGTACAGATAATAAAAAAAGATCGAATCGTTCACTCTGCTAAATTAAAATGTCAAAAAGATTTGATAAGTCAATGTCAAAAACACGAAATAGCTTACATCAATGTCAAATATTTTTCCCACTACACTGGCGAAATTGCGGCAATACCACAGAACCCGTTTAGATAGTTGGCAGTTGAACAAAATCACTCAAATTCTTCTCTTATAATGAGGCTTTTTCTGACAGCTGAATTAAAATACAAAAAATGGTGTAAAAAATGCTCAACAGATGGCGTTGTTGCCCCTGTACAAGCGAGTTCTTCATAATACGTGAAACGGAACGTTACATAAACTTTACAATGCAATTTTATTTATATTCAGTATGAGTGAGACAAGTTTTTGGTAAAATAATTTATTCTGGTAATCAATACACAAAATACTAATATAAAAGTTAGACAACGATGTCTTTAAAAATATTCCACATTTTTTTTTGTAAGAAATGGAACGTTTTCATCGGACATGATATATTTTGACATCCCACCATCCATGATTTGTGTTTATGTTGTATACATTTTGTTTTGTGTATGTATTGTCTGTGTTTGTGTTTCCGAAGTAAAATGAAGAAAAACTGAAATATTGAGTTGTTTTTGTTACACCAACCTACAAGTTCAGAGTTCATTTAGTTAAACAATGTCGTCCGAAAATCAAAAACCATACATTTTATTTGCTCTTTGGTGTACATTAACAGTATACAGCGACATCTATTGAACCTATTTTGAACTATTTTTTTTTAATTGGCTCCCGGAAAATGCCTCATTCTTTCACGATCTTTAGACAGTTTATCAGTAAAAAAAGATGGAACCTCCGAGATAAGTAAAATAAAACTAAACTATTATTATTATGTTTTTCCTCCTTTAGCGCCAACGCAATCACAAAATCCATTATTTATTAAATGAGTAAACAGCAAGAATGTTTATTATCTAAGAAAACCAAACATTGTAGTTATCGAGGCCTATCGTCGTCAGTTTGAAACCTGATAAAATTAACCGATTTAAACTACATCAAATGTCAGTGTATCGATTTCATTCGGTCTTTGATGATAAATTTATCATTATTAGGCATGTGACGATGCCCAGCATAAACAATGAGAGATGCGTAGTATACTTCCCGTTACTTTCGTCCAATCAGCGCCTTCCTAGGTCTCCGCCAATCACAGGTTACCTTGTCGTCCAATCAGAGCACCTGTCACCAACTTTTCTCTTTGGTCGCCAGAGAGGGTGGTGGATCATTTTCTGTCATAGCGTCGTTACTTCTCAAACTGAACGCACCTTTTTCGAATTAACGTGTTTCGAGCAATTGCTATTTTAATTTTCAAGTTTTAAAGAATCTTTATCGGTTGTTTTTCGAACAATCTTTCTAGAGGTCTTTCGGAAATACCTAGCATGGTGATTTTTAGTGCGCGATGAAGTGTTATTCTGCAATATTTTTGAATTTTAAATATAACTGTGTTTTCTAAAAGCCGCATGGACTGTTTGAGTGCGCGATTTAGTGTTTTTTCGAACATTTTTAAATTTGAATATAACGGCATTTTTGAAAAGCCGTATGAACTGTTTCTCGCGCGATCACGTGTTATTCTGGAACATTTTAAAATTTGAATATAACGGCGTTTTTGAAGTGCCGTATGAACTGTTTTAGTGCGCGGTCAAGTGTTATTTTGGAGAATTTTTAAATTTAAATACAACAGTGTTCTCGGAGAACCATATGGACTGTCTTAGTGAGTGATTGAGTGAAATATTCGAAAATAGCTTACGGACCATGAGTGATTACGCGGTGCCCGGTTGCTCGACCGATAATCGGGCCTTATCAGCTAAGGAACAGGGCAGTGAGCACACTGCTTCGCCCAGATCCATGGCGGATCTGCGGCGCGGCGCCAAGCGGCCGCGGTCGTCTATTCATGGACACATTCGGATTCATCATCATCATCAACCTCAGATGGATCACGTTTTGAGGCTAAGAGGAAGCGATCCGGTGAGTCCGATCCAATTATTCAGAACTTGATATCCCAAGTGAATGTTTTGACAGTTTTTTTCCAAAGTCTGCATTCGAATCAGACTGATTGTAACAATAATAATTCACCGAGTGTAGTAGCCCCAGATTCAAGGCAGAATATAAATCGGAATGAACCTCCTTTTCGCCTCTAATGTAACGCCTTCATTGAACCGTCCTGTGTCAACTGCTCTGCGCATCCTGAATCCAGGTCAAATGAATACATCGTTAAAAGCCCTAAGAGTTCCCATAACCAACCCTGAACGCTTGAGACGGCTTGAAATGCTACAAAAATTCGGCGATTCGGCTTGGAGAGATGTGCGTTATAAGGAAGCCCTTAAGGTCCATAATTCGACACCAGGGTTCATGGAATTAGAAGTTAATAATGAACTCAAAGCATTTCAAAAAGGCGAATGTAGCGCTCAGAGTAAATATATAGGTTTCTTCTAAGCAGCGGTGCTACATAATTACACCACGGCGGTGCTAAACCAGAATATTTTTTTTGCGAATGTAGCGCTCAGAGTTAATATATAGGTTTCTTCTAAGCAGCGGTGCTACATAATTACACCACGGCGGTGCTAAACCAGAATATTTTTTTTGCGAATGTAGCGCTCAGAGTTAATATATAGGTTTCTTCTAAGCAGCGGTGCTACATAATTACACCACGGCGGTGCTAAACCAGAGTATTTTTTTTTGCGAATGTAGCGCTCAGAGTAAATATATAGGTTTCTTCTAAGCAGCGGTGCTACATAATTACACCACGGCGGTGCTAAACCAGAGTATTTTTTTTGCGAATGTATCGCTCAGAGTAAATATATAGGTTTCTTCTAAGCAGCGGTGCTACATACCTAGTCAGGTCATAAATTCTGTCACATGTTTAATATAAAATAATTGAAACAACTTTATTCTTTATGTAACCATTTATATTCCAAAATGAACTTAACAAAACATAGATTCTTATGACAATAAAGTTTATTCAAAATGACCTCCGTGATTTTGAATACAGGCCTTCAATCTGCGCGGCCAGTCGTCTATCGCTGCACGAACGAGGTCCATGTCAATATCGGCGGCTGCCTTAATCAAGGATGTCTTGAGTGACTCCAAATTGGGATGAGGCTTTGAGCACGCCTTTTCCTCCAATTGTTGCCATATCTTGTAATCTAACGGATTCAAATCTGGACTGGAGGAGGGCCAGTCTTCGTGCCGGATGAAGTCGATTTCACGCGCCGCCAGCCAGTCTTGTGTGCTCTTCGCTCTATGAGCTGTCGCCGAATCTTGTTGGAATACCCAGTGCTTGTTATTGAACATGATATGAGAAACAGGTTCCACAAGGTTCGTCAGGACTGTATTTTGATACACAACTGCATTCGTTTTTACACCTTTCTCACAAAAATGTACCTCTGTTAAGCCCCAATAAGAAACTCCCAACCATACCATGAGCGAGGATGGAAAATGACCTCGTTGGACACGCGGAATACGTTTGCTCGCTTCTTCACTACTGTGTGCGTACACCGTATCATTTTGTTTGTTGTAGCTCTCTTCTACGGTAAATTTTTTTTCATCCGAACAAAGAATTTCCCGATATTCTTTTCCCGCATACCGCTTCAACAAAGCGCGGCATCTCTTCAGTCTCAGGTCCATTAGACGAGCATTCAAACGATGTCCTGTTTTTCTTCGATATGCCCGAAGCCCTAAGTCTTCATTTAACACCCTTTTCACCGTGGTTCTGCTTAACCCCATCTGAAGGGCCAACAGTTTCTGCTTACGTTTGGGATTGCTTTGAATTCGCGTTTTCACCGCTTTTATCACTGCTGGAGTCCTAACAGACCGAGGGCGACTTCTTCTTGACCTGTCATCTACACTAGAGTCTTCATTGTATCGTTTGATGGTACAATAAACGAATCTTTTGGTTATATTCAAATTTTTCAGTATGTCAAAAATTTGAATTGGCGCGTAACCGCAACGATGCAATGCAATAACTGCAACACGGTCTTCTTTAAGCGTCCACTCCATATTTAAAAATGAGTAAAATTCTAAAAATTATACATTTTTATTTTCATGAACAAGTCAAAATTCGAATTCAATAAACTTTTTTGTGGCCAGCATTCTAAAAGAAAAGTTTTTACTGTGTGACAATACTTATGACCTGACTAGGTAATTACACCACGGCGGTGCTAAACCAGAGTATTTTTTTTGCGAATGTAACGCTCAGAGTAAATATATAGGTTTCTTCTAAGCAGCGGTGCTACATAATTACACCACGGCGGTGCTAAACCAGAGTATTTTTTTTGCGAATGTAGCGCTCAGAGTAAATATATAGGTTTCTTCTAAGCAGCGGTGCTACATAATTACACCACGGCGGTGCTAAACCAGAGTATTTTTTTTGCGAATGTAGCGCTCAGAGTAAATATATAGGTTTCTTCTAAGCAGCGGTGCTACATAATTACACCACGGCGGTGCTAAACCAGAGTATTTTTTTTTGCGAATGTAACGCTCAGAGTAAATATATAGGTTTCTTCTAAGCAGCGGTGCTACATAATTACACCACGGCGGTGCTAAACCAGAGTATTTTTTTTGCGAATGTAGCGCTCAGAGTAAATATATAGGTTTCTTCTAAGCAGCGATGCTACATAATTACACCACGGCGGTGCTAAACCAGAGTATTTTTTTTTGCGAATGTAACGCTCAGAGTAAATATATAGGTTTCTTCTAAGCAGCGTTGCTACATAATTACACCACGGCGGTGCTAAACCAGAGTATTTTTTTTGCGAATGTAGCGCTCAGAGTAAATATATAGGTTTTTTCTAAGCAGCGGTGCTACATAATTACACCACGGCGGTGCTAAACCAGAGTATTTTTTTTGCGAATGTAGCGCTCAGAGTAAATATATAGGTTTCTTCTAAGCAGCGGTGCTACATCATTACACCACGGCGGTGCTAAACCAGAGTTTTTTTTTGCGAATGTAGCGCTCAGAGTAAATTTATAAAGTATTACGTTATGTTATTTTTTCTTATTGCTTAATAATTTACATAATGACCCTAACAACTAACTAAAACAACGAAACACGTGTTTTTTCTAACAAGAACTTTTATACCTATTACCAATCTAGAGCTAAGCATTTAGTAAAACAAAATCTAACTAAGGAAAACAAACGTGTTCTTATACTAACCGAGGCTTAATTCAATATAAATATACGTATATCTAGAAGTTGCATTACAAGGTACAAGTTTCGTGGATATTTCTAGAATATATCTCGAGTCCCGAGCTATCGGTGGCGGGACGTTTGCAATCAGTTAAAAGCTATGCAAGCTGGCTTGCAAGGTACAACGCACACTCACAAACTTACCAAACCAAGTTATTACTTGGTATTATAATAAGTTTGTGAGTGTTACCTATTGATATATGTTAAACAAGGCATTTGTATAGTGGAAATAATCATGGTTGTACCTACATGTACATTCAGTTTTGATAACAATTCATACTTTCATATAGTACTTTAACCAGATATATTTTTATACAATTTCGGATTATTTGTTTAGATGATTTAATGTTTTGAATGAGAGATCAAGCAACATGCCTATATCATATATAAACATCAATTATATAATCACTTGTTGATTCACATTTATTAATATAACGTTTGTTAACTAAAGAACAACAGTGTTTTTATGTAAAAAAATACATACTAAGATTACTAATGTATGAATTTAACCTTTTTAGATAAATAAGTAGCAAGTGTGCTTGGTGCCGTATGTGAAACCTCACATTAAAGACCGTTTAAAGCGACGAAAATAAACTGCATTTCACCAGATTGCGAAATCGTGTAGGTACAGGGTTAGTCAATAACAAAGCCAAAAACTGTTCAAGTGAGTTTCAACTATCTGAATTCTAATTATTCATACAAATTATGTCTACAAATTTTCAAATATTTACAATTTACTTAACTTATTTAAATCTAAAAAAACATAGTTTGAGAGTCACTTTTGTTTCTATACAACCACGCTCTACCATAGGCACCAATGTCTCTTGTATGGCTGTTGCTTCAGATAAACTAGAGGTAGAGGTCTACCCAAAACCATTGTTAATTTTCTATTTAAATATTGTAGTCTTAATAAGCTAGGTCAGTCACTGAGAGCGTGTTCAAATTTAAAATCTATGGGTTTATAAAAGTGGTTACACATCACTACTAACCATGTACATACATACATATGTGTAGGTAGCTTTGTATAAAGTAAAGTGTATGTGTGTGTGTGATTTCTGTAAATCTGTGTTTCATACGTTTCAGTATCTCGTATGGAAGTTGGTAATTTAAAGCTCACAATTATGTACACACAAATTGTATCTTTCCGGGAATCATACTCCGTTTGATTAATACACATTGTTATATTAAAGCGGAATATAATTACCAATTTCTCTGTCCGTATTGATATTTTTTTTAATAAAATGGTTCCCATTAAGTCTAGTTTATAGTAATCGATTGCGTGATTGATCATTTGGTTTCTTTAAATAACCACAATATCAAATTCAAAGGACAAAATGTTAAATTAATTTAACCGAAGAATCTATTATAGTTGTAGCTCCATTTATGGATCATAATAATAATGTCAGGTAATACTGGATCACTACTATACTAAACAATTTACGAAACTTTAAGAATCTCCTATATCCAAAAACATGTAACCCGAACCCAAATAAAATTTTCGCTCTCAAGATCGAATCACGCGAGAAAATTGTAAGTGGAAAAGTCACATCGTAATCCAACTGGGCCCTAACATTGACCAGACTCAATTCCACGGCTCCGTAAAAATCCGGTAAGTTCCGTAAAATCGGTAAAGATCGGCGAAAGGGGAGACGATGAAATATCGCGCGGTTGTGAGTGGCTACAGATACAGTATAATCCCATGTTTAGGTAAAATCAATAGGTCGGGAGAAGATAGATCCCGAATATTGCCGGACCCTTGTCACGTGCCGATATTACGGCCAGGGATGCGACACGTACCGACTTTACCGATTCATTACGGACGCCATTTTGGAAGGATTTTGTCAAGTGCTCTTTAAGACGGGGCGTCGTATTAATTATAGCTCATTAGTGAGATTATGTAAGATCATTAGAGTGTTTCTGGTGATTTCTATGGTATGTAGTGTTCGTTTTTTCATTTATCGCTATATTGCCGTTATCAGGCTGATTTATGAATTGTTATTTAGACTATAGGTATAATTTGAAATTGCGACTTATATTACACGGATTCAATTAACAATTTCCAGTCAATTGTGTATGTGATTAATAAATTAACAAATGCAAATGATTTTCACACTTCCTGGTAAAGTATGTGTGTAATTAGCTTTGATAATACCAATATTATTATTAAATCGATACCAACCACACGTCCCGTCCCTATTCCACGTACGATATTGTGCCGTCGGACACGAAGCCTATATTTTATTTCGTAACACCTCTTGTGGCGGTGGATATGAAAGGGTTATAATGCTCTCCAAAAGGATGTGAAGCCTTTTCGGGAAATATTTACCCGAGAGGAATTCATACTCGTATGGAACCCATTGAACGGGTGTTTGTTTATTGCGTTGACTTTATTGGGAGGACATGGGAAATCAATCCGGGGATGTAGGAAATCTTTCCGTTTTGCTGTTTTATTGTAAATTTTGCAAGGACATAATTAATTTTAGGTCTCAGAATTTATGTATGGAGGTGTCTAATATTATAAGTAGGTTGGTTCATAACTTGGACCACTTATACTTAAGCACATAACTCTACTGTATTTTTTAACAAGCCTGGAAGCTACTGATATGACTTAAAGGCTGGCTGTGCGATGGTGAATTTAAGTGTCCGTGGTTTTAATTAGATAAAATAATTTCCTCACATGTCCTTAAGTCAGTTCTAAAAACCACTTTTCAGTAAAAAATATTGTTCTTGATCTTTCACAAACCTTCTACTAAATATTTTCTACTGCCAAATCCATATTATAGGTATATGTATGTGTCTAATATAATATAATCAAACATAAGTCCCATATAATTAAACTAGCTCCACAAACATTTCTCCACAATTAGGCACAATAGTTCAGGAGACGTGGTGGTCAAAGATTTGAGGCCGTAAACCGACGCCATTAAGTATATGAGTGGAATTACTTAGAGGACATTAAGTGGAGTTAGAGGGCACGGGTGCTGGGAGGAGAGGGGGGTACTAGGGAATGTAACTTTTGTGGTTCTGGAAGATTGATTAAAATCATGTTTAGGATGTAAAGGATGTAAAATTCGATGTGTATGCCATCGTTATCGTCGTCATATACATACATATTACAACGTTCGTTTTAGAATAAAATAAATGTTGATCATTACCCTTATAATAAATTTTGACTTTTAGTTTGATTTATGTTTACATAAAATGTTAAATTTGAGAATGTTTGAGATTCCTCCTACTACTCCATTCCCCATCGCACTGAAAGTATATTAAAGCCAGTAGTTCCCCCCTCAGAGGGCAGAGGTCAGCAGGCGCGAGGTCTGATTAAATCTCGGCCGCGGAGGGATGGCCGCCACCCGCGCCGGACAGCGTACGATTTTGTACGTCCCACTGTTACACCGATATGTAACAAAAGTCTCGCATGTAGAAAACCAAAAGTGTAAGTTTTTGAAGAATTTGGCAAAAAACATATTGTTTGAAAACATATTTTTTATTAAACTACAAAACCTATGCCTTTGGTTTTCTAGAAGCGAGATCTTTGCTCAGATAGCAAAAATTTGAGATTATAACCATTAGTCTATCTTTCTTCGTTTTTGAGTCTAACTATACAACACTTTGTACGGAAATAGCACACGGGCGACTACACGTTAAAACTACACGCGTGAAGCTTTGTAATGATTGCTTACTTTTTATTTATTGGTGTATGGTTCTTTGTTTGTTCATATTTTTTTCTTTTAAAACCCTTCTACTTTTCAGTCATATGATTTTAACAGACTGTGCTTAAAAAGTAAGTTCATATGAAAGTAGCTAAATGAGAGGTTCCAAATCGGTGAGGTAAGGGCCACAGAATGATCGTTCCTGCACAACTAGGCCTAGGTTTATAACCTTACCTTTTAGCAGGTATTACGTCCCGAAATATTTATTTATTTGATATAAGTACCTAGATTCTAACATAGGTAGTTACATCTCGGTGTAGTCGAACCAGCAATGTTTAATCTAGCGTAGAACCAGAACGCTGTACCTGCGCTGCGGTTGCCTAGCTCCTGCGCCCGGCTTTGCCTGTCTACTTAGATAACCCACCGAGCAGGTGGAACTAGGAGGTGATTTAGGTCTGTATCATTTTGGAGTTTGTGATTTTGGAACTCGTTTTACAAGTAATTCTATAATCAGGGAAATAAATAAATCTAATTCTACTTTAAGATATATTACATAATTTGGTAAGTACGTGGTTTTACTCACGAAAAATTTAACATTACTTCCCGTAAGTAAGGTATACTCTTAGTATTAGATTCAAAGTGTTTGGAAAGTTTGAAACAGACCTGTAACATTAGTGGATACCATTATCTGAGAGAACTGTTTCGTGCAATAGGTTCTAGACATCTCTCCTCAGTAAGATCTCCTAGACAATACAACGTGTCTCCGAAATCAAGGTGTGGTGGTGCGGCGGCCATTACCCGGGAAAATACGTCGCTGTCTATGTCCACCGCAGGCTTGCTCACTATTTAGTACTGACAAACGCCCGTGATACAGTGACTGAAGTATTCGTTGGTGATTACCGAAGTTAAGCGTCTCCCTTCAGAGTTGGCCAGATGTGCATCCGTGCAAATCAATAAAAAAACATTTATATACAGCCTTGAAAGCACTCTCATGGGTCATATGTTTGGCGGTTCTAGACATCTCTCCTTCGTACAATCTCCTAGGCAGTACAACGAGTCTCCGAAGTCAAGGTGTGGTGCGGCGGCCATTACCCGGGTCATTATGTCACTGTCTCCTGTCCACCGCAGGCTTGCTCACTATTTACTACTGACAAACGCCCGTGATACAGTGACTGAAGTATTCGTTGGTGATTACCGAAGTTAAGCGTCTCCCTTCAGAGTTGGCCAGATGTGCATCCGTGCAAATCAATAAAAAAACATTTATATACAGCCTTGAAAGCACTCTCATGGGTCATATGTTTGGCGGTTCTAGACATCTCTCCTTCGTACAATCTCCTAGGCAGTACAACGAGTCTCCGAAGTCAAGGTGTGGTGCGGCGGCCATTACCCGGGTCATTATGTCACTGTCTCCTGTCCACCGCAGGCTTGCTCACTATTTACTACTGACAAGCGCTCGTGATACAGCTACGTGCCTATTCGATTACCGAAGTTAAGCGTCCCACCTCAGAAAATGTGGGTAATGGTTAGGCTTGCTAAGTGCTTTCATAGGTGGTGTAACACCTGTA
The DNA here is from genome assembly GCA_964023185.1 of Macaria liturata. Lineage (NCBI taxonomy): Eukaryota > Metazoa > Arthropoda > Insecta > Lepidoptera > Geometridae > Macaria > Macaria liturata. Next base: position 460,840 of record OZ026821.1, on the reverse strand, counting down.
TTAATTTGTAGGTCCTGGTTCATTTATTAAACCAAACCTAAATACAGCAATTTTTTTAACCGCTTTTCTGTTTATAAACTCTCAATATTTCAGTTTATTAGTAACACTCTATCTTACCATTTGCTATTACCAGTATTATGTAAGAAGCCCAGGTGCAAGACAATAGCACATGATTATCAGATATACCTAACTAAATAAAGCTTAGATGTGAGTAGTTTGTAGGTAGTACTTTATTTTATTTATTATTTTTCGTTCTTATTTGCTTGTATTTTACCAAAACCTACATTTTTAATAAAAAAGGAACTTTGTTTCTCACTTAGCCTTTTCGTCGGAAATCTAAATTAGCAAACAGGATCGTAAAGTTGCCAGCCTACCGTATTACTAACTAAGCAGACCTACTTTTAGGTCTAGGAAGTTAAGGTGCTGACTCACTTGTTTAGGATCGATTTTTGGCTTTTGGATTTTTATAATGAAGTGATTTTCAAACGTTATTACATGTAAGAATAACGTGATTATTTCGACAGGATCGTATCACATCGTCATCATCTAACGCTTTAACAATGTCATGTATTAAAACAAGTATTGTAGTATATTTAAAGTTAAAAATATGGGTAATTAAAGGTGTCTGACGCTTCGTTCAAATTGATTGGTAAATAAAACGAGTCATTTCTTTCACCAAAGTGCTTCAATGTTTCCAAATTTGGTGAACTATCCATCATGATGTGTTGATGTCTAGTGTATAATATTCCTAACCAGCGAAGTAAGGCACCTTTCCTTAGTATTTATTTCCCTCATCAGGCCAAATTACGGCGACCTACATACAGACCCAATAAACTGGCGGGACCTGTCCTCGCAACCACTAACGCAACACAATTCTAAACAGTGACTACGGGTTATAGATTGCACTTAACATACTTAACGTGCTAAGTTCAATTTTTGTAATAGTATGGTAGTCGTTGAGCCATATCAGAATCCCCTAGGGCGGTAAAAACTCCGTCACCTTAGTGAGTCGTACTCAAACGAATACCTATACTCACTTTATTTTAGTGTTTTAAGAACAAATTGATTAGTAGTAGTTTCTTGAACCTAAACCGCATAATATAAAGAGCTTGCAATTAATTTATTTCTCTTTTGGTGCAGGGTGTTCCAAAACGATCTGCTCGTACCCTAAATGGGTTAAAATCATGAGACACAGCTGTTTGTTTTAGTAAGTAAGAAATATATCAATATCATTACAACATCAAACATCTATCGTACATTAATGCAAAATCTACTCCAAGTAAGCTATCCCCGAAACACAACAACACAATTTAACTTGGCTGCAATAACTAAAGTTCTTTGTCTACGTTTGTCTCTCTCTGTCGTCCCACATAAGAAGAGGACGTGAGTCGCCATTTATCGCGGAAAGAAATTAAAGTCGCACCAAATCGTAACGGTTTTATCTAGGTGTCGATACTCGGCACAAATTATGTGCTTTTCGAGTTAAGGCGCGCTCGCAGAGCGGCGACTGAACTTCTTTGTTCGGAAAACTGATCTTATCTAGTAGAAACAACAGAAAATAATATTAATAGAATAGTACCACGCACAATATGATTTAATATTGTGCTATGTATTTTAATTGATCAAAATATAATATTGCTAATTATATCGGATATTTTCTGACTCACTTCGGTATACTTATTTACATTTTTCGGGCTTTTACAGTGACATAAATAAAGTTTAAATATAAGCACTCCTTTAAAGCTTTTCATCGCGTTAATGATGAAAAGTAAATTTAGCTCAGTATTACCTAAAATAACTACGTTTTATTGTTAGTTAAGTTTTATTATGTATTGAGTATTACTCTCAATGATTTTTCTTGTTCATATAAAGGTGAAATAACTGAGCATATTGATGTTGGTCTTAGCAAGTATTGTTTCATTTCTTATTTTGATGCTATTTCGTCGATGATTTCTTACTTTGCCTGTGACGCGTGATATTGAGAGAGAATAAATGAAGACAAATGATTCTATCTACAGAAACTTGTCTCTTCATATCCCTCCAGAGCAAATAGAGCAATATTATCCAAATATTGTTCTTGGAAATTATATCAAAATGAATTTTTAAGTTAATTTACTCTCAAATATTTACTCTGTATAATTTATTCCCGAAACTTGGGTGAACAAACTCCTCTAAAAAATAATAGTAGGTATATCTGGTCCGCGACAAACTTAAATAATTATGTAAATTCTGTCCGTGAAACTTAAGTAACCTCTCTAAAGCGAGCCCTTAAATTAAAATTAGATTCGTTTACTTCATCTCTGACGAACGAAATTACGTGCTAAGTAGTTGAGAGCTTCGGACGTTTATTATGATTTTATTCAATCTGGGAACATTAGGCAGACGTCGGAGCCAGATCGTACCTTAATCTTCCTCTATAACCACTATCAAACAAATCTAAACTTTCGACTCAAATGTATAAGGTTCTAATTCCTTTAAAACTAATGTTTGCTAAAGGTTAAGTAGAGATAAATGAATTTCTACTCATTGGCGATCAATCGGGTCGCGTTATCAGTGTTCGGGCGTTATCAGCGCGGTATTGCGGCCAGCGCTGGATTTATATCAATGGATGTTGGCAAGGGGCGAGCTCTTGTGTGCGGAGAACAACACAAAGATTAGGACGAGAAGGAAACTTTGGCAACGGAATAAGTGATATTTTTTCTTTTGAAAGTACTTATGAATGAGTTGGTTTTTAGTTGTTAGTTTTCCTGCTTTGTTGTACAAACTTTACCGATGAAGACTTATTAAGAGTATGCAGGTGATCATAGGTTGACGTTGTCAGCTTGCCATTAGGTGGCCTGACTGCTTGTAGGTAGGTTAGTATTAGATAAATGTAAGTTTATAGTGCTGTATTGAATTGTAGCATATATCCTATTGTTTGTAAGCACTGGCACAGGGTGCAACGTGTATGCAACTTGTTTTAATTTGACTTATTTATTTATTTATTGAGTCTTAAAATTTGTAATCACAATAGTCATACTATAAAATTAGTAACCTTGTAAATTTCAGGTTAGTTAGGTCGGTATTTGATTTATTTGAAATAAATATTATTCACTGTATTATAGTTCCCGTAAGGCATGATTTAATTTAGTTGTAATAACCGGCTAGCACTTACGTCAAAAATTACGTCGAAAAATTAGCTAAATAATTAGATAAATATTATTGTTATGTTCCATTTGCCAATCATGTTGATAAAAAGTCAATAATATTAGTTTCATAAAATAACTAACGGTTTAATGACTGCTAAAACATTCTAATACGCTTGTTTGTCTCAATTTCACCTCCAACCTACGTAATATTATGTATTCTGTAAGCTACATTCACCAAATCAGAAAATGTAGTACATTCATTTACGTGTGTACTAGGTTCAGCTTTATCAAATGCAATTCCAGCGAAGTTTAATTACAATTTGGTTCGTGTTTAAAACATTTATGTTTGAAATTGAATGGAGTTTCAATCAAACGGTTGCTATTGTAGCAAGTTTGCTTCGTTAGCTGACAACCGACAACTTTTTGATTTCATTCGCGATTCATTTGGGCCATTTGAAATTTCGATTCAAATTAATTTGATAATTTTTACAAAACTTGTTGTTTTATTCTTGAAAATAGTGCTCCGCTCACTCACTAAATTGTTATCGTAACCACTCGCTAGTAAGTATTATTTTAACTATAAAAAAAACGAAACCTTTGATTTATTATAATTATTTTTGGAAGCTACTCAAAGTTATTAATCATAGCATGCTTCATGAAATGAAACAATAATATAGGAGACTAATATAATACGGATTAACCCCACCTGTAGATACATAAATCTGCAAATATATCAGTTCACATTGTATCCCCGATTCAGTGTTGTCAACACAATTTACCTCATCGAGGGCTATCAATCAGGAGTTGCCATACTTCGCGCATTTTTACCCCATAAAATTACCCGCGGTGTTGCCAAATTGAACAAATGCGTTGCGATTGATGGATGAGTGAACTTCGCCATGTTACATGGATATCGTTAAAGCCTTTTATGATTGAATGTTTTTGGAGTGCCAGATGACTTTTTGTATAACTACTTTTATTTGAGTTTTGCTTTTTTACATTGTAACAAACACATTGCTACTTGTTGACGGAATAAAATAAAATTATCTGAATCCAATGACAATCTGAAAGCAATTCTATGTAGATGAATATAAGATTAGGTTTTCTTTGTTTAGCATCATGAACTAACCGAATACTAAAATCAAATAGCTACATTTATAATTATTGGTAATTTAATCACGGAGACACGCTACAAGTTTTTCTATAATATCTAGATAATGTCACTTCATGTTAATCACAATAATAATGTTGTCTCAAACAACAAAACAACAAATTTTAACTCTCTGAGAACTATCTTGATCTTGCAACGTGTTGTTACTTGAAACAGATAGTGTTGCTATGCATTTCATTTCGTAATATCCGGCTGCATAAAGTGGAACAAGGAAACACAGACTTAGCCAAATAGGACAACCTAAATACACTTAGAGCGTAAGTTAGTTCTATTTTCGGTCTAAAACACTACAAGTAGGTACCGAGTGACGTCACCAAATACCCAAGTTACGTCATAAATCTGAGCACCTAATCCTAGGTGTTAGTTCAAATTGTCTTGTTTAAAGCTCTTCATAGTAAGTTTAACAGATACTCCCTGCCACGCCATTATCAGCTCTAATGCCTCCTTCTAAAAGCGTTTTTGGCGTAAATACGTTGAAGCTAGCACAAGTATTTAATGGATTGTAAATACATTAGTCTCGTCTCATCGTGACACCTAGCGCGAGAAAATGAATTAATATCTTGAATACATTAATCAGAATAAACAGAATAAGTTTTTCAGATGGATTTATTATCATCTTACGTACAATAAAATTGAATTTCTTGTGATATTAGGTACTTACTCATGATGTAAGTTAATATTTTTGGTTGAAGATTCTAGGTTGATGTGTCTAGCCTTTATTTTCGTTACATGTGAGACGTTTTTGAAGATATAAACAAGTCAGAGTCTGTGCCCGAATAATATTATTTTACTAACACAATTTCTTACTTTCTTTGAAGTAAATTTGTGGTTCAAAAGATGTTTTTACCATACTTATAAATACATTTGATCTGAGAAAATAAATGTGTGAGTAGTTATCACAGACGTAATACTATAACAATTTCCGTTCAATTAACTCCACATTTGCCCGATAAATAGGTAAAATTACAAATGTGTCTTCAATATTTCTGTAGCAAAAAAATATTCGTCAAATTTCGCAGCGAAGCGATCCAGTTATTCCCCAATATCTGAAATATTTCCTTCCAAAAGTCAGCCTAATTTTCCTGAGCTTTGCTAAAACCATTTCTCAAAGTGGGAACCTTTATCCGAAAATGTTTTCAATCGAGTTCAAAAAGCGATCCACGAGATAGATCAAAGGGGCAAGTTGGGAGTTTTGGACGGAATGTTCTAAAATATATTATTTCATCAACTCATTATAAGCGAATAAAATTCAGTCCACACTCGCTGGCACTGCCATGTTTCAAACGGGAACTAGAAAGTACTACATAGGTGCGCTCCGTACACACAGGGGGTTAGCTGGTAGAAGGGACTTATGGATTGAGAGACTTTTATAGATTTTGGTAATGTATTGCCCTTTTCTAGTTATGTTAATAACTAAGTAAAGCAACTTATCCAAGTGTATGAGGCTCGGTGGATGAAGAGTCTGATTAGCATTCTGTTCGGTCCCAGCCCTACAATGACTCGTAAATTATTGTATTCAAGTTGTGTGTAGTTTTGTACTCGATCAATAGTGAAAAAAAACATCATGCGGATTATCGCTTAAAATGATTTGATGACATGTTTGAGGACTACCAAATTCAATGACATTTAATGTCCTTGCCTACCATGCTGCATATGCCCAAGAACACTCTTGCAAGGAATTCTTGCTTGGAAAGTCATGACCCTCAATAATGAGGACGATGATAATATGAATATACCGATTCAGTTCTAGCTATTCTCCCTACAACATCTATTTCCCAGAGATGTGCTCCGACGAGAGAACTTAATAAATTGTTCAAACTATTCATCACTGTTTGCAGCGAGCAACTTTCCACGCATTTAATTCTAATGGATGCGCGAGGATTTACTTTGTACTCATGACTTAATTATGTGTACTAATTAAATATATATAATAATTAAGTTGAAGCGAATTGATATTATTTTAATATCTAGTACTGGGGGTTTTACCTGGTGTTTTAATAAATCTGGGTCATTATAACTGGGTGCATCTTTTTGTCCAAGCAACCGTAGAGCAATTACATATATGGTTTTATATAGGATAGCTTTATTAATTAATTAATTTATATTAATATGCAATTATGTAGGTTAAGCAACGGCCGATGCGTGATCAGAGCAAGGATGGCTGACCAAAAAAAAAGAATTTCATTTGGGCGCTTCCATGGCTGGACATTTGTTATTCATTTGCCAATCATCAACACTATTACAAGTTTTTCTGAAGCTTGCATAAAAAAACATGCACAATCAACGCTGACCAATTCCCAAAACAAATATAGGTGTGTCTAGTTTTATATTTTTATTTTAACATACATATATTTTCAAAAACTCCTACATAAGTTTGCAAACCATATTCTTCAAAGCGCCCCAGTTCCGTCTGTCCCTAGTTCCCGCCACGTGTGCGAGTTTCGAACTTCAAATCAGGGTTAACGAGTATCTGTAATTAGTCATTCATCTCGCCGAGGCTGCGTTTGAAGTGTGCGAGTCGAAGGTTTGGGGAGCGAGCCTGGTGAGACTGTGGGGAGCGAGCCCGGTGAGACTGTTGCGAAGTTATTGCTATTGAATTGCAGTTGTTAATTTAGTTTAATAATAAAAACGGACCGGTAGTTAATCATAAAAAATCTTTCAGATGACTATTTTTGGGCGACATCAAAAAAAGAGGTTACAAATAACCTCCTTTTTTGATGTCGGTCAAAAAATATGGTATCACTTTTATCTATTTTCCATAATAATTTCTTGAAATGTGAATCATTAGACTGTCGACGTCATATTGGATTAATTATCGGAGTAATTGTTAGTATTGATTGAGCTTTGTACCAGAATTGACCACTCCAATTGGCTGTGGAAAGTTAATATCCAACTAACGCAGAGAGCGTTAAATAGTATTGAGAGTAATTTTAGGCATTTATACCTCCATATTTGTACCTCCATACCAAAAACACAATGATTTATTGGTGTAAAGATAGTCTTAACATTAGTTAAAAAATAAACAAAGAAACTGACTGAATTCTGTGACCATACTTATCAATCTCATCAAGCAAGCTAAAGTAACAATTGTAAAACAATAGCAATTTCTTTTCAAAACAGAGCCTACCAGACTTGCTCCCTGAGGTTGAGGCTAAATAGGTGCCCGTTACATGTCGGCTTCCAGGAATGACTCTGTTTACAGATTTGTTACGCAGAAACCAGCTTGAGGTTTGAGTACTTCTCTGGAACAGAACGGGTAGATAATATTTAAACTTGGTTGGCTCTCTGCTTTACCTGTTACTCAGTTAATACGCAAACATAATTAATTTTAACATTTATTTTGGATTAGGAATTTATTAGCGGGGTCAAGTGAATTTATATTCATATCGCCTACTATTATAAATTTTATATCGAGTTCATTTAGCTTATCGAGCAGACGTTCAAAGCTTTTTAAGAAGTGCTTAACGCAAGCTAAACCGGTTCTGTATATGCAAACAATAGTAATATTGAAGTCTAATATATCTACTGCTGATATTTCGCAATATCGTTCGACCGAAAGCAAAGTTATATTTGTATTCTCTTTACATTTTACATCTTTCTTGACATATATACAAGAGCCGCCGTGGCCTATCTGTGTCCTGCAAAAGCTGGACGCTAATACATAATTATTCAAGTGAATAGATTTCATATTTTCTACCGTTATCCAATGCTCCGTTAAAGCTAAAACATCGCATTTCAAGTCGCTGTCTAGAAGGACTTCTAACTTAGGTGTTTTATCGATTGTTAGACATTGGATATTTAAGCATGTAATTACTATCCGTCGAGTAGGTAGGCTGTTGAATATGCCATTGTTATACTGCGACCGGTTTTGTTGTTGTCGTGCGGCTGGAGGCTGCGGGGGTCCGGTCGGAGTCGAAGCGCGTGCGGCCGCGGGAGGCGGGGGCGCGCTGCGGGCCGGCCGGGGCTCCGCCGCCAGTCCTGTGCTCAGCTGTGGGGTGGGTGGACGCGCGGCTCGCGTGTCCGGTCGCCCATCGAAACCACGGAATGCAATGGAAGTATGGATAAAAAGAGATTGTGTAATGTGATAAACCTACGCTTGCTCATTTAATTTTAAGTCTTGTTTCAGAAAGCCTATAAATATACATTATTGTATAAAGTTGATACAAGCTGAATTTGATCCTAATTTTAACTGAAACCTAATAATATACATCTCATTACAAAAGTAGGGGCTCGCGTAATCAATTTACTTCGAATTCAAGAACCAAAATCTAAAATCTTTTGTATTTCAATACTAACATACTCGAAAATAATTAGTTTCTAATCTATCGAGTATCCAACAGTAGGTACTTACAGTACAATCACCTCGAGAAAATCTACACAAATTGCAGAATCCACATCAAGCATAGCAAACTTTGAAACACATAATGTAGTACTTTAGTCAGAATCTACTTATCACCCGAACTTAGAGCCGAATCTTAGGAAACTTGCAAACTGCTACATCAACAAAACTAATCGAGCAAACGTTACACAATCTCAACTTAAACAGAGAGCTCTAACTGTGTATAACATTTAAGAATCAGGTGTAATATACAGTATACCTGGCACAGCCCTATCTAGATCATACAGTATTTATGCGCCTCTAACTCGACGGAATAAGGTTCATATTCAGCTGAAAAGTTGTCGGTTTGGGTTGATAGGTGTACAGCCGAGATTTTAACAGCGAAACTTAAACAATAAATGTTGAAACTCTGGAAGTGGGATCCGTGGTTGGGTGTTTACGGTAAGGTCGCGGCCACACGTGGACACTGTTTGAATACTACTTGGAGTAATTGCTTGATAAGCATTCTGACCAGAATACACCTACGGTTATGAAAGTTAAATCTAGCGTGGAATGTTTAAGAGGACTTTAATAAACGGGTTATCTATGAGTGATCGTGTTTGGAGATCTAAGTACAAGTTAGAAAAATCACGTGATATGTTTTCAGTAGATGACATATACGATGGATGATATTGAAACAGACTGAAAAAATCTCATAGGTTTTTTTGCTTTTTATGTTTTTTTTTACATTTTCTTCACACGCAAAGTTAAATGAATTTTGTGTGATTTTAAATGTTATATATTCGTTCAACTAAATAGCACCACGGAACTAGTCAGTGTATCCTCCGCCTGGTGTTGTTTTATGATAACTCTCGGCAGCAATTTGTTCGTAAAGTGTAATTGGGGGCCGAAGCCAGGTGGCGGCCATCTTCCCACGGATGATCAATTTTTATGCACCGGGAAGGATTGGTTCGGGGCCTCGTTGGGAGAGGAGAGTTTATATGAGTCCGGTCCGGATGCAAGTGGTACTGATCTATCTGTATCAGAGGTCCATGTTTTGTAAGCATTGGGATGGATTTAGGAGTTAATATTCTATGGTGAAAAGGGTCTTTTAGGTTAACGTAGGCCAAGTAGGCTGGTTATAGAATAATACATATATTATTGAACATAAAATGTATTTCACCAAACTGGAATAAATAGATACATTTCTCATTGCGCCATCCAGTCCCAACAAACAAACGCTTGTGTCATTGGTATAATATATTTATTACACATTTTTTTTTATATCATGCTTATAAGAGACGCTTAGTATTCAATTGTAATATCAACTAATTATCAAACAAAAGAACGTAATTCCCGAGAAACCTCTGGGTTTGTTATACGATAGTTCAATCACGTGACCGATAGCCATTCCATGTAGTAATTTAACTAGATTAAATTGTGTTACGAAGATTTATAATTGGAAGTGTTTAGCAGGAACCCTGTACATTAACTAGCTACGTGGTATTTAGTGGTTATTAAATTTTGATATTTGATACTTTACCAGATCATTAATAAGTGTATTTTCTCAACTTTTATAAATATACTATACATTTTTTTGCGAGTTACTATCCAGAAAACTGTCTCAAAACATTCGCAGCCAGATTACCTACAAGAAAGAATGATCGAACAAACAGTGTAGAAAGAAGTGTGTTTACTTTAGAGATAACGATGGAAGTTGAAGCAATGCTGACGATTACGGCATGAAACTCGACTTCAGTCGGTTTTGAATCTTTTTAACTGCTCCCAACTTTTTGTTGGAGTTTCCTTGGATCTTAATATGTTTACATTGTTTTATTACCTATATTATTTGGCTTCTTTTGTGCAAGTGTTTGAGTAGATCGGTCTGTTGTAATTTTATTCTTGTGGACTCAGTATGTAAATAGAGTGTCAACTATTTATAAAAGTTGGTTACATTAAATTAAGTTAAATTTATTGATTCTTGCACTTATAAGTTACAACATAAAATTAAATACCTATCTTTTATCAGTAACATTTTCTTAGACATTTGAGTCGTGTCATATTGCAAGTATAGATGAAGCTCGATATAATTTATTAAAATATGTAATAATTTACTGTAAGGATTAAAATATCTCTTTCAAGTATGGTTCTTATTATAGGGTAACCTAACATTGTTGAACAATTCCAAACTTTTCTTTGTAATACCTATAACCGAGTTAAAAAATAGCACCGCAACTATTATGCAAATGAGTTTCCGCGGAAAAAAGTTGAAAACACAACAAGTTTCTAACAAAGTTGAGTAAAAGTATGTTACTGGCAACAAACACTCAGATAGTTCGCAGATCAATGTGCCTTTGTAATGGATTATCTCCTAACTAAATAAAGTGGTTGACCCACTTATAAAATACACAATACAATCTTGTACCTTAAATATATGGCTATAAGATTGATTTTGCTGTGGTAGTGTACAAATAGTTTTACAGTAAAAGTAGTTTGTTGTAGGTTTGACGCTTGTTTCGTTGTATGAGGGATGACAGGAAACATGTCGTAGTTTTGACGTCGCTAAATTAAATTGTTTCGTATTTTATCCTATTTTTGGTGGAATAAAATTAGAATTAAGAGAAAATTTTTCTATTTCTATTTTTTGGGTTAATTTCCCGCGGGTGGTTTGATATATATTTGAAATGAAAGAAGCAAGTATAGGTATACTTTTGAGCATTTTGTGGACATATAAATTTGTGAATACGTTTGGCAAAGCTTTCTAATTGCAGTACCATCCCCTAAATGAATTACATTGCATTATACATTTTGCAGGTTTAAACATTTTTTTTTGTGTTTACTTCATTACATTTGTGTAAGCGAGTTTATATTGTTGTTAGTTTGAGAAACAATTTGTCACCCGAAACAGAATCTACCAATAAGAGAAGGTCAAAATGTAATGACATTTGAGATTATTTGATTGGTGGGCTACTTTTCCAGAGAGAAAGTGAGGGATGATAATCCTTGCTTTTCCAGCGATCAATATTTACCACGAAAACATTGTAGTTGATTACCAACAAACAAAGAGAAAAACATTCATACAAACATATTTTACAGCAAGTAAAAACTGCAATGCATCTAATTTATTTTCTCCCTTCCTCACTTCTCTGTAAGGTTCCAAGAATTCTTTAACTAGTATGACTAGAGTGCTGTAAATTATCACGTTTTCATTGCGGAAGTATCCGGGACAGTTTTAATGAAGTGTCTCGCAGCTCATGATGCCGCCTCTCCACTCTAGTGGCTACAACAACTTATACGTATTATATTATTTATAATATACTATGTGTGTGGACTTTCAAGCCCCTTTTATTACATCAAAACTTGAAAACCTGATGATAATGATATCAAAACAGATACACAGCACAAACAATATTTCTCATCTGTTTATAAAAATAATATTTTCAACCTAAGTTTATGTTTAAAATTAATTCTATGAGCGGTATTCTATTACAGATGTTTTTTTTGTGTGACGGGGCGTTGAGGACGCGAGGTCGTTGGCTATCCAAGCACGCCTTTGAGGGCCTACTTAATATTGATATCAACTGCCTCTTTTAAGTAGGTCTAAGATTTTCAATGAAAAAAAAGCGGCTGCTATATGTGGAGGATTTAAATTGTAAAGTGTTTTGATAGTCTAACCTTAACATTTTCAATCAGGTAACTCTTTATAAAATGAGAAGTTTCTGATTCAGTTAACATAAGTACTTAATTAAATTGGGTTGTAATAACGAGCTAGCACTTACGTCAATAATTGTGTCGAAAATTGGCTCGACATGTTCGGAGCCCTGAGTGTTCCGATATGCTTTACGGGAACTGTAGGCAGTGTTTATCATTTAGCATGTTTATTATTTGAATTTGTAGTTTAGATTTTAGTTTACTTAAACTTTTTGCACCGTATTCCTCATTACTGAGGACCATGATTCCCTTATTAAAATGATGATTAATACTTGGGGAAGTTTCATTGAGCAAGCACATCTGTTTTATAAATAAAACATATTTAGGTTTCGTATGAATTCAAACTCACAATCTCTGTAGGTAGTTACATAGCTAATGAGAGAGAGAGTTTCAATAAAATGGAAATGTTTCCTTTCTCAATCAATTCATTTGTAAAATCTGATTTTAACAGACGAGCAAAATATATAAATAAATGATTAAACCTGTTCAAATATTCACCCATCTAGTAAAAATCATCTCACGTGAATCAATATTGAGTCATCATCTCACTGAGTCATCAAATCATCTCACGTGAATCAATACAGATATTTTTATTATTTCACAATTTAAAGTTACGAATTGAATTAAAGCACTTCGTTCTCTAAAATAAGATTCGTGACTAGACTAGTATATTATAGAAAACACATCATCTGTCTGACAGCGATGGCTCCAATAGCAGACGAGAGACGAATTAAAACTTTATTATATCTCCCCGATGAATGGAATCATTGACTTTGATTCTTATTGAGTAATACAATTTGTTATTATGAGAATTCATTGTATAGAGTCAGAAAATATGAGACAAAATGCAATCAATTACGCTTTAAAGATGTGAAAACTTTATCAGCCGAAATAAAAATTTTACTCAAATAGCGCAGCAACGCACTAAACAGCCATAGTTCAACGCCAAAGCGGAAGATAGCATTAGACTAGTTTAACCTTCTCTAAGTGTCCAATGTGACTTTGAAACTTTGCAGCCAGTGGTTCTGTGCAGAAATAAGAAACAAAAAATATAATTGTCAAAACTGCAGCCACATGTTTTGTCCAGAATCATAGTTAAGTCAGCGCTACGAGCTATCAACAGGAACAATACTCTTTACTAAGAATCGAGTTAAATCCTTGAGTCGTTTGCCCTTGAGCAGTAGTTGGCAACAGAGCTCCCACATCATCCATAGATCAAACTGACAGCCAGATTAACGAGTAATTTCGAGAACGCTCCATCCCTAAACCGAAGTATTTTGCAAATTTTCTATGTGAAACAGAATATCTCGTGTTTTTTTAATTAAACCGGCCCGAGGATGAACTTTTATCCTCCTTGATTAAATTCCATTTATGCCTTGTTTGTATGGGCACGTTGCTTGTTAGGCGCAAGCTGCGTATCAACGTTTTTTTATAATTAATTCGCCGCCTTGAGTTAATCTTCCTATTTGCGAAATTGGGCTAGAGCTGGCTCGCTTCTTGCTTCTTTCTTTGAAAGTGAATGCAGTACGCGAGAGAAATGGATTAATTTGTTTAATGATTTGTAGATTTGAAAAAAAAAAGGTTTCGTAAATACTTTATTGATATTTTTTCAAATATTCTGTATTGTTTACGGAGTTTAAAACGTTCCAAACCTTCTTCTACATAAAAATATACCTCGCTCTTTTAAAATACATAGCTATTGGACATACCTTGTTCATAAGGAGCAAATTTGCCGCGAATTGTGATGCGCGAATGAATTCGTGCTTTAGCAAGATACTAGACGCCCGAAAGAATCGCGGCAAATTCGCCGCTTCTGGACTAGGCCTTAAGGCGAGGCATTTTCGCGCGAACTACGATTTTAGGAGGTGAGGTGTGGGGGGCCGCCCGCGCGTCTCACTCCGCGCGCTGTCCATTTCTCGTAACGTTAGCACTACGCCACAGTATAAATATTTCAGCTGTTATACTATGATCAACTTCTATTAATGTAAAATGTTATTTTTGTCAGTTTTAAATAAGCTAAGTAATAATTTATTACTTTATATCTATAAATATAAAACAAAGTCGTGTTTGTTGTTTGAAAAAAAAAAATACATAGGTTATATTAATAAAATTGCCGTGACTTTGTATATTCGCTGCTTAGATAACATGCAAAAAAAATATCACCACATTTATTACGTTTATTATCGTATACATTCTGTTTGGATATTCTGCATGGATCTGTTTTTAGGGTTCCGTACCCAAAGGGTAAAAAACGGGACACTATTACTAAGACTTCGCTGTCTGTCTGTCTGTCTGTCCGTCCGTATGTCACCAGGCTGTATCTTATAAACCGTGATAGTTAGACAGTTTTTTTTAGAAGATGTATTTCTGTTGCCGCAATTATTTTATTTATTTCGAACACATACAGTCGTAACAACAAATAACAACAAATATAAATTACCATAATTATTACGTTTATGATTGTATAAATTCAGCTTGGTTCTGTTTTGTGTATTATGTGACAAACTAATGATGTTATACATAATATTATACTCACTCATTATTGATATTATTATGAGAGAATTTATCATCACATTCTGCAAGTCATTCTTTATCAGCTGTAGAGTTTATAGTCAATAGTAAATAATATAAAAAATAGATAGATCGGCCTATTTTATGGTATTATTGTTTAGTACATGATCCACTTACCCATCTGTCGTTGAAGTATTGAAATTCACAGGTTGCAATTCTACTAATGGACTGGTAGTATTAGATACTCGAGACTGCTTTTTCGACCAAAATTAATTAATTATAGAGTACTCGTACATAGGTACATACTTTTGGTCATACTGATATAATTTAGTCTGTGGCAAGTAATGACGAAAATTTACGAAATCAACTAAAATTATAGAAAATTCTCATATACCTGAGGAGAAACATAAAGAATAAAAAAATTGGGCCACTTTTAGAAATATTGTTGCGTGCTTAGTAATTTTACTTTAAAAAAAAGAGTAAACTTCATAATTTTATTATAAAAGGGAGTAATTTACATACCGTTTCTTATAGTTCTCTTTCCCTGTCCTTCTTTTAGATATTAACACTGATTTCTTCCTAACTTTATTTTTTTTATTAGCCATTTTCAATTATTACACTGTGGCAAGAATGTAAGAACGGGCGGAGAAAATTTGGCACAGGTCTAACGTTGGCAAGCGCCCGATTGCGACTGACGGGGTAGCGGGCGGCGCGGCGTCTTGTCAAACTGCTGGGAAATATTCAAGTTTTGGGATTAATAATTAACTCAAAATTATAGGACTTTAGTTGAAACCCAAATTTTAGCAGGTTCTCTGTAGTATTTAAAGAGAAACATTTCTATATAAAAATGATGTGTAAAGTCAGAAATTTTATTAATAAGATATTCGATTTAGACTTTTACATTAAGCTGTCTTTGGAATTTTGTATGATCGAGTAAAGTATACCCTATCGTGTAACAAATTAGCACATTCCTCAGACAATATCCTTAAGTATATTGTATATTTTTTGCAAGACCGATATCAAGGAGTAAATACCTAAAAAATTTGATATAGTAAAACGTTTTTTCCGCTTTTTCACTGGTGACTCGCCTTAAATGGAAACTATGCTTATCAGTAGTTAAATTCAAAGCACGAAATTCCTCCTGATTGAAAGTCGATAATGACAAATCAAATTACGTTTTGTACGTAATCAAAATATGTTTTGTTAATGATGACGCAGATAAGGTTTATTATCAAATCCCACTAAATCAGAGGCTACTTTTGAAAGTTAATTATTCTCGGTGGCTCCAAAGTTGGTAATTGCAAAGGTCGATGGCTATTTGGATAGGACATGGTTACACTGACACGCAGCCCTTTAGTTTTCACGGAGATACCCTTGGTTCTCGATAATTGGACATTATTTCATGTAATAGATATGTAGATTCAGCTTCAATCTTTAAAATACCACAAAAAAACTATCGAGTTAAGGGTCTCCTACTTTTGTGAAGTTGGTTAAAAAAGTCAATATTAAATATGTTTTTCGAAAACATACATTGTCTTTTGCTACCTTACACGTGTTATTCTTATGTGTGTTTAAATCCTTAAGATTAATTACAGTAAATGATTGCTGCAAAAACATTGGCATTATTGATTTTTCCATCGAAAAAGTGGACTTATAATTTAATTTATTTTAATTGACCGAATGTTTCGACCACAATAGAATTCAAATGCACGAAGTGTTTTTTTTAACTACAGACATTACTTACAATATTTATTATGGTGTGTTTACCCATTTCTACTTCAAGCCACGGTTGCTCTACCCACCAGTTAGTACGGGTAGTGACTTTACACATGAGTAGGGGAGGTATAACTTAGTTGTCCCTTTCACGCACGGAGGCACACAATTATGAGAGGACATCACTCGCTACTTCACTGAGCGAAGCGAGCTCTGGGACTGTGGTTGTTACAATATTTTATATTAGGCACTAAAGTTTTTTTAAGCATTTTTATTTTGTAGCGGTAAGATTGCTACTTCTAAATGATATGAAATAAAAGCACTCAAAAGCACCTTAACTTTTTATTATGCAAGTTACAACTGAAAACAGTTTTATGATGACATACCTATATAATTATTTTATTTGGGTAAAAACTATGCTAGAAGTCATGTACTCGTACGAGTGAAAGTTGCGACTTAGTAAACAATCATAAGATAGCTACATCACCATCATCAGCATCTAGGTCTTGTTTTGCATGTGTGTGGCTAGCTTAGATCATTAGATAAGATACGTTTTAGTTAACCTAATTCAAAAGTCATAAAAAGTTTTAAAAAGTCCACTATTAAGACATTCACCATTATCCCTGTCCAACATCCGCCTTCCATCATTACTCGTGTCAGGCTTTGATAATGTGATATGACGAGACCGACAGACCGACCTGCCTCAGTTACACGCCCGTGGAACCCACTCACCGAGTATTAGGAAACCCTTTGATCAACACGAGCAATACATATTTATTTTTATACCTTAAATGTTAGGGTTTCTGGAGCACGTGATTCCTGATATGAACATACTTTGAAAACTTACGGTATTAGTCCCCACTTGCATAATGAGTACTAAGTACATTTAGTGAATTAATTACTACTGTTTTTTCCACTAAATTAGTTTAAGAATCGTTACGCAAGCGACTCTGGAATTCGCGTTTTAAATATAAACACATACCTTACATGCAAATAGAAGGAAACATTCTAAAACATTTTCTATTCAATTTTTTTTTCGATAAAGTAGGTACTTTATTTACAATAATAAAATATAAAAACAAGGGAAGAAAAACTAAACATACTACTTCTAACTACTACAAAAAGGGGCACTTAGAAAATCTTTAGAAAAGCCTAAAGATAATCTAAGTGCTCCAGCCCACTACCAGAGGGCAGCGTGCCCAGCATACTGGCCGCATTACCACGCTGGATGGGAATGCTGATACGTTAAGCCAGAAAAAGGCCAGCATTTTGGTCATGCGTCGCGTCAACCAAGCGCTCCGAGAGGTTTTGGAAAATAGTATGGGCTCCCGGACCCCACGGCCCCAAAGTCTCGACTCCAAAAGGCTCAAATAAATGTCAAAGCTTGAAATCACAACACTCCAAACCATTTCATTTCAGTTTCAAAAGAGCTTCAGGCAAAATCTTATTTGCTAGCGACCAAATACGAACTGCGGCCGAATATTAGCTAACACATTTAGTAAAGTTTCCCTAGGTGCCCTAATCCTACCCTAAACTCTAATCCCTAAGTATATTACAGTTTAGTTGTAGTTTTGTTTCTACATAATGTTATAGGTAGGTTCGTACTTACTAGTTCTATGTTCTCAATATTGCGGAGACCGTAGAAATCTAAGTTTTGGGTGGGCGGGAAATGTTTTGATAGCAGTTTTACAGCTAGTAGTTTAGCGACTTACATTTATAGAAAAATAAAACTAGATCATGATTTCGTAGTATTATCATCACATATGAGGTGTGTTGGGATGTAATGACATGTCTACTTACTATTCACAACTAAGTTTGTATCTTGAACAGAACAACAGACATGTTCTGTGCTTTATTCTCCGTAAAGAATCTTCACCCACCAGCTCTCAGTCAAGCGCTTAAATCCACTAATATATTAGAATCTAGCTTTTAACTGTTGACTGTCGCTTACAGCGGGGCAGGAGACAAATGCCCGGGTTTAATCAGCGACTTAAAGTTATTTTTCCCGAGTCCCGGGATAGCTAAGCGAAGGGAATTAGTTGGTCCCGGACACCAGATAGTGCGCAGTTAATTCTTTACTTTGCGGGAACACTGGCTCTAGTGAAGTTCGTTGGAAGGATTTATGGCGCGTCCATGTTTGTGAAATGTCACCGGCTTTTGTTGCAGACGGAGATCTTGGCTTAGGATTAGCTTTCTTTGGTATTTATAGTTTACTATTTATGATATAACTAATTAAATCGTGTTCTGTATAATATTTGATTGTCTGAATCCCATTACAGCATGTTACATTATGCTCTATTTCATACAAAACATAAACTGTTTGAGAAACAGTTTCTTTTGTTAATATTCAAAAGCCGCAAAACAAAAGTTGTCTGAACTAAAACCGCACATAAAAAGATTGTTTAGACTAGCCTTGTACCTACAATACGATCCATTTCATACTATTTTGGTCACAGTAAGTAAACTTGACTTAGTAAAACCATACAAGATTAAACTATCACTTCAGAATTTCGCGTTGAAAATATAATTCAACCAGGGAAGTTACAAACGTAGTCATTACACTGGACGCCCTTTAAGCCCGTGAATGCTTGAATGCTGATATAATGAGCGAACTTTTTCCATTTCTTTTTCAAAATAAACTTCTGTAGTCCTTTGTGGGAACGTCGAGGATCTGCCCTCATTGCCTGCCCAGAGATGTGTAAATAGCTTATAGAAAAATGTTAGCACGATTCTATTCAATGGTATTACAGAATAAAATGATTATGTGTGATTTTGTAGGATAGCTAAGCAGAAGCTAAAAATATGTAGCTTATTAATCAACCGGCAACATATTTTTTACTAAAATGTGTTTGCACTTCTCTACAATTTGCCTAATGGTAAACTATAATAATGATCTGAGACGGAGTGTTAGCCTTTAGGATCAGAACGTTGATATGTTTTCTTAAAAAATTATTATTGTTCTATTTCATTCACGTCTGGATACTTCCGTTGGTAAACTTGTAAAAGTTCATCTTAGTCAGAAGCCTCAAACGTGGATTACTGTTGTCTTCACACATCATTGATTCTAAATATTTTTCAAAGGTTACTAATTTATTTTATGGAATATTGTTTTAAAAACGTGTTTCTTAATCTAACTAAAAATAACGAATGCTCTTTGGTTGTGGTCTAATTGAGTGACGGTGTGATTAATGGGAAACACAAGTTAAACTCCATGATTCGCTACAAAGTTAAGCAAACGAGTTAGAAAAAATTGTGTATATTTAAAATCCTGTAGATTTTGCCAGTAACGTAAAAGTCTAAAACTCTAACACAAATTGTTTAATTACAAAAAACAATATTTGTACCCTGTGGTCTGTACCAAATAATCATTTTCTAAATCTATATATTTCTTCTCAGGGCGGAGGTCAACTCTCAAACGGACTCTTTATCATAATATAGCTATGTATTTACAAAACATAGTTGAACTCAGTGTTCCGTAGACATGCAATGGGTGTGTCTCCAACCACTAGACTTTGTGCAAGATATCTTTGCGCTTGGCTAAAATTGTAACTACAATACATTCACCAGAGATTAAACATTTCATCTCAAAGAGCTGCTGCTAGTATTAATCACAGTAATCTTGCAAGTAGTTTAGTTTGTCTGTGATTAGTGCTCGGCCCGAGTGTCGCGGGCGTTGAGATATGGTTCGGGACAAAAACATGGCGACGTCTACTTAGTGGGTCTCTCTACACCTGCTCGACTAATGTATGGGAGGGTATTGATTAAATGGTCGTTGATGATGGTGATTAGAGAGATTTTGTTGAAAGTATTTGATTTATTTTTTACGAACTTTTTATCACATACTGTGTGACAGTTTCAGATTTTATAGTAATTCAGGAGGAAATACGAACAATGTAGAATAATTTTGTCATTGAAGTTTTTTATACTGCACGTATGAAAATCAATATACTACAGGCAGAAAAAACGTCTTAGGCGATAAAATTTACATCACTTTCATACATGGAAATATCGATAGCTGCTAATACATTTATGAATAGACTTCTATCTACAAATTTTGAACTTAAAGTAAAGTTCATATTAATCTATAGGATGATCTTACAGAGCAGTGCCTTCTCAAATATCTCGATGGAAAAAATGCAGACTTACTATGAAGAGGAATGCATTCTGTCTAGCCGATCTTAGCGAGGAAAATATTCTGTTCTGTATATAGCTAACTCTATACGGGCACGTTTGTAAATCTGTCTGTTAAGAAAATTGATAGAGTAGCAGTAGTTTATATAAATTGATTTTTTGTCGTTAAAGATGGATTTGCAAACTTCTAACAACAGTGGTCGCCAGTTTGATACGAACTTCATTCGCTTTATAACTGTTACTGTATGTATAAGCCTCTCTTCTCTCATGACAATTCACATACGTTTTTCCTAAAAATGACTAAAAAGTTTCGCTCATTATTGTTAGAAAATATTGTACTTATATCTAGACATAATTCTCAGGTAAATCCACATGGTGCAGCTAGTTGGCAGCCATTCTGTTACTTTCTGAGTAAAAATGAGCCGGTTCGTGCCATCTGGTTCTGTTTCTCCATTTTTCCAATTTTCCGCGGCCCCGTATTTATTATTATTTGTTTTCAATGGCAGAGTAATCCGCGGAGTGCGCAGATGCCCTGGAACGAAGACTACTCTGAATAGATTGTGCAAGTAACAAGTCTCCTTTAAGTCTCATTTTTATGTTTTTTCTTATCGAATGAGAGTGGCCAACTCTGGTGTCGAGAGTTTGCAAAGCACCTTAAGGGCCCTTGACATGGCTTAACGACTGCACAAACACACAGCCGGGACCTACAATTTATTTTCATTCTTATGTTACATATATGTTTAAATAATAATATGAAAGACACATCAGTTTAAAATAACTTCTTTATATATAATGTCATCTTAGCCAAGTTAAAACATTACGTTACGTTCGTGATTAGGTAGGGTTACGTGTTGGGGAAAGAGAACTTAGAAAAAAGATACTAAACTCGACAAGTTATGCGTTAGGTATCGATAACTCTGCATTCTTCTTATTCTTATCGATTGAGAGTGGCTAGATCTGGTGTTGACAGTTCATCAAACCGCCCCAGGGGCCTCTGACATGGTTTAACGACAACTCTGCATTAACTTTCATGTTCCTTACTATTTATCATTTCCATGATCATTTGTCTTAAATAATCTATCAGCAGTATTCTGCTACAAACGAAGGAGGCAAGCGTGCCGCCTTTATATTGAAAAACTTCTTATTGTTATAATGAATACCGTTTTAATAGTTGTGGAAAGATGAATATTTTGAATTCTGCTGCTTTTGTGTACGCCTCGAGATTAACTTGTCGCATTGCACTTAAACAAAATATGAGGGAAACTATGTCGTAACATTTTATATTTCACATCCAATGTTGTTCCATTTGAAAGAGCTTTATGAGGTTTTAGAATTAAAGCTTACTCTATTTAACAAGATTAAGAATGTTTAATATCAATTGAAGTGTCTTCATCGTGATAAGGTTTCTGTAAATGCTCTTCGAATATATTTAAACGAATATTACACAAAATAAAAATAAAACCTAACGACATCTTTAGGCATTTTCATAATTACAGATTTCGGTGAACCTTAATCTACTTAAATTCTGTTGGAATTTTCACAAGTCTCTGGCAAACAATTTTATCATAAAGCAAATTTATTTTGAGTGAAAAAAGTTAAGTTTAATCTTGATAAATCAATTACACAAAGAAGATTATAGTTTGCATTTCAGTGAATTTGAAATCTCTGTTAAATGAATTAGTAAAATTTGTGTTGAAAATGTTAAACATACATACTTGAGCAAAATTTACAATAGCTTTAACAAATACGCTCATGTATTTTAATGTCTGGGTTTTTTGTAGTAGGTGGTTCTGATGGTCTGCACATTTAAATGTGCAGACCATCAGAGGCGTTTCTCTGGTGAATTTTAAAACAAACCCTTTAGGCCTCTGATATGCTTTAACGACTACCGTAAATTTGGGATATCAGTCAATTGCACTTAAGTTGCGTAAAAGGGTCTCTTTTTATTACATTTGCACTTTACTCGACTTATTGATTAGTATTATTAGACAAAATATTGTATTCATTGATACTATTACATAAAAGCTTCAAATATAAAATGTAAGAAAAATCTGTATCTGTCATACTCTGGTTATAGATAGATCACCTTGGCACTCTCTTATCGCTGGAGATAAACAGGACAAATAAATACATACAAGGCCATCCTTTATGTTTCATTTGTAGCTAATATTTACCTATTTACTCCTTTCAGTGGATATGTGGAGTATTGGGTTAACGATAGGCAATGTTCAGAAAAATATGTCACGGCTTTTGCTAAGATAGAAACGGTGTTAATGGAAATGGGACTGGACTAAATTTGACAAGCATATGTTGATAAAAGCAAGTTTTATGTTTCACAAGTTAATTAATTTTATATTTAATGCATAACCTGAAGGCAATACCTGAATATTTTGTACAGGTTTAAATCATTTAAATTTATAGTTTTTTGGTAAACGTGAAAACATGTTGAGTTTCTGAAATCACCACAATTCTAGTTCAAGTTCAATTTATTATTAATAATAATGAGTATATATGAATATTACAAGTCAAAATAGTATATAGTCTATTTAAAGAAAGTATTACTCAAGTAGGTACTATACTAGTACAATACAATTCAGGTTTACAATTTATATTAAATTGTAATCGTGAAAAACAACATTGTCAAAAGACAATGTTGTAAGTCTCTATTTACACACAGTTCTCTAGTTAACAGTTTTGAATGAAACCCCTCCAACATCAAACAAAAGCTTTATATAATTTGTATCTGTGTACAAGTGATTCCCACATCTCCAAAAGTTTTCCACAAAAAGAGAATAGAGTCGAGTCGAGTCGAGTTGCGCTCGCGGAGTTAACTGCAACAACTAAAATACAAATTGAACATCGCCTTCACCACCAGAAAGTTGCATCGACAATCCGCGCACACCCGCGCCCGCCGTATTACGTATGTGCAGAACAATGTAGAATGTGCAGGCAGATATAGTGCCCTACCTACGTGTACAATGTACCTGCTACAGACAGCATTGCAAACCGAACAATTTTGTAGCGAACACCTGCCCAAATCAATTTTCTGGTGTCCGCGCACGAGCAGTCTCTTATCGCGCCGCGCCATATATTTTTTAGGAATTGTGGCTTCCCCGATTGGAAAATAAAATTGGAAACAATTGTTTTCGTAGATTTTTATTGTGGGAAAAAGGATTGTGTTTCTATTTCCGAGTGTTCGAGTTAAAGTCATTATTTGAACGGAGTCTTTTCTACTGAGAATTGGGAATTCTGTCGGTTCTTTTAAGAGTCTACTTGTATTGTACTCTCCTGTTGGGTTTGTTTACGAGAAGGTAATATTTTAAACGTGAGTACATAAAAGGGAATGTAACAACGAAACATGGAAAGCTATGGACGTTACCTGAAGCCAAAATAATTTATTTATTTAATAACATAACACAGTATGCTAATTCACTTATCTGGTTAAAAGTATGTTGTTAAGCTGAATTTTATAATATGGATACAATTAAGTCATGGATTTGTATGTTTATTGCTTTTGGTTTACATATCTGTTACACCTTAGTTATATTCAATTTGTTCGTATTTTCGAAGTTGCATCGATATTGTTTTTTTTTTTGTAAATACAATTTGCATCTCTTAATGAGGTAGTAGGTAGTACCTAATTTCATTTAAGTCAGTTAATATTGTGCTATAACAATGTTAGCTATAATTATTGTGTTATCTCCACATCTTTTTGCTCCACTTATCACAAAAGCTTAGTCATTTCTTTACAAGAGAAAAATGACAGAACCTTTTGTCATCGTAACTACAATCCCGTTAATTAACCACAAGACTTTATTCCCGAAATAATATAAAATAAACCTAACGTTGCTTTTTTGCAGGCTTTTGCGGGGCTTATTATCTCTCTTGTTAACCTCCTCCGGCGAAATTTTGCGAAATTTGGTACGAAATTGAAGTGGAAATTTCAATCTACTTTATATGGCTGCAGTAAAACAAACTTCCTAAATAAACTCACCGTTCACGTGGAGATCACAAGAAGCCATTTTACGATCATAGCTCAAGGAGGAGACTTATTAAAAACGTGGTCGTGTTTTTGTACCGAAATTGAAGGCAATTTAGGACCTTTAAATCCTAAATTGCCTTAAATTTCAGTACACATTACATTGCCTGCCTAGTATGCACTTGATTTTATTTTTTTATTTATTGCTCTTTTAAGATTTAATCTTCGTAGTTTTTGCTTCATAACCTTCACCTACTTGACCTAAATAAAAACGGTCTTACCATAAAACAAAATTAACCCTTATGCATTTCCATTGCTATTGTACAAATGGCAGCAATGTTAAACTCAGAATAAACCAACAAATTATCGTGAAAAATATATATACAAATCCACCTAGCAACGGACCTCACCTCCTTCCACAAGAATACAAACCAAACCCCGAAACTCCCCGCACATAAATTGAAACCTCTTACAATGAAGTATATCCCATAACCCCTGTCTATGATTTATATCCCAATAGCGGGGGTTATTCCGCGGAATATGTCCAGCATTCACCTCTGACCAAGCAAATGACGTCATTGAATCCCAGTCAGTATTGCGTCATAACGATTGTATGTCCGTAACATTTCATAGCGGCGAGGAGATACAGTGATTATACGCTGGATGTGGTTCACTAATTTTTGGAATAAGAACTTTGTTTCATACTAATTTGTACTCACCTATGTATAAATGGGTATATAGTAGTGCCCATAATATATTGTAATTGTTTGTAAACAAATTAGTAAGCCATCCAATTAAAAAAAATAACTTATTCCTCACATACATCACTCATTAACACATAGCTAGCTAATTGCACGTATCTCTCAACACTAAACAGTCAGAGAGACTAAAGAAAAACATACACACATACGCTCTCGACATTAAGTAAATACCAATTTTTATCTTATTAATATTAGTGTACGATGATGATGATGATCTATGCCCTTTACCACTTCCACCGCGGCCGGCCACATCTCGCGGTACATTCCGGTCACGCGCCATCTCGGCTGACGGATTGGCCGAGGCCCGCCACTGCATACAGATCTCTCGGATAGTTTTCATAAAGATGGCCGGATTATGACGATATGTTTGCGGACGAGTCCAGCGTTTATTATCTGCGTCGCTGGAAAAGCCCTGTAATAGAGTTTCGGCTTGAATCGTAAGTGGAGTTCGATTTGGAAGCGATCGAGGTATTTTGGGATAGTGTAGGCTGTAGTCTCGTATTAAACGGTGGAGTATATATACTTCTTATTCTTTGATATAACCTTTTGGGCTTATCGTGTTGAATAAAAAAAATTAAGCTTATAAGCGTCTTATGACACATGCCTACTTGGCGGAAGAATAACATATTAACAATTTACCATAAGTACCTCCTCTTTTGAACTTGACAAATATATTTGAATACAACGAGTATGTTTTTATTAAGCAGCATCAATGTGTACTCACACTGGAAGATCTGTCTTCATTAACTCTTTCTGGCTATACACATAATTGTAATGTAATGTGTCAGTAGGCTGGTGGAATGTTAGAGTACTCTGATATTGTTTTTTTATGAATGAACGATCAAATAAAATCATGCTATACCTAGCTACGACACGGGAAAAGATTAGTCAAAATTAATGATACAGATTTCTCTAACCTATGTTGACCTTCTCTCTCTTGTGCCGCATTTCCTAATGACTGAGGGTAGTGACTCCCCGCAAATTTTATTTGTTAGGGGAGTACTCAGATCCTTCCACGGATGACACATGCCCTCGGATATTGTGGTCCTCAAATATGTCGGTTTCGTCACAATGTTTTCCTTCACCGTTGAGCGAGTGCAAATCCACACTTAACTTTAAAATACAAGTAATTGGTGTAGGGCCGAATTCGAACCAGGGTGCGTCTGGATAAAAAGCAGACACTGAAACCGCTGAGCCACACTCGCTTTTTTATGTTGCGAAGATGAATATGTTGATCTTAAATCCCATTAATTTACAGTAATGCATTTACATACTGTTTTTCTTTAACACGGAATAAGCTAACGTTTGACTACTGCCTGTGGTCTAAGATGATGATGATAAAATTAATTGGCAAATGTCACACTTCAAGAGAAATACAATTGATTAACCCTCCATTTACTCACAGAAATATTACTATTCACATCAAGTCGCAGCAACACAAGTACAAAGTCAGCTACATATACCTGCCTCGTGGTAAGTCGGCGGGAACAAAGCCAGCATCAAACGAGATAACATATCACGCAACTTTATCATAATTCTCTTATGAAACCGCCCGCCAGGTACGGTTAGGGTACTATAGTGAGGACTTAGGGCAATATTCACTACATATTATAACTATAATTATATTATTATCGATTGCGCTTGGCCTTGTAAACTATACCGTATTGTTATGTGTTCAATGACCATACTTAAACTTCTTGTGAGCGCTATACAAAAGAAATCAAAACCTATCATACAACATTGTTCATAAATGCGTTCATATTCACATCTCTGAATTTAAATACTCTTAATTTAGACAGACGCTTTTATACATAATATATAAATTTATTAAAAACTATTATCGGGATATAATTTATATTTTTTTGTAAATACACTAAATTTAACAGTTCTTATGTTCTACGAGTATGTTGTGCTATTTTTTGGTTAGAAACCTAAAAACATTCACAAAATCACAACGTACTCACGTAAACGGTATATCTACCGACGGCTTTCAATAAAATGGATTACCTATTTATTTATTAATTTAAAAATTTATTACTATAAGTTATAATTTATGTATAGCGTTTTAGAAATATGTGCTCAAGTCCACAACCATCGTAGCCATGGTCCAGTTAAGTCAGGCAGAGCTGGAAGCCAAATAAATATACAAACACACTGAGTAATACCGGACTATATAGGTATATACAGAGCGGTTAGCCTACGTGATATCAGTTTAATGTTTATATTAGAACGTGTAGGTATTTACATAACTGTGTTTGCATTAGAGGGCTATAATAACAGTAGATTCATGGTGATGAATTTAACATGCTGAAATTATTCAGACACCCGTAGTTTTGCTACTTGAGATGTTCGTGGGCGATTAACAAAGTTGCTCCTTCTTGCGTGGTGTACCTCATAAGTGAGGTGCCGGCTTCTTCCGCTGATTTTACTCATTTGGGGAAGTTTTCTTGGGCAAGTACATATATTGTGGTGGGCGCCCAGATCCTTCCACGGGATACGCATGTTTTCAGAATAACAAAGTTAAACAATAGTTACACTGTTTTAATATACATCAATTTGATACCAAAACTTCATTCAAACTTATTTAGGACTTGATTTGTAATTCATGATTCCCGAACATTATCACTGACAGTTAACAGTCATACATAAGATAGTGACATAAGCAATATACAAAGCATACCGTGTGTATTATGTCACAAGATTATATTCTCAGACATAACATACCATAACATGGACTGAAACTACTAGAATAATGTCTAATCATGGTTGCACTTGTCATAGTTAACAACTTACCACGCCAGAGGGGTTTATTCCAACTAGTCCTACCAGTAGTTCGATTGTCGAACTACTTGGAAGTTTTTATTCCAATTTGTTATACTGACGGATCAAACTATTTGGAAACGCGGATTTTATTCCAAATAGAACTACTATGGACTAGTTGGAATAAACCGCCAGAGGCGCTATCGGACGATATTGACATACGGTGGATGAGAAGAGATATTAGCGACGTCTTTTTGAAATTACTTATATTTTGGCTATTTTATATTTTGGTACAAAATTTATGAACAACAAGCTTTATAAGGTTTTAATACTTATCGTGAGAATGTTCATGGAAATAGGTTTAGCTAGTTTTGTGCCTAATAAATCTATAAACATAAAAATACTTAATTTGGACATCATCTTACTTCATATGATCATGTGAACGATTAATGAAAACATAGATAATAGCTGTTAAGTCGCTTTTTTCGCATTTCATGGCTTGGTTGTTAATTAACTCAAAAATAATTCAAACATTATAGAATTATCATAATAACTGTACATACCTATACCTACTTATATCTTTACTAACTGTCCCACCCCTCACAATACTCGGATATCAACCTTTATTTATAGGGGATCCGCTTTGTATACGTAAATAAATATTGAAATATAAATGAGAGCGAAACGTATATGAGATTACTGTGGAAAATCGTGATTGGTTTCCAAGAAAGTCATATAATCCCGGTACCTATCTCACTGTATGTCAAACCCACTTGTGGGCAAAGTTGTGGGAATGTTTGTTTGTTGCTAACTGTCCGCCATTGATTTGTGGCCCAGCTTTGTTTCCACCCATTTTAAATTAAGCTTCTCTGGAATAAGAGGGATTTTGCTGATTAGGATTGGGCGGAAAATGGGTAAATAAATGAATAGGTAATTATTATACGAAGAAATCGAATGGAAAATTCAATTATTCTTACAATTTAACTAATTAGAGCAACTACTAGCTCAATGCTCATTGGTGTAGGCTATGCAACATGCTTATTTGATTACAATCTAGAACGACTATAAATCTCGTTTCTATCGCCTATTTTCATAATATTTTTGTTAGGCAGCGAAGTGACAATAGCAACGAGTCTTCAAACACTGATAAAACATAAAATAAACATATCAGTACAAGAACTTTCGTTGAAGCTTTAAAATTAACTAAGGCCGTGTCAACCGCCGCAGAGAAGTGGCCGGAAATTGGAGCGTTACTTCACATCACATAAACAACGTGCTCCGTGTAAACCTCGTATCATTGCTGGACGGACTTAGGGGACAAAGTATTGATCACGGTGAAAGGGTTTGTTTTAAGATATTATTAGATCGCCTGTCTTGTCTTCTGTCTGTTGACCGCAGTAGGTATCGCTAGGGTGGATATCGCTTTAGGCGTCTTGTTGCGCAAAATAAATATCTGACTGGCGCTAAAATTACATAATTTCTACTAGTTCATACCCGGGATTTTGCGCGTGTTTCATGTTAAAAAAATTACCTAAGTATACATCTTAGAATCCTATAATTATTGTGGGTTGAAAGACTAATAGATCAACAAACTTACTTTCACTTTCACATGAGTATGATTTTGTTTTTACATCAAGTAACTAGCTTTACCCCAATTTTCCTGCCCTTGCTCCATCCCTCAGACCCAGTAATCCTTGTAGTCGAGTCGTAAAATGTCCGAGATCGTTTATTCATCGCCGGCCCTTCTAGGGACTGCAGCCGGTATTACTGTTATGAAAGCTAAGGGAAAGTAACTGCAATGTTTAGTACCATTGTTGTAGTAAATTTCGTGTATTCGTCTGTTTGATGGACTTGAGGGGATGTTGGGAGTTTGAACGAGTTATTAATTTTGATAATTATGTTTTTTAGTAAGTCCATGCTAGTACAATTGCATCTATTTCAGTTTAGGCTACAGTATCACTATTGTCTGAGTGTACATCCCACGTAACAAAATAAGTTGCTACCGGTTCATAATGACTGCTGTTGCATAAACATGTTATTTACTATGTTTAATTATTATTTACGATCAGTTTTATTTGATTTCGCTTTTTTATAATTTAATATAAAATGACATAGAAACAATAACAGTGGCCATTTTGATTAGCTCTGTTTGACCACTCATCCAAAGTTGTGTATTTATCTACTGCTTCTATATTTATTAGCTAGTGTGCTTTGTACTAAATATTCTATTTGTCAGTATACAAGCATCTCGACATTACGTTATAGCAATAAAACCAATCTCCTACAGGGAATACTTGAACAAAATTCAATTGAGAATGGAATCAAAGCCAAACGATCGCTTTGTATGTAATGCATACTTCAAACGGAGACAACGCTACCAGTCATATCAAATATATACTCGCGCTGCACAACTTTGGAGAAATACGTTATGTAAATGGAAAGAATATAAGTTGATATCGCATCGCTGATAGAAGCCAGGTTTTAGAAACATACGAAGGATAGTTTTTGCAAATAGTGGAGTTAATGGAATGATGATACAAGCGCTTTTAATATGAAAACCATATCGCATCATAAAATTCATTTATTTGAGGTGATTTATGTACCTGTATGTGTATATATGTAGTCTGTATGATTTTTGAAATATAAGCCATTGCGAGAGCCACGGTTGAGGTGTGGTTGTGGTCACAATATTGGCAAGTGTAAATGCTTTGGGAGGAATTTGATCATCCCAAATTAATGAATATCAAAATCTATATTTTCATTACTCAGTCTGTGCTTGTAAAAGTTTTCATGAATGAATATAAAATATAACTTTTGTATACTAAGATAACACTATGACGCCCACATTATTGCTAAGTAGCGATTAAAGATTAAAATATTAAAAAAATAAACCTTGGTCACGAAAAACCTGCGAAGAAAAGCTTACAAACTATCACAACAAAACCAGCCTCCCATATTCCTCCCCGTGTATTTCCCTCACTTGCGGAGTGGCGTTTCTTGGCAAAGCACCGCCATAGTTCTTCCGAAATAGTGATTTATTCGCGACAAATGCGGGAATAAAGCCACCCTTTGTTTCATATTGCAAGCAGGGCCTTTATTTACATGCAGATACTGCCTTTATGGACACCATATTGAAAGGAGGGACGCACGGACGTAATATATCTCACCTTTTTTAAACTTAGAAAACAATCAGAAATTGCTATTGAGATGAGATGGGTGCAATAAAAGGCTAAATCTGATTCCGAAACCTGTAAGCTTACATTTTAGAGAGTAATTTAAAACTTTTCGATGTCACATAGCCTGGGAAAAGTAATTAGTTTACTTGGTCAAAGTAACATTTATGTTTTGGTGATTAGTAAGTAGCCGCCAATTTACTTTTTGATAAAAGTACAGTTTACATTTCTATACAATTG
The DNA here is from genome assembly GCA_964023185.1 of Macaria liturata. NCBI lineage: Eukaryota > Metazoa > Arthropoda > Insecta > Lepidoptera > Geometridae > Macaria > Macaria liturata. The sequence goes on along the minus strand of OZ026821.1, from coordinate 429,244 downwards.
TGGTATAGTTAGTAATTTTTTAAAATCCTGTTATGTCCCTATATTTTATTCGTCCAAGTGGAAAAGTGATAGAAAACACTTTCTCCAGTGATAGTCGTAATGATTCGCCTCCGAAGGTTATTGAATCTATCTTCGTACGAATGGGTGACATACCAATTTCATGTAGCTACTATATGTAGGTAGTTTGTTGTTAAAGAGTCTTGTATATTATATGCATATTATATACTTACATACGAGTATATCTAGGTACTCGCATCTCCACGTCAACTATATAGACTGCTCGTAAATAAATGAACATATAGAAGAAAGTAGGTACCTACATAATCGTGCATTTATATATTTAAAACACAAAATAACAAAAAACTTGAACAATAACTCCCATATATAAAGTGCTGTTTGTCACTCGTCTACTTTCGGCGACAATGTTTGTGATCACTAAACCACTTACAAGAATAGCAAAACAAACTCGCGGACACAAACACACTACACATTTGCCAAACGTATCGCTCTTCAATAAAAATATACATCGCCTAGATGTAGAAAACGTAATAAAATGGAGTAGAAATCAAAGCTGTCTTGAAAAATTAAATTAAATGATACTTACAAAAAAGTGTATTTTAGAAACGTTACACAGCCTATGTGTCGTACTTACATTGCTGCTGAGATTTAAATAAACAAAAAACGGATGTCTTTAAATAGACTTTATATATTTGGTTCAGCATTTTTTTTATATTCAGAGTAAGAAATTAATTCAATATTTTAAAGAGTAGGTAGTATGCTAAAATGCTCATAATCTTTTATTGCGTGCAACTGTTCTCTGGATATAAATTGAAATATTACATATCTCTGGTAGAACCTAAATGGGATCTTATTATAGGGTCCCCTATCATAATATTATGGTAATGGATACTTTGCAACGCTTCTGTATAGTTGGCGATTGATTTTCGATTTTTACGAGTTCTTTATATCATTGGGGTGTGCGATATATAGTTATGTAGGTATATAGGGTTCAACGGTTTATAGTTCCACATTTGAATAAAGATGTGACCTAACGTTGTGCCACTTTTGCTTACTACGAAAAACTTCAAGAACAAAATAAAATAATTTGTTTCAAAAATAGTTTTCTACGACTTAAAAGTCTATGCTTTTATTTCGCCCGAATTATGAAAAAAATATGTTATTTTACCATTTTTGTATCTTAACGATATATTTTCCTGGTCTAAATATAATAGATGGAGAGTCACCTCAGGATAGTTTGGAAGGTTACGTTTACTATTTGGCAGATATATAAACATCAAGAGTGTTAACTTTTCCAAGCCACATAAAAAATTATTCCTTCATTTAAAAAAACGTATATCTCACACATATTATACAAAACTAAAGTAAACCGGTTCTCATTTGGTAAGCACGTATCTTAGGCCACAGCTATTACCATCAGGAACACTACGGTCAAGTGCAAGCCCGTTTCAGTCTAAAAAAGCAGTCACTACAAAAACGCATATCTTACACATGTCATCCAACATCACGTACCTCGTAAAACATAAAGCACTACATTCAATTACGTCGCCAGTCAAATGATTCCCCGAATCCCTGATGTTTATTCTGAGCGCCTTGATCCTGAATAATGTTTGTCATGTGCCTGTGCCACAAAGGGAGCCCTTTAATCAACTCTAGGTGCCGCACTCATTGGCGGGAGATGGGGATTTGGGAACTTTATGACTATTATATAAAAGTGGTCAATAGATTATAAGATTTGGTAGGTTAATAGATCGTTGTCTGAAAAAATCTGAAATATATAGTAGAACAATAATCATCATAATGTCACTCTATCGATAAAATATGTGGCAAGTTACATGTCCATGTATGTAGGTAAATAAATAAATTAAATGCGTATTTTGAGACACATCATTATTTCATTGTACATCTCTTTGAAGTATCTATATAATGTCACAAATTGTATGTGTTCACATATGAATACAAAAAATGTACTTAAATATAGCTTAGCTCTTTAAAAATGTTCCAATTAATTGAAGTGAAATACAAAGAGATTCAGAAATGAATGTAATTCCTTGGTTGAGTTAAGACCCCGGCCGCTGTGTGTACGCAGCCCGCCCGACACTGATTGTTGGTTCGCCAGGGAACGAGGATTACATCGAGCTAGATTAATCATGAAACATATAGATTAAAGATTTATTTTCCAGTAGTAACAATTATATATGTAATCCAAGAACTTAGTGCTATGCTAGTACGTACAAATATAATGTGCGTACTGTGAAGTTGTTCAACTCTCTGCCCGACTCTCAATTACCCCCGCATTATTTATTAATCTACATGTTCTCAAGATGGCAGTCAGTTCAGTTCAATCTTAATTTAATAAGTTTATTCTTACCATAAGTGTATTGATATTCTATCATTTCTGCTTCGTAGACAAATCTACTGGCTACCATCAGACGAATTATATCTAAGACTCACTTGATTTATAAAAAAAGATCATAACATCGTACTTTAAAGACATTGTTAAGGTAATCTGTGCATAGGCCGCTAGCGAGCACGTCTCCGGCCAGGAATGCGATTAGCTAATGAAATTGTACTGATTTGTGGCCGCTCATTGGAAAAATACGGCCGTGGGGTAGGTCGCGGTCTACCAGGTACTCCCACACACTATATGCGGGGATATTGTTATATCTTGGATATTTTTTAGACTAAGATGCTTTCTTGACGGATAGGCACTCGAAAATTGAAGTAGATTACTGTCTTTAGGTGGGATGTAGCCAAATGCAAACCTATCCAACATAAAAAGAGACTAACTATTACATGTAGAATCTGTGATAACTGGTGATACAAATTTCAATATATAGAGTGTACTGTATTCGTAAATATAGGATTATTTCATGTTTTGAAATGCTTTTATGCTAATGTACTATGTACCTAGGAATTTAAAACTCATTTGCTCAAAGACGCGATTTCAGTTTTTTTTCTGTAGTATACTATTTTCCTTTCCCTCAATAATTACTTACTACATCGTCATTACAACACCATTAAAACCAAATGGCGGCGCGAAAGAAATAGTTTTCATTTGAAAATAGCTGCCTTTTTATTCCGAGAGTTATCTGCTCAGCTGCAGATCGCGAGATTACTTTGCAATTGGAAATAAATAAAAACCCCGACAATGTTCGATGCTGCCAGGACGGGAGACTGTAGGGTTCCTCGGGGAATGGAGGGAACTAGGGATGAATAGATGGAAGGGCTTTTTTAGAGGTATTGTGAGCTTGAAATCATAAAGGATAAGAATTTGAAGAGTTTTTATTCTTCTACTTTTTTATTTGAGAGGGTTAAATGCAATTGTTAAGAATTAGAAAAAAAAATAGTTCTGTATTGACTATAATAAAACAAAATTTACAATTGAGTTACGTGTTGTAATCCCACAAAACTGATTAAGACAAAAATATAAGAGAAATTGCCTTCTGTAGTTGATTAAGGCCGTCGTAACTCGTACAAATTCCGAACTTGCTTGGAAATTACCTAATGAAACACATTGAAACTTTGCCTCTAAAAGTGAACAAAAAACCATCTCGTGCAAATTGAAGCCCATATTTTACACGAACTTCCCGCGCACAGATCAAGTCTGCTAATCTCCCCTTATGAGTAAAGTTCGATCAACTTTTTAATATTCATCAACGTACTCCTTCATCCTTACAACAAATGAATGTAGAGTTTGCACAAGATAACTCTACACAGGCACCGTGGCAACACTTCTACTTTCTTTAAAATCATAATAGCATAACTTTCTAGTTCACATTTCCTCCGATCGCACAGCTATTTTACGTGGACCTGGTACGGTATCCCACTTACATCCAAAGAATAATAAGACAACAGAAGCGATATAAAAACGTCTCGCCGAAAAATTGCCTACACAATAACATGTGTGAGTGAATAAATTCGAATCAATGAATCTATTTTTATATTGCCTGTAATATATTTTATTGTCATTTGGACGTTTATTTGCAGCAGGAATTTATTGCGATACAAGAAACAAGGGCAGTAAAATAGGCAGCGATTCAGCAATATGTACATACAAGCTGTTGTTTATTACGTGTCCTGTTGTACATGTGTACAGTTTAATGCGCGTGTAGCGTTCATTATTTGGGATTTTTGGAACGTGAATTTACAAATAAATGACGTATGTTAATGTTGACACTATTGTAAATACGATTTAAATTGTATCTGGATATGTAAATTTATTATTGTATCAAAATCATTGGATTTGTGCGTAGTTTTAATTCCGAAACATGAAATTTTCAACACAAGCTGCCAGAAGAAAATGAGGCCGCTAGTATAAACTAGAATTTTTTTTTCCTATTGCATTACGTTTATTTTTAGTTTATATTACAATATATATAATTATCTATAAATAATGCGACTAAATGCAATCATTTTAACTTATAAAGGTTTAATAAGTTTTAAAATGTTTAAAGCCTATAGAATTACAAATATGCTCTTAAAATATTTTAACATCTATATAATAACTACAAAAATGACATTTCTGTCCCCACTTTCTTTGCCTAACAATATTCTATGGCCCGGAAGGCTTATTTGTCATCGTGGAAGTTGTTGCAAAGATTTATTCTCAGTAATTACAGCATAATGACGCGACTCGAGACTTATAACTCTCACATACACTGTAGCTGTCTTTTATAATTTGTATGTACATACTAGGTTTAAGAAATTATGTCGCCGTCTCGAGACAAATTTGTGTTCATTAAATTTCAAGTGGTGCGGGGAAATGAAAATGTGTTTGAGGTTGGTAGAGAATCATATTTTTTTAAATATTATTGACATAGTATTGTTTTGTAAGACTGAATAATTATTTTAGTTTAATTAGAATGAATATATATACTTTGTTTTATTTCCGCTGTACCTACGGAACGTTAGCGCAAATATGAGGCATGTTGCTTTTCACATTGCAGTGTCAGTTTCTTTCTTGATGAGAATCACAGCTACAACCTTACAGATAGTTATGTAAAATAAAAAGATTATCGACACCAGTTTTTTACGAAGTATTATTATATTATAAGAAGAACAAGAAAAAGAAGTCATTTATTTCGGAATTCCATCCATATACAATTAAGAAAATAAGATAGCATTAAGGCAATAAGGCTGCTATCCTCTTCTATGGGAGCGTCCTTAATCTAAATCTGAGACTATAACGGTTCTAAACGTAAAGCAGGTTGTTTTTAAACGCAAGCTTATTCCGTGCAAGAATAGATTCTTGAAGAGTTTAATTTCAAAAAATAACTTGGGCGCGCATTACCGCAATACTTAGTCAAATAATTTCCCAAGTTTCGCCCCCAGTTAGACTCCTAAAATAATTCTCCTTCCTGCTGTCAACTCGCTCGTTTGACAGTTGTACTCGTATGTGACGTCAGAAACAATGGCGGCGGTCACGGCTCGTTAGCGCACCTGCCAAAATCTAGCGCAGCCGCCACACTGCATTTGCATCTCATTCGGCATGCAGCGGCGCGGAGGTAAATGAGTGGATGTGGTATTAGGATGGAAATAGAGTTAAGTTTTTAACAGTACCAAGTTTATATAACATTTGTTGTCTTAGAATGCTTTCCGTAAAGCGACTTCACAAGGTTTGAAAATTATAAAAACTAAAGTTGGTTTTCATCAAGCCATATCACAGGTTCCTGAGTGGTTTGAAGTACAACTTCAATTTCAAGTTTTCTGTTTTGGTATACAATTTTGTACTATTCGGATAAAAAAAATTAATTAGCTTCTTTTTCATGTGAAAAGCCTTAAGTTACGTTTACAAATTTCAATATATTGCCCTCTTGACTGTAGTATTAATGAACCCAAATCAGGTTACCACGTATGACCACCAAGTTACACTAATCTTAGTGGGACTTCAAATCACTTTGGAACCTGTGACATGGCTTGATGAAAACAAACTTCAGTTTTTACACTTGTACTTGTTTAAATATATGCACAAAAATATGCCACATCCAATGAACCAACACGCCTCCTCAGCACCATTATACTTGGAGGTCGAGATTTTGCAAGCAATTTCCACCCTTCCTCGAATGCAAATACAAACGAAATGTGTTATTTATCGCCTGAATTAGAACCGTGTTAACTATTCCCTCTAGTTCTAGCCGGAGCCAGATTCCACGATCTACAATTGAAATCTAGCTGTTTGCATCGTAGTAAACTACTTTATTAATAGAAAACATTCAGAGGAATTGCGAACTTCTTCTCTTTTGATATTGGATAAACATAAGTACTTAACTTATTTGTGAGAACCAATAATGCTGATTACAATATGTTATGAGCATCCAATTATATAAGAACAATCTATTTTTGTCGTTAATTTTCTTTTTCACTTACATATTTCTATTCGGAAACGCAGTTTTTAGAAACTAGACTAGCTTATTTATAGTATACGTACTATGCATATATTAAGTTTATTATACCCACTTTTGATTGCTTTTGGTGAATGGTTCCTATCTAAAAAAATCCTAAAATAACCCACACTACAACAAACAAGATGTGTCTCTAACTATCAAACAAGCAGAAAATAGCTCAAACACAAATGCAGTGAATTAGATAGCCATCCCTGCAGTATAGGTAAGCTGGTAGAGTACACCACGCCGCCCGCGCCACAAAGGCTTTGTCATAGAGCGACGGACGACTTTTGTTCTGCAATTTGCATACTGCTAGTAGTTCACTGTGTTTTGTGTTGTGTAGGTGTGTTTGTGCGCTGTGGCGGCTTTCTAGAGTATATAATGTGTGTACTACATTGGTAACATCATTGTGACTAATTTATTGCTCTTCAACGTACATACATATTATGTATGTATGTATGTATGTAACTCTCATATGTATGTCCAAGAATAAAATAGATCATGTGTTAATCAAAGACTTAATCTCTAATCGATTGGCAGGTTTTTGATCGTGAAATACATTTTTTTTCATTGCTTTTGGTGCTAAGAACAAAAATATCTGTAAAACTGATTAGTCCAGGGGTGATCGTTCAGTTTGGATGCATGAAGGATTTCACTATTTGCGATAGTCTATTAGAACGATAGTTTTAAATTCTTAGCCTTAGTTATTTCTATCTAGTATTGTTTGCTTCATGTAAATTTAATTTGGTACCAACCTAATTCACAAGAATTTGTAGGATCCAGGCTTCGGAAGTCTATTTTCGGTATTAATTATGATAATGAGTAAAATGTCATCTTGAAACTCAAACATAATTTTTGCGACATTTTCACACAATACGCTTCTGTTAGGATTTAATCCGAAATCTGTAACAGTGCCTACACAGCAGAAATAGTAAGCGAGAATTTATAAAGTAGTAGGCATTTTGTGTACAACGTGTTACGTGACTGATGTTTAGAAATGAAAGTTAAATGAAAGTATAAAAAAATATTTCAATGTCAACGGATGTTTGCTAATTTATATACATAATATGGCATAAGCAGAATATGTTCTTACATTATTAAACATACCTACATTTTTTATAAATTTTTCTGTATGTTTAAGTCATTTTTGTATATACTTGTGGAATATATGTAAATATAACTCCTACATTTTGTTACAATATACATTGTACATTTGCATGCCCATAAGCATTTAAAGCAATTAATAATACACAGCAACTAAGTACATATATATATAAATCAATGAAAATAATTTAATCATCCGCTACGCCAATATGTTACGACGCTAGTCGTAGCCTCGTAGCATCCCTACACAAATATGATCAAAGCCAAAGTATGTGTTTGTTAGTATATGTGTTTTTCACTTCTTCACGCTCAAATGTCTGAATTGGTAAGGACAAAATAGTATGGGAGCGTATTTATACCGGATACACAATACTAACACATTTTATCCCGTAGCGGTAACAACACCGCGGGACACCGCGCCGCTTGTGTTACAAAACTTAAATAACCTCCTTCCGAAACCTATTAGGTACCACGTTGTACATCTAGAGCTAGATTGTGTACTGATTATGTAATATATGCTAATGAGTGGTGGAACTGTTATTATTAGATTGAGCTCGTCGCTCCGCCGCTCAATTATTTACAGTAATTTCATTTGGGCTTAGCTCGTGATTATTTCGTTGTTTTGCTGCTACTGCAAATCTGCGATTAGTGTAATTCATGTAATTGTGTTTTCTGTGTAATTTTGGTAATGATTCATGGATGCATATGATTGTTCTATTGTTGATTTTTGTGAGTTGCTCTTGGTATAACATTAGGAAAAAAAAACGAAAACGTACAGAAAAGATTTTATATCCTAAGTCAAAATCTTACATAGTGGATTTACTAATGACCACCGGGTGTCTGTTTTGTATGAAAGTATTATTTTAATGTAATATAAAGAAGATTTTTTCCGTTCCTTTAATACGTCTGAAAACATACTGTTTACAAAGCAAAACAGTTTTATATTTTGTTGTGTTTTTATAGCATATTTCGAATTATTTTCTAGACAGAAACTACATTGTTATTGTTTCTATTTCTTAGAACACTTACGATATGTTTTTGAAGTATGCTAAAATAAAAATGTTAAGGCATAAATAAGGCTTCTTAAATAATCATAGAGCCTTCAAAAGATTATTCAAATTATCATCAAATAACACACTTTAGTCTGGGAATTTGAAGAATTTTATTTTCATCTTTGAAATGGAGGGTGATATTCAAAATGAGACGAGAATTCAAATTCTATATCAACATTAGTAAGTAATAGTAGCAGGTATACATACAATCGAATAGAAATTTGTTTCGTTATTAAGAGAGTTTGTGCTGGTACCACAGGAAGCAACCCTGTGGTTTCCTGTTTGATCCAGATGTACAGTATTAAAAGTTTTATTTATGCCCTCAGTAACTAAAAGATAACACAGTAAACATAAACTTCAGCTAAAAAAGAAACTATACTAAATTATCTTAAAAACACATTATTTTCTGTCCTTAATGACCTTGCTAAGAGCATCAAGAGCCTTGGAAATAATCGCTGGAATTCATCCGCTCGAGATATTGGCCGTTTATTTAACTTCTCTTACAACGGTGAGCCCTGCCCTTACAATGGCTCAAGATTTCATTTAAAAATCGTAGATGTATTCAAATCTATAGATATGGTTCAGTTTGGCATATTTGCAACATTAAATCTAGGAATGTTACGACGCCAATTCTACGATACCACAGCGTCGTTTATCACTTCAAACGTCAACATGTCCAAGAGCCAAAGATTAATATCATATTTTACGACATAATATCATACACTTATTGTTAAAATGAAATAGGACAAACAATTCAAAATAAATACTTGCATTGTCGCTTAATTTTACGGAATTTAGCTACGTTTCTGAATGCGGTTCGTAAAATCCAACGAAGGCACAATGTGTACGACGTATCTATTCATATACAATCAGCGGCATGTCCTTCCACAATAGGCCAAGATTTCATTGGAAGCCATCAGCACGCCGCTAATTACGGACATCGCACTAAATGGCCCGGCTAAGGAAATTGTTTTAATGAAAAATCCAGCGCTGCAGCGCTTTCTACGCATCATTGTATTAAATAAATGATGTTCTTTTATTTCGTCTGTTTGAATAAAAAATCAAGCGCTGAAGGCGCTGGTTTGTATTCAATTAATGATATTATGAATTCGACGCTTGTTTTCAATGAGTGTGGCTATTTTGGTTCTGGTTTTTAGTTGAAATTTTATGTCGTTCTTGTAATTTTTTTAAGATAATCATTTTGCTTTACTCATATTTTTCAGGGAGTACTTGGATTCTATCTGCGCAGGATCGGGACGAGTGGCGTACAAGAAGAGAGGTCTTTGCTCAGCAGTGGGCAATAACATGGCGATGACGGGCTAATGATGATGATGATATTTTGGGTACTTTTGTATTTTTGACTAGCAATGTTGTTTGCTTAGTGTGGGGCTAGATGGCGATGTGTGCAATGTCCCGGAATATTTTATTTATTTATTTAATATACATAACTTTATTTACAATAATAAAATATAAAAACAAGGGAAGAAAAACTAAACATACTACTTCTAACTACTACAAATAGGGGCACTTAGAAAATCTTTAGAAAAGCCTAAAGATAATCTAAGTGCTCCAGCCCACTACCAGAGGGCAGCGTGCCCAGCATACTGGCCGCATTACCACGCTGGATGGCAATGCTGATACGTTGAGCTAGAAAAAGGCCAGCATTTTGGTCATGCGTCGCGTCAACCAAGCGCTCCGAGAGGTTTTGGAAAATAGTATGGGCTCCCGGACCCCACGGCCCCAAAGTCTCGACTCCAAAAGGCTTTATTTAATGGATTTTGACATATATATAAATATGTTCAAAAAGACTGAATTACCAAATAAACTTCCCAATTTACATTACATCCATACAAGCAACGTCACCGCTTATAGAGCATAGTATAAAACGAAAATGATAAAGTATGTATTGAACCAATTCTCATCTTATTTCTACTATTCACCCAAGTGAGTAAATAGCTCGTTACCTATCTCTGAGACATGACCTGCCATATATCTGTACAGACAGACAGATAGGCATTATTCTGCATTAGCATTACTATAGGACTCAGCCCGTCGAGCCGATATTGGCTCCGTAATGACGTGGACTGATAGGTTTTAGGATTATACCTAACTGTAATAGATATATACGACTAGGAATAATAGGAAATTAACAAGATCTTATGTGAGAGTAGTGCGGTTGAGACATTGTAGATAGAAACTTTGATATGTCTACCAAGATTATAATTTCCCGCTCATTTCAATACAAGAGTATTCAATTTAGAGTGAATGGGTATTTCAAGGGCGTCTTAGACTACATAAAGTAGGCTGTGGTAAAACGTTAGCCTGTCATGCGGTAAAAAGGTGGAATTATTTTCTTTTTAATTACGACAAATATTTAAAACAACTTGACTCAACGTTTATTATAATTGCAAGTATTTCAAAAATATTTTCTGATTCATTAAGTATGTCCTTAAATGCTTATTTTGTATAATCAATGTACTGTGATTGTGTCGGATAACATAGTCACACAGGCCGTGACGTTTACCTACGTTTTGGCTGTAAGTTTTAATAATGTACATAGCTTATACTTACATAATACCCAAGTAACTACCTAAGTAACTAATACCTACCTGCAGTAATCCAGGCGAGGCTATTAAATATCTGGAATAGCCAGTACGTCACCGGCGAGAGCTCGTGGCTACACGAACTATGTAATTTCTGAGCTTCCGCTACCGTCGAATACCTACCGGTTTGATATTTCAGTACGTCGGGCAAGTACTGAGATTCTAGATTCTGGGGTATTGATTTAAGACATTATCTTGAGAGTTATGATGAGTTGATTTAAAGCATTACCTTGTGATTCAATGGATTGTTTATTATAAGACTAATAATGTAGGATTTACACTCTCGTAGTGACGATGGTGCTACATAAGTGCATACTTTTGTGTCACACTAAAACTGAGGTTTAGATTAAAAACTAGTGTTTAAGATAATTATTATTTATAGACATACCAACATACAAAATATGGTTTATATTGATTAATTTATTTAATTTAGACTTACATAATGTTGACGCGTTTTGGAAGTTTCCACACCCGTCCTCAGAACATTGTTATGTTCTGGAATAATTCACTAAACTTATATATTAGTTTTTCTAGAAACAAGATCTTTGTTTGGAAACCTGCAATTTGAGGTAATAACCACATATTTTTTATTTAGTGTTTAACTGTTTAACAAATTTCTATGAAAATTTCACACGGGTGAATTCATGTAAGCTCAAACGTTTAAAATTTTAACGAAGAGACAACCTAACAAACAAGTCAAGCAGAACATCTATTTGCGTAGATTTCAACTCACGTAACTTTAGGCAGCTGTTTAGATTTAAAGTTTAGCTCATTTTGAACACGGCTCCAAGATGTTACTCGTAGACTACGAAATACGTAAATTTTATTTAAGTCAGTTTTATTCGATGCAATTTAGACACTTGATAAAGACTTAAAGTACAGCCTGTATATCTTACTAAGCTATAAGTACATTGTGATCACCAACCTAAATTTGTATATAAAAGGCACAGGTGACCGACTGACATAGTGATCTATCAACGCACAGCCCAAACCACTGGACAGATCGACAAAATTTGGCATGCAGATAGATGCTATGACGTAGGCATCCGCTAAGAAAGGGTTTTTGGAAATGCTACTTTTAAAGGAATAATAAAGGGAGTGTAAGTTTCTAAATATTCGATGATAAATTGGGCTTCAGTCCAAACGTGATAAACTAATTAAAACAAGTCAATGTTTAAATAAGAGATTCTTACATAGCAATCAATTTCAGGTGCTTCCGTGGCTTCTAGATTGATATGAACATTTCTTACTACGGCTCCATATTTAACTATACCTATAGACAGGTATTTTGAATACACTCCACTCTGACATTTCCAGAAACTTAAGTACAAATTCAGGAAGTTTCTAGAAATACTTCCGCTAGTTATCTGGCATTCGCGCAACAGAGCAGGTAAAGGCTTTTTGACGAAATCTCGACTACATCTGAGGACAGGCTTCAGTTATGGATAAGGGGCTTAAATGCAGTATGAGAAACACACAACAACAAAACAAGAAGATTACTTTGCGATCAAACAACGTAATTAAAAAGCTACACTGGCATTGTACATTTTGCTTAAGTTTAAGTAAATAAAGATATTATGAAATTGAATTGAATTTAATCAATGTTATAATCAATGAATCTATCAAATCTGTCACAGGTGCACAACTGTATGTATGGGTTAACCATCGCAATGTGTTGTTTATTTTCACCTCTGAATCAATAAAATAGACAAGGTACGCAAGGTTCAACGACACTAAAATCTAAATATGCATCATTTGATATTAAAAACTTTGGCTTCCGTCAATTAGGCGAAGCGAAAATTATACAATACAATACAATACAATATATCTTTATTGCACACCAAAATAAATGAATTAAAATAAAAGGACTTAAACTAAAAATAATGTACAAGTGGGCGGCCTTATCACCTTGAGTGATCTCTTCCAGGCAACCTTAAAATTATATATGAGTAACACGGATCGATGCGCTAGAATGTATTTCTTCAATCAAATATTGGGATTTTCTTAATATTTAGCTGTATGATTAATTTATAGAACAAGAAAACTCCCCTAACGGATTAATTCTGAAGGGGCGTCACGACCCTCAGTCATGAGGAATAGGTACGGCTCAAGAGAGAGATTATTAATTTATGCTTACCCCTGTGAGAGCCTGGCTCCGTCCCTGGCGGTGGTAAGATTGCGCGCGGTCCAGTTATATCTCGACATCGCGGGGAAAGCTCAGATTTTTGCACACTTTGAGCACTCAGACTTTGTGGCCGGGACATTTCCAACATAGTCTTCAGGAAATTCGCCTCATATTTCGTTAGATGTTTGCGTTTTGGATGCAAAGTTTTGTTGATAAATATGATCATGAAAATACAAAAAAATTTGAGCCATAAGGGATTTTGCATTTTTTAAAACATTTGTTTATTTACTCGTATGTAATCATACGTTCACTAGTTCCAAATTGTAAAATAAATAAAAAAAAATATTTCCATCACACAAAGCAGGCACGCTTTCCAAACCTACACTACCATATCCAAATTGAAGCATCAAACAGGCTCATACATACTCCGCTTGGAAGCTAGACGCGCTACAAGGCGCGATTTATATAATATCCGTCTGAAAGCGGGCGGTTAATAAAAATTCTACAGTAGGAGTTATTTCGCCGAGCCCCGCGGGACGCCCCTATCAGAGTCTAGTGTGAAACGCCGCCGCCTCGCCGCTGCGACCGGAGCTGGGCCATGGGGAGAGAGGTAGCGGTTTAAGTTTTTAAGTATCTGGATGTAATAAGTGGAACTTCAATTGAAGGAATAATATAGGCTAGTAAACGGCAGTCGCCATGTTAAAGTTACTAACACCAGATAAGGCTACTTTAAATACTTAAACTTACTTGATTTCGTTGTAGTCTAAGACATGACAATAATAACTGGTTGAAAGTGGTTTATTGGTGATACATTCATTATTATACGCGTATGAAACAGAACCGTGAGTTACAACAAATTCAAAGTACTAGGTAGTACTAGGTAGGTAGTTTCTAATTTTAAATCTGAATGTATTATTAAGCCATTGAGATTGACTTTGATCAAATCAAAGTCTGAGATACGCAAAAACAATTTCACGACTACATTATTATCTACTTGTTCAAAGTACTTTAGCTTCGTAGTTTCCACACAATACCGCTTCCAACTCTGTACGTAAAGATCTCTTAGATTCCTGGCGATGACGTCACTCGGCGCTAGTTACGGTAACAAATAGGCCGAGACTTCCTCCAGAGACGGTGTAATTAATGTGATGCATTATTTATATCGGGTTTGAGCTCCTTGTGTGAATGTGAGGTGCGTGCTTTGGCTTGGAGTTAGAAGAGATATGTATGGTTACAGAAAGTTTTAGGAGTAAAATTGTTTAAGATAAAATTGTTTGGTATCATTTTTTTATTTAAAACAATTACGTTTTACCACAAAGTACGAGACATATTATAAGATAATATTTATTGATAGGAACGTTTATCATCATTTTGTAAGCTGGGGAGTCACGTCAAGTAAAGTTTGGTATGTTTGGTTTATATTTAATGTAACTTTATACCCAAGTAAGTATATTTATTCAACTTAACATAGCCCAATTCGTGAGTTTAAATCAAACTGCATAACTTAGAGGTACACCGTAACTTCATTGAAAAAAATGCATTGTCGCTCCCGCTACTTCTCTTACTTGACTCCCCAGGCCCCGGCCGGCATTTCTCTATGAAATACCGCGCGCTAGGTGAGAGTATGCTGCAGAGTGTAAAATTTCCCCCGGTGACAGCGCGCGAGCATTTTTCCGTGTAACTATAGTGTGTAGTCGTGTAATATGGGCCCCGGGACGAGACGCTTTTAACTCAAGTGTAGGCACTGATTTTTGATGCTTGGAAGAACTATAACTGTTGTGTAAGGAGCCTGTGATGGTTTTATTTGAGTAATATGTCTCGAAGTTTTTTTTTTGATAGCGGAAACTAGCCATTGTGAAACTCAAAGTATCTTGGTCTTATCACAGGTATTATACAAAATGGTAAATCAAATTCCTTTAGGCTCTTTTGATCAGGCCTAGTCATGTACTGTCTACAATGCTGATTATTGAATAAATTAATAGGACTGGTTCTAGTCTAAACTTAACCACAGAGTCGCTTGTGTCGGTGTAACTTTAGGCAACCTAGTGAGTCACGTGTCTAAAAATAGTATGTTATATGGCTGATAATGACACGGGACATCTCTATGTCAAAATATAATTGAGTCCCAAAGCGCGAATATCTCATTTACTTAGCTACAGTTTGATATTGTCTCACTGTTTTCTATTTCAACACAAATAAATTCTGAAATAACAAATAGCACAATTTCAGAAAGCATTCTCATTTTATTTCCACTTCAAACCGAATCAAAGAAAGCAACGAACAATATTTTTAATGTTCCAACATTTATAAGATCAAAGGAAAGATAAACAGATAACTTTCTATAAAATATTTGAATGGGCATCCAAAACGCATAAGTAATGTTAGGGAGGGTGGAACTCAGTCTTGTGATTTTCAAGACTGCTATTATTGACAAAGGAGGTTTACTGTAAATCATAAGATTAAATACTGTCTTTGCACTATCAATATTTATTTTAGGTTATTGTCTGATCGTTAGATTATATCGAATAGAAAATTCAAGATGGAGAATAAGTGATATATCTAATAATAACATTAGCTTAGTTTGATGTAATTAGTTTCAAAAGGTAGTGTGCCACATGGTCTAAGTATCCATTTATTTTTATAGAAATATCATTTATACTTTTACAGCTGGCTACACAAAGAGAAGGAGTTCAGGCAATGATTATTCATACAGTTTTCATTAATTTACGTGAACTTTTATACTTTTTAAACAACAGTCCAGTCTTGTTTTTCCCTCCCTATTGCCAGTGATATACGCCAGTGCGGGCGTCAGATACAATCCTTTTAGCGAGCCCGCGGCCAGCTAGTGATTGCTTTGGCACCGACCACACCGCGCGCTGTGTGGCCACACTACTTGTTTGTTACCATTACTGGGTTATGAGAAAAGAAAAAAATCTATACATATAATAAAGCTGGAGAGCTGAGGGCCTTAAATCTATACAAACAAGATATTAGAAAAAAATGTTTGGGTATCCCTTAAATCGATAAGCGAACATATTTTAGCAGTTTTTAGAATTTTTGTCTGTTTATCTGTTTATTTAAATGCTCATCACGCAAAAACGGCTGAACGGGTTGATGATTTTCGGTATGTAAGTAGTATGAGATCTTAGAGGTGTCATATGTTACTTTTTATCCCGAAACTAGCTGATGCCTGCAACTTCGTCCGCGTGGAATAGTTATTACCATAAAAACGGTTCTAGTGATTTAATCTTCAAAGACAGTTATACACTGTAGCGGACATTTTTTTAGATCATTTTACGAGGAATAATTCTTTCATACATAGTTTTTTGATATCTTGAACCGTTTTCGCAGCGCACGCAACGGAAGCCCTCATGATGATAGATCACATTTCAGATTACTACATTGACTACTTTTTATCCCAGAATAATGTGAATAAAGCCACGAGGCACCGCCTGTTACATATATTAAAATCAAAGTAATTAATAATACACAACTGACAAGTTCACATACATGATGCCAGAAGTTCATATACTTACATCAGAAGCGTTCAAATGTAAATGTTGCTATTTGGAATCACAGCATCTTGTTTCACTTATCTTAGACATTCGAAACCGAAGCCCGCGATTGCCAAAGTTAAATGTCACACTAAACTGTAGATCCTGACAGTTAGTTAGTCTGTTC
The DNA here is from genome assembly GCA_964023185.1 of Macaria liturata. Lineage (NCBI taxonomy): Eukaryota > Metazoa > Arthropoda > Insecta > Lepidoptera > Geometridae > Macaria > Macaria liturata. Next base: position 412,275 of record OZ026821.1, on the reverse strand, counting down.
CGATCTCAACCACGTAGCAAATAAACTCAAGACCAAGATGGACTTTCAAGCTTAATTCCGTACTACTTTAAAACTACTTTCAACTATATCTTGAGTACGTGTTTAATACATAATTTCAAATTAAATAGACTGAACTTAGGTAACATAATTTAATTACTCAGCTTCTAAGTTGAATGTCGATGTGGCATAAACTGTAAATGTTTAATGACCATCGTTATAAAGGGATTGGTGTAAAGTGATATGTTATGTGATAAAATGTATTGAGAGCATGTCTGTTCTCACTTGTTTTAGATGTAAGAAATACGGAATAGTTTCACGTATGTACATATGTGAAACTATAGTTAAATGTTGTACGTATTGTGTAGTTTTTGTTTTAAGAGAAATTCTAATATTTATTTCAAATAACCTTGTATACTGTAAAGTCATATTGTACAACAGAACAAATCTGATTACGAACGTGTATGGAAAGAGGAAACAATTATCGCAATGGTGAGTTCATAAAGATATTAATAAAATGCTTTAAACCGGTTTTTTTTTAATACTTGTAAAATGAATGTTTCGGATTATTGACTTTTTATATGGACAATCTGTCATATAAGACTGGTTGGTGATAATATGAACCCGTGAGGTATAATAATTAAGAGTTCATTGTAAACTTAAGACAATATTAAAGCTATCAACCGTGAGTACAGCCGTAAAATGACTATATAGTCTTTTATAGATCGCACTAAAACACTTACTTCTTGTATAAGAACAGTCCATGGTTACATCTAGATGATATTTAGAACAAAGTTATATCTTCTTTAAATTAAAAAAAATACTCATATTGGTGCATTTTCTGTAGGTATCGAAGTATAACAGTAGTGTTGGCGACCAGTGTGCCAACATAATCATGTGTTGGCCGCTTGCCACCAACAAACTGAATCTCGCACTGTAGCACTGTTTGTATTGTATTCAAGTTGGTTTTTTCTGCACTTGTTTTATATACACCAAATATTAAAAAAATATGAAATTGTAGGTCCCGGCTGTTTGTCATAGTACGGCAGTTCAGAGATGCTTGATAAACTCTCGACACCAGAGTTGGCCAATCTCATTCGATAAGAAGAAGAAAAAGAAAGTATTTTTAAAATGTTTGTAGAATTTCCACCTTATTCCAGAAACCTAAAGCCTACTTGAATAACGATTTGGCTAAGTACTTGTTAGCATACTTTACTTATTTGCACTTGAATATAATTTTGCTTTATGGTAAGCAATCATTCGGTCTAGGATAGATATGTTTTTTGTTGTCTTCTGTTGTAGATATATCAGGTATCTTAATTTAAAATTTGTAATTTAATAAACCGCATGATTATTACAAACAATCACATTTTTTACAGTAAAATTAACTTACAAACTACAACACAACACCATTGAATGTAGGTAGTTAATTAGATTGATTACTTCGCCTTAACATTATTGAAAGCGGATCGAGGCTACTAATTAGGTCTCAGTTAGTCCGGGACTAGATGTATATTATTACCGAATCTAGACTTTTTTACTCTTTTCTTGGTAATCTACTAATCAGATTATTGGCTGCTTGTTTTTGTGTTTAGATGAGAAGATTGGAAGTAATATTGGTTTTATGCATAGACAATTCAAAATGTTAGATTTAATTTATCTCAATCTGATGAGGGTGGAATTGTATTTAGGTATTATATTAGGGTTATTTTGGAGATTTTACTTATACAATAGAGATTTTGTATTTAATATTTTGTTTTACTAAGCAGAAAAAACACATAATTGCTAGAGAAACTAAACTAAAATACTACTATAAAGAGAGAGTGTACCGGTTCTTATTGGGTAAGCACGATCCATCTTAGACCATGATAGCTAATGCTTGCCATCAGGCAAACTATTGGTCAAGTGCAAACCTGTTTTAGTTTAAAATAAAGGTTATTTTTATCGTATGGGCTGCTAAAACTTCACAACTCTGTTTTGGAAGGCTTGTTTAAAATAGAATTCCGGGCAACATTTCATCCTCACAATCAGCACTGCTAAAAAATGTCCAAGAAAAAGAAAACGAGTTCTAACAAAGAAGGTAACGAAATGAAAACTGGAATATAATTTGGTGAGTTTATTCCATTATTAAATTGGTCGTGAAAGCGAGATAACCCGCGACTAACTCCACAACTTTCAGCTGGCCTGGAGTGGGCGCTGCTTGCCGCGGAGGAGGAAGGCAGAGGACCTTGTATAACAGGTACTAAAGAGCGGAAGATGGGGATATATTTGCGTAGCCCGCGTTACTGTCATGAATACTTTTACAAAAAAATATTGTACTGGTATGAGCGTTTCCGGTGATCAGACTTATTAATTTCTTAAAGTACATATATATCTGAGGCTTAAGGGATTGAATTTTTCGTTGTGGTTATCAAGATTATTTGTTAAATTGACATGTCATCCCACATATTAAACGTGGTCATTCAGATTCTTTTAAATTGCAGTCAATTTTATTACTCGGCATAAAGCAACAGTTTTTAAATCACATAAGAGGCTTGTGGAGAAGTTAGAATAGACTCTCTATTAGACGTCAACACTTTCTTTCAATCTTTTTTACTTATTTCCTTATCGATGTCGTCTCCTTTCTACACTACCTCCTACCTCAGCAGCAGGGTGGCGGGTCGCTGCCACTGAGGCGTACTTTTGTTTGCGACTATACTCCGAGCTAACTTGCTAAATTATTGCTGGAATCGAACGCTCCTTAACTCGCCTTCGGTTTAACGAACACTTTATCGGAATCCAATTTTACAACTCTTAAGGTTAGTTTTGTAATGCAGTTTTTGTGGGCTTAAAAAGGGAAGGAAAAAGCCCTGTAAAAAAACTAAAAACGGTTTTTATTAAAATTATATATAAATCTTGTACTAATTTCTTAAAACTCTTTGTATTCTACTACATAATTATCGTAATTGGCAAAATATTCCCAAACCACAAAATAATGAGACCAAACAAATTTATGTTTAAATTTACGGTTCAGCGTTTGAGCGTTTTTAACACGGAATAGGTTTGCTTTTGACTACAGACGACCTGACGTGAAGCATCACTGTAGTCTAAGATGCACGCTTGCCGAGATGAAACCTATTTACTCTGGATTTGATAAAAAAGACGAACTTTCAATTGTTTCTACTATCATACTCGTACCTACAAGTTTCAGTTTTTTTTCAGAGTCCGTTGGTCACCAAAATTCTATCACCGCAAGTGCAGTGGTAGGAAACAAACAGCAGAATGTAATGGTGATTGCCGTCCATTTGCATTTGAGGTACATACATAGTGGGTATCTATTTTGTGAAATAGTGGCCTTATTCCGAAGGAACACACGAGCACTAAAACACGGGAATTGTTTTAGTTGCGGTTTGCGCCGTGGATGCTGCTCTGCAGTAACATAGCTTAACACGTAATACGAGTTTAAAAATAAGGTTTCCAAAATTTTATAATTAATATACACAATGCCTGATTATTTTTGTTATAGTATGTACGATAATTATAGATAGGTTGGACTATTACAAATTATTACAATATTTAAAATTTTGCAGTCTTTACGATGCATGTAAAAGAGTAAACGTTTTAGGATTTTTTCTGTTCCGAAATAGGCATTTTCAACTTGAAGTGAATATTGAGTAAGTGAATAGTTGAGAAGCAATGCTGTCAATCTGTTTCTTCTGTTTACTAACTTAGCTAACTTCAAAATTAACCAGATACACATCTTCTACTTATTTTTTCTGCATTTTTTAATGTTTAGAGTTACTTTAGTATAATAATGGCCAACTATTATGATGTCATAAGAGAGTTATTATACTGTGTCAGTTTCCACGCCCCCCCAGTGTGTCGGCGCGAGGTAATTTGCACGATTTGCATCACAATCGGTGTGATTGCGTTCCTGCTGCGGTGCGTTGCGCATTTTTGCCGCAAATCGCAGCCTCACGTGCTATTAGACTGTTAGGCTTTATAGCAGCTAGCTGTATATTGTGCGAGCCTAATTTTTTAATACTGGGGGTAAAGGAAACGGACCGGCTCACAATTTGATGTATGTTGCTTATTGTTATAGTATTATCTCCCGAGAAAATTATCATTTAGTATCTTCAGTGAATACGAGTACTTACATACAAGTTTATCGACGTATTTTGATCGTTATTTCACTTGGTTAACGGGGAAAGTAAACATGAAGGTTGTCATTTAAAATACAAACTTAATATAATTATAAAAACGTAAAGATGACTGAAAAAGATTTTCGAGCAAGAGTACTTCTATTAAATAGAAATAACGATTTAATTTGTCCTTTAAAATGTTAAGGACATGAAAATACCCAATAAGACCTATTTACCACTAAGACGTAGAACTATTCCACAGAACCTATCAGTAGTACCTATCTCAGTGGAACTAAACCGAAGGCTCTCACTATCAGGCTGGCAGCAATCGTCTCCAATACCAGAGGGACTGAACGCCGATATACAGCTCTGCTATGTTAGAAATACCATATATACAATATTTCTTATTTGATTACAAGTGGACGCCCGCGGCTTTGCTCGCATTATTATGAGAAAAAAAGTAGCCAACACTTACACTTCTAAGACCTCATACAACCTACATACCAAAATCATGATACTGTTTTGAAGATCTTGTCTATTCCTGTTTTTATATCTGCATCTATTGCAGATTTTTATTTTGAAACAATACAAACATGTGTTACCATTTTTACTTAAAGGTTTATAATCAATAATTGCATTTTATACAAATAAATGCAACACTGTGATCTGGGTTCTTCTAATGTGACGTCTATGGTACCTGAAAGATCTCACCTCCAACACATAAAAATGTTAATGCAAATGAAGGGTAATAACAACATACGAAATCTTTTTTTTTATTCTTTTCTCCATACTATGAGTGACACCAGTACCCTAAGTCCGTCAGAGTTGGCCATAAAACGGCGATCGCCTCAGGGACGGTGATAGGCTCCACTAACCCTTCGAGATTGATTCCCGTATATTTTAAAGGACAACCCTTTAAAGGCTACCCTTTACAATTGGCTGCCAAATGGCTAGCTGCTAGCTCAGCTATGAAATTGGAGACAAATTTCATCAACTAAAGTTTGCATAGATAAACTGCTACAAATATTAGGGCGAAATTGAGTTTGGTTATATTTAATTATGTTAATAAATGTTCACATATAATTTTATCTCTAAATGGCGTAAGGTTGTTAAATGTTTTTACCAAAATAGATAGATAGATAGATTGATACTATATTGGACACAAAAACATAATACAAAACGGAAAAAAATTAATTAAAACTAATGCCACAAATGGCGGCCTTATCGCTAAAAGCGATCTCTTCCAGGCTTCAAAATCAGATGTATAAAAAGATATATTTTTAAATATTCACACAGATTTTTTTTAAACAGTAAGTCTTAAAAAACATTATTAATCATTTCGTTTACTAAAATTACTATCATTACGTTGCCTAATTAGATTACATATTATTAGTTAAACTATATTTACCTAAAGCGAACTAGGCCAAATCATTCATTGGGTAATAAGTATAAATATATACATACTAAAATTACTCAGAAAAAATAAAGAAGCCAAACATTTTTCAATTCACTCACCCACTTTAGTACTTTTAGTTCTTTTCCGCATCCCCAAACCTTACAATGACTACAAAACCCTAGTATACACTATCTAGATCTCCAATACTCTGTCCAGAGGCCAGTGAGAAATCACCTGCCCTTATCCGAGTCGACGATGTGTCCGGCCCTTATCTACCCAATACGCCAAACGGCCTAATAAATTCCGACTGCTATCTACTATCTTTCACCCCGTCTTTAGCTTACTACCCAGTAGATGGCGCTTTGTGGTCTAGAATTCCGAAATATATATTATGTAACTATAAAATTGTGAGTAAGCCAATTACATACATACATAATTGCATGTCGGTAAATGTGCCTGGGGAAGTGAGCTGCTAAGCAAGTGATTAAATTGTTTTCTTCTGTGCTTCGAACGTGTAAAAATTATGCAGTATTCGATCGTTCGAAAAGCAACAGCAGGAGACAAATATATGATAAATATATCTGAGTCTTAAAGACAGTCATTGCCACGTTCCGCAAAACCATTTGACATGAAACTTTTAATTTACTCATATTTTGTAATTTTATATTTTTGGTTGTTTTATTCTAATTTAAGGTCTCATGTTGCAATTAATGGTTTTATTCTTATTCTTTTTATTCTAATAGAACCTACTCCAAGGATTTTCATCATTATCTCCATGACCTACTCATAATGTATAAACCTTTATTTTAGACACGTTGATTATGATAATATATTACAATGATTGATTCGTTACCATGAACGTGTTACATATAAGTTATTGAAATTGTCTTGTTTATGTGATCTTGTTAATATAGTCTGTGAGCTATCTAGTATCTCTCAGCCGGTCTTCGGTTTGCGCCTTTGTAGGTCAATGTTGGCTTTTTGTTTGCGAAAATACGTATTGAATTATTTATTGGTAAGCTTTGTAAGTGCTGTTTGATTGGCTGCTTATTTGTGCATGATTTAGATGGATTATGTTGTTAACTTGGTTGGTGATAGTTTGCTTTCATCTTATATTATGTCATGCATAAAATTTTGAAAAAGGAAGGTTTTCCGACATACTTGAAAGTTTTTAGCTTTGTGCTTTACTTAGGTGTGTTTTATTTCTCTAAATTAGTAGTTTTGAAGTCAATTTAGAGGATATGTTTGTGTATGTATTACCGTAAAACCGTAAATGATTTTAAGAACTAGAGTTGATAACTGGTTCTTAACATATCTTTAACATCTTTAGGTGAATTATGGTCCAGTGCCCCCATTTTGTATTCAAAAGAAAAACTATATTAAAATTCCAACTAGAATTATTTCAAAACACACAGTAAACATATCCCAGTCTATTTACACAGATCGACATAATAAAAATCACCATTATCCGAACACGAATCCAATTCACAAGGAAAATATGTCCCAAATTCAATGTTCGACCATTTTATTGGCACCCGGGTGAGTTTAATTGTACATTTACAAAACGAACTCATTATTGGATCTGCTGTTTTATTAATTGAGCAGCAATCAGCAATGTTTATTAATCACATACATGTGAGTACATAAAAAATAATTTTCAGTTACGGGGTCGTAGAAAAATACAATTGGTAATAAGGACTTTATTTATATTTTAAAAGTAACACCCACACTTTAGCGGGGGTTTTTGTTCTGGAATGATGCTGGCTCTCAAAAGAGGTTTCTGGGGTACAAAGTATTACCTTACTTTAGCAATATCAGTGTAAATTTTGTTATCAATGCAATGAAATGTAAATTTCATTGTGTTCTGATGAGCAAAACCAACGTGGTTTCGCTACACCAGTAAATAGTAAAGTCAACAAAAAAAAAAAACTGAAGTTAGTTATTCTAAAAAAGTTAACCATTACATATCGGTGACATCGTTTGATGTATCGGTTACCTATTTTTTTCTATATTTGGAGTAGTTGTAATATTAACTTGTTGCTTTTTATTATGAAACATACACCAATAATTAGCTGATCAATAAATAAAGCCCCGCGTATAAAATAGCAACGACAATAAACACGTAGGTCGGCGATAAATCGGCAAATCCCTCTCGACGACTGGCGATATTAAATTTTATCGTCAAACTGACGTCGTAAAGCGACTCTGTAGCCCTGTTGTTGTTTAGATTGCCAGTTTAAAAATATCATGATTTATTACCATTATGGTAGTATTATGATTATTGACTGTATTGTCAAGGACTTTTAAGACAGAGGAAAGAAAGTAGCTTCGGTTTTAAAATGGCAGACTCTGGTAGAAAAGATTGTGTCTTTTCGATTTAAGTAGTTACATTAAAATATAAAATCAATGTTTTTAAAAGACATCATTATATAAATATACAGATGAGTTCCCTAGAGATTTTTGAAAATTCCCAACTTAATGCATGTGTTTGGCTATTTCAAATGAAACTAGCTTACTATGTCTTAACCAGAGTACAGTTTCTGTATTTCTATCAATCATTAGTCATAACAAAACCGAACTTTTTTCATACAATTCTGAAAGAGACTCCCGATGTTCTGCTTCTTCATATCGTTATATCAACCAATATAATATCAACTCGCAAACTACAAGCACTTTCCCCATACACAGGAACCTTGGAAAAACGTTGCAATAAGCCTTTTTCTTCCAAACTGACCGGTATTTCCTCTGGAGAGCAAACAATCATCAATCTATCGCCACTCGATCCTACATCGCCCTACATCGGCCGCCAACGGTTTCTTCTCACGGGCTTGGCTGATTTTCTGCTTGTAAATATTTTGGTGAAACGGTTTTGTGACGAGTTAGATGTATTAGGTATTCTTTCGTTATTATTTAGGGCGATATCACGATATTTAGATAACGTAGACATCAATGCTGCCTGCATTTAATGGTTCACAAAAAAATAGGTACTTTTCTAATAAACCTGATTTGGTTTTATAAATTTCTACAATGTTCATCATTCGTCTCGATATACATACACACAAGGCACAGAGTTAGACATAAATTTAAGCACAAACACGTATTAGTACTGTGAATGTATCTTAGCAACTAAAATCAATAGGTTGTTCTTCTTAGCTATATTTCAAATACATTTTTTTTAACACGAAATAGGCTTACGTTTGACTATATCCTGCCTGATGTTAAGCACTACTAATAGTCTAAGATGCAGTCCGCTTGCCTAGGCAAGTAAATAGGTTTCTTCTAGAAGAAACCTAAGATTTGAAGACCCCTGGGTTACATGTCAGCTCCTGATCTACATGAATTGATAGAATACTGCTTTAATTGCATATCCAAATCCATTTAGTTCTAATTTAAAAGGTTGACAAATAATTTGAAATCTCTCGACACCAGAGTTGACCACTCTCACACAATCTTCCCTTACATAGTTGACATAGTTTCAAGTGTGATGTGTAAACAGGAGTGCCGATGGCAGACATTAATCTCAACAACGAGGGGCTTCCAGACAGGCCGGGGAGGAATCACGGGAGTGTGGTCAGTGTCCATTCATATGGTATGGCTCTGATTATACTTAAAACATAATAAACCAAGAATTTATTGAAATGATTTAACATCTTTTACATTATTATTATTATTGCATTATGCTTAACATTTGGTAGGTACCTATAATAAAAAAAAATGATCTTTGTAATATCATAAATGAAGAAACAAGAGAAAGTACCCATCATTTATTTTCGTTCGTTTATGTAGTTCGCTTTGTAGGTGGGCATATTTTCGTTTGTTTATTTTTTCAGAATACCACCTTGTATCAATAATTTTATTCATTGACTTAAATAGTCAAAGCTTAGTTATCTCAGTTTAATTCTCAATCACGTGGTTTTAACGCCAAACCTATACAACAGACAAGAACATACCAGATCCATCCAAAAGGCCTGCCCGTTGAGAAATCACGCGAACACCACACCTTGAATATTTTACGCCGAGGAATGGACGCGACTGTCCACTTGTGAGACATACTTGGAACTGGACAAGTCTTTTAGTTTCTATGGAAAAAGGTTACAATAAAAAAAATCTTATTTTAGCCACACCATAATGTGTCTCTAAATTAAGCTATTTATTTTATAATATAATTATTTATTAATTTTATTTTTTTCAATAGAGATAACTTGTTTGGTCTGCTAACTTTATTTTTTGCTCCGGTAGATAACCGTCTAAGATGGTAAAATAATTTAAAAAACAAAATCAAATAACTGCATTGATTTCTGTTTTTTTTTTGAGTTTTTGTGTAGAAAAAAAAGCCGTGAAAAACCACAAGTGTATCTTGGTATCGATATCGTATTTAATAAAATCTACCTAAGTATGTATTTATCCATAAGTTTTATTGATTCCTCTATAAAAATGCACTGATAAAAAGCACCAACAGCATAATATCAGCAATATCCCTTACAAGCAAACACCTGACAGCTCAATTTTCCACAAATCAACAGTTAATGAACATAAATGAACGAGTGGGGGCGCCGTGACGTCATATCCGGACGGAAATGGCGCGCGACGGACGATTAATCTAATATCGTCCGTGAATTACGTCTGAATGGCTGATGGACGGACATAGGAGACAGGTGGGGGAAGAATAACTAGCTGAGGAATGTTATCTTATGTGTCTTGGCACAGGTCTTGTAAATACCATGCCTTGATGGTGTGTATGTCAGTCTTGAGTCTTGAAGTTTACATAAAAAATATTTGGTCAGTAATAGTTCAACAAAAATTTAAAAGTTTTAATAGCGGAATAGAAAAAAACGAGTACCAGTTGCTTATTTAGCTGGTATTTTAGTTAAAAAAACAATAGTCATTTTCTGATCAAACTCTAAGCAAAGTAACTGAAAACTGTAATTTGATGCACAAATGCTCTTGAATTGCCCTTTTTTGCGTGATGATTAATCCAACGCCTGGTCATGACGATAGTTATTTAACCATAAAAAATCTAATAAATTGTCGCAGTTCACCAAACCTAGCGATATAGATATAGGTAAGTATTAGAAATATACCAATGTGTAGAATTCAAACGATATCTAGTCTAGTCTTTAGATATAAAGATACCAGCATTGAATGAGTGCGTTAGACCGGATCGGTTTAGGTCGGGTCTACTTTACGCGCTCCCTTCACGTGACAGGCTGTATGTAGGCTTTTAGAGCTGGACTTAGGGCTAGATGTCTGGAGTCATTAACAGATAACAGATAAAATATGTTGGGAATAATTTAAGCCATGTTTTATTAGTTTTGATGAAGGTTAAAATTATATCTTGCGTAATTTTTGGTTATGTTTGGGTAAATTAAACCTAAATTTAACAAACAGCTTTACAGTACTTTATAGAGTAACTTTAGAAAATTTATGTAGAGTTCACATGTGTAATTCAACACATAAAAGTAAGATTGGCCAGCTTACTTGCCTTATTTATATTTTATTTATTTTATATTAGGTCATCAATTGATCAGCTTTTTTGTTTTGTAAGGTACAGAATTGACAGTGGATACATAATACAGATTTACACTAAATATGTGTATACATATGTATGTAATTGTTGTATAGCACCTGTAGCTTCCGATGTCGTAACTAAGCATCGAAGCCTGTTTGCTAATCCGTCTGTACATACACACAAACACATGGGTTTATGTGTGATTTATTGGTGTACTAACTGTGCCTCGCAGTGTTGCTCGCATTTGCCGAGACAAAAATATAAAATATTAGTAAGTTATCGGTTCATGTCTGTCATCATAACAATAACGATTAAAATTAACCGCGATGTATCACTTCTTTCACAACACTGAACAACAAAATGTGTCAGATGTATGTATCTTGATATCACCAGTCACGTTTGTCTTTTCCGGATATAAGAAAACAATAATATTCAGTTCTGATTGTAAAAACCAGTATGTCCGCAATATGTCATCTTCATTATACATATATTATGATGATTAAATATTTACAAACACTAATGAAATAACTAATTAATCAAGTTCTACTAAAATTAACAAGCAGAAAATTACTTCACAAAATGCCCCTAAGTTAGCAAAACGCAATAAAATTCCCAATATTGCCATCAACTAAATGAGTAGTTATTATTACGAGCATCCAATCAGATAAAAATAACATTATTGCGAAAGTAACGACCGAAAACATTTTGCTTAAATGTAATCAAACGCTAGAAGACCGATAAGGAATGTACTGCAAATTAAATCGAGAACTTTCTTTGTTACACACAATTTTTGACTTAAGTCTTTGAACCTAGGCATTCAATATTCAACCTTACGAATTACACCTTAAGGTTGAATATAGTTTTGAAAATTGGGTAGAAAAGAATGGTTCAAATGTGCAAGAAAAGAGGAAAATTTGTGTCGTATCGGGTTTTAATTTCTTCTTGGTAGAATTAATGACTTCGCTTTCGTTTTGGGTGCCTTCATCGATTCATACGTTAAAAAGTCGATCGTTTGCCTCGAACCGGTTTCCTTTGAGTTTTAACAAGGTTTTTGTCGGTATTTGGAGACTTGTTTATGTTGGTGAGATTAATTGAAGCCCTTTTGGTGTCTATTGTACTAAGATATCATTGTCATTACTTAACTTGCCTTGATATCGTTTTCTCTATACACCCGTCTATGATAAAAGTAAACAAAAATTTGGCTTCTAGTTATAATGATAGAATGCTAAATTGCTTAGCATCAAGTGGATAAAAAATGTAACTGCATTAATAATAACTTACTGTGGTTAAATGTTCTATGATAGAAAAAGAATATAAAACTTATAAGCGAGGAGTTATTTTTCAAAGGGGCTATAGGATCATTACTTAGTAATGACAATATTTGACATTTCGCTTGGTACGTGTTTATGCATTTTTAAAATTTTGAATTCTCTGATCTAATTTAATACCATTAATAAAACCATAACCTTTACTACCTCCACAAGTGTATTATTACCCTACAATATCTGGTGCTGTGAGTGAGACTTTTCCCCGCACATGTGCATGCACCTAACTTATATGGGGGTGACCATGGCACGGGAATATATTGAGATATGATGATAAAATAAATGAATAAAAGAAATTTATTTTAGGCTTGACTTTTTTTTCAGGATCAACAAATCCATGGAATAAGAGTCAGCTATACTAGAGAGCAAATGACAAGTGGGCGTGATCAGGCTGGTGACAATATGTCGATTGGACTTAATTTCATCAAAGAATATATAAAGTTACAATTACTATCAGGTTTAAAAAAGAAACTGTAATATCATAGTTGATAAGTAAATGATTCAATCATTTTGTGTCTAATATTTGGTAACAACTGTCACCAAATACCTAAATCTACCTTACCGATGGTAACCGCCGAAATGTGCATAAAAATGATATTTGTGGTCGGAGCGCGGCAATGCAAGCATCGTGCGACGCGTGACGTCACATGCGTGCGGGCACGTTTGAATGTATGCGCTATGATTGTACTTTGTTTGCTAGTTGTTTTAATAATAATAAATTATACTAAGGATAGACGAGGTAATAGGGAATATGCACAACTTTCAATGAAAGCTTTTTAATAGACAATCAGCATAGTGAAATTATTTTTCAATTAGCTTTAACAACAACGGAGTTATACACGTTTTTAGTTTACAATTAGATAGAGAGGACCGACATGCCTTGTGACGTCACATGGCACTAACGCCATACAAAATACATAGAAAATTATATTTTGAAAGAAAGAGATGCAATGAAATATTCAATTGGTCATAACTTCTTTATTTTTCAGTGGATATACTAAATGGGGTTTGCACAGCTCGTTTAATATTTTGGTATATCTTTATAGTTTGTTTACAAAAATCAAATATCAGTTCCATGCATATAACCTATTGTATCCACAACTTTTGTGATGACTTATAAGTACAGAGTTTCTATACATACATGTAAACTGGACGCAAGATACTTATCAAATAACTGAGCCCATATGTTAAAAGACGAAATTCAAATTAAATATTTACCTACCGAAACCTTATTTCGAATAACATTTTCCCTGACCAAATATTCGAACGGGAAACTTTCCGAAGGTAAACCCATGTTTGCACGTTCGTTACCGGTCAAGTCAGCCACGACTAACTTTTTACCTTACAAGCCTCTCTCGCAACAACCTAAACTGACCCTTACACTACAGACATAAGTACTATAATCGCACATCAATACGCAACTGTTAAAATATGTACGGTAACTTCAACTTTTTTACTCCCCCGAACAATTTTAGGACAGCCTTTGTAGTCGAGGCGACGTTAAAAAAATGTGACGAAAAAATTAATCCACTCATACTTTTAGAAAATTCAGTGACGATCCTCTAACTCAATTTATTGGACGAGTTTGGGACAGAAAAGAACAATTTAATAATGGGAACGGTTTCGTTTTACAGTTCGTGGGTCTGACCGGTCGAAGACAACGGATTTTGGCACGTTTTGAAATAACGACAAGGATTCGTTTTGTTTTTGAGTGATTCAAATTTACTAAATTGTTTTTTGCTTAAAATATCACCATTAAAGTTGATTCTGATATTCAATCAAATGACATGACACTGGAATAGTTGTTTTATCGTAACCGATTTTTTTTCCGAAAATAAACAAATGTTTAATAAATTTATAGCTGATGTTATGATTTCTATATATAAAATTCATTTCTGGCAACTCCCTTTTATCAACAAATGTATTTTTACATCAGTAAACCTCTAACCACAGTATACGACTACAGTTGGTTTGAACTCTCCACATACACAGAAAGCAAAACACTTATTTTCTATCTATATTGAAATCTTTACGCGTTTTCCATGACGCTGCAACTTTGGAATCGACCATTTGCACTCAAATCTAAGCTTACAATGCAGACTACGAACTTCTTATAGTGTAAGCTGAAGTGTAAAATAAACTTTATTGTTATGTGTTTAGACTGAAAATTCAATGTCGTTTGTGTGGATATTGACAGTTGGTTTCTAAACTGTACGTTTTCAGTATATTTCAGACACTATATAAGACATAATAACAATAACTATTGAAGCAGATAAACTGTATTTGCTACTTAAAATTTTCGAGAGCTTTTTCTGAAAAATACCGTTGTTTAAATTATATTTTTTTATACGAGTATATATGTCACCGTAAGATTGTAAAGATTGTTAGATTACAATCTATCTAGCGAGATTGTAAACTATCGATAGATTGTGAACCGTATCATCTTCGAGTCCAACACTTGCACTACAACAGGACTTGGCTCCTCCCCGCTTCGCTCGTCGTCGCATGTGCGTGGTAGAAAGCAACCTAACGAACCTAATCTTACCTCCTGTCACAGACAAGTGACTTCGCAATACCTAAACATAGAGCACGAGTTGCATTCCGTCCTACGCCGGTTCACAATTTGACGGCTTCACTTCGGTAGATTACAATATAGCGAAGAATAATGAGTCAAATTGCAATCATAATGATACGGTTCACAATATATCGATAGTTTACAATCTCGCTAGATAGATTGTAATCTAACGATCTTTACAATCTAACGGTGATATATACACAACAAGTTTATAAACATATATGTAACTATGTACGTTGTCTAGGTACTTAATTTGGAGAGATTAGTCTAAGATTAGTTGAAACTAGAGTATTGGCTTTCAGTTGTGTATTTTATTTGTTTCTGTGTAGCGATAAAAAATCCATCAATCTATGTATCTATGTACATACGAAAATTGTTTGTGATATACATATATCTATTGTTGTAAACAAACGTTAAACAAGTACAACTTAGGCTCCCTAAACGTAGCTGTAAAATCACGCCTGACTCCGGGTCCTGTTTTTGTTTACATCCCAAAGTGAGACCAATCTTATGTCTGAGAACTGTAAGCGGCTTTCAGACCCCTTGCAGAGGTTTTGTGGGACGTAAGTATTGTTAATTCTGCTGTAAAGATTTGTTTATGTTTCTGTTGAGTAAAGGTAAGTTTAAAGAGAATGAATTGTGAAATAGTATATAAGTTTACGGCTTTGCTCAAACAATAGATATTATTTAATTTATTTTCAAGTGTAATTGATATTTTTTAGAAATCCTAAATTGACGAACATAATTTAATTAGCAAACGAAAGTAATTGGAAATATTTAGATGGAGAGTAAGTATAAACTATTAAACTAGCACCAAGTAAAAAAAATAAGGTATATATTTTTGTTTCAAGATTAAGTCTTGTTTGAATAAACTAGCTATTTGTGTCCCAAATTATCACCGGTGAAGCAGGCAGGCAGGCAGCAGAAACCAAATAAAACTGCTAAAAACCATTTCTTTTCAGTGCGTCATAATGCGTAGAAAATGTGCTCAATGGTTCGGTTATATGCCCATTCCGGCACACATATCTATATATACACACATATACCTACTCGCACAGGGCAAATAATGACTTAACACTTCATAAAATGTGATTTTTTAAACGAATCAGCTTGTACTTTATCACAAATGTCTTGTTCATTGTTCCTATAAAAAATACTAGTTAACTAATTATCTTAATTAATTTTTGTTCGTTTTGTCCTCATGTATCTTACTTAGTTTGGATTACAGCACCGTATCTTATACGTACAGAATATTTTGTTTAAATGTTTTTAAATGAGAAAGAAAGATAGAAAGAAATATCTTTATTAAGATACACAAACTTACTAAACTTACATGTTAAAATTGTGATGCCCCAATATAGCCGCAAGTCAGGCTAATGCTGATGGCACAGGGCCACCATGAGATGGAAGGTTTGGCTGTACTGTATAGAACTTATTTCGACGCCTCTGAGTTAAATTGTCTCTGTTAACAATGGATCGCTTACCGGTAGGTATCGGAGGCAGAACCCATGAATTTTATTGACTTTGATTATTCGCGGCTGTCCCGCGCACAGGTGAGAATAGACGCACGACTATTTTGAAAAGCATGAATGTTATTAATATTTTTTGCTTTGTATTGCATTATTGATTGAAAAACTCTGTAATTAGGGACAGTAATGTAAACAAAACAGACATGTTTATGATATATATGCTCAAATGATTGAACGAACATATTAGCCTATAATCTTAAGACAAAAAACATTCAACATTCAAATTTCCTCTAGTATAATCATTTTATTATATATTTTATACTCATTTCATCATGCGAAGCTTTTTTCTCATTTATTCATTTAATCCCTTCATTCTTTCCCTCGCGAAAGCTCGCCTGCCTCCAACCCCTTTCCCCCGATTATCACGTGTCTGTGATGGGGGTGTTTAGCTGCTATGGGACCCCATGCTCGTTGCCACCGTAATTGAATGTGCAATGGATAGAGGGGGCCTGTTTTATGGGATCAAATGTTATTGGGAGTTAAACGTGATTTGCCTTGATTTGGACGGTAATGGTTTTGTGAGTTTGTCTTTGGAAAAGATTAATTAGATAAAATAGTAAGAAAAAGTGTAGCGTGTGTGTATTGAGTCAAAATATATTAAACATGGATATTTAACATTTATTTTATGCGCAAGTCTAAAGCCACATGTGGTTAATTATTCGCTTCTTAATTCTTCTTCGCGACTCATCAATTAGGCTTTGCTTACAAAAAAAGCTTACCAAAACCTTCAAATCAAACACGTATCGAAAAGCCATTTAAATACAAAACACAAAAGCTACTAAACAAAATTTAAGGCAACTTTTATCGCACGTAGCACCGCTACGGTACGGCCACGTAGCACCACTACGCCGTAGCAGCTCTTCGGCGTAGCACGTACCCGCGTAGCAGCTGGCTTTACAACGATTACTGTCTAGTAGTAAAAGGCTGTCGTAAAATAAACTCGTGCTTAAAAGCTGTGTAATTTGCACCAAGTATGGATATTATTTTTGTTTAGTGCTTTTTGTGGTTACGTGAAATAGCTTAATCTCATTTTTATCGCTTTCTTCTATCCAGTCGTTTTTTCAACACTTAGTTTGATCATAGATATTTAAGCTCAATTGTATTTGTTTATGACAGTGTTCGGCAAAATTTGATTGCAAACTACTTATTTTTACTATTACAATTGATCAACCGTTAATTGTAATTAAATTTGGCCCATCACTGGTTTATGACAACTTTTCCCAACTAAAAGAAGGACATCGCCGAATAAAAAAGTCTTACATGACATCGCACGAGTATTTTACCGAATGGAAAAATTCTTCTACCTACGATAGAGATTAATTAGTTTACCGAACACTGAAATATCAATCAAAAATCTCAACTATGACATATTTGCATTGCATACATTACTGAGTCAAACCACTACAACCTGAATATTTTCTAATTTCCTTCATACTCTCTTACAAGCATGTATTTTCCACCGTTCCCTGACCCTCGTGGATGTTCTCTGGTCACCTGACAATGGGACCCTTCTCATACACTGCCGCCGTGGCCACGGGACTGGGGTGTGGTGTGGTTGTAGGCGGGTAGCGGTTACTGCTTTAAGAAAATGTATATGTTACGGTAAATGTGGATAGTGCGGTTATTATGTATAATTACCGGGAACTATGCATAATTACCAGTGCTCGTGGTAAAACTGGTAAAAACTTTCGAATTAATCATATTTACCAGCAATTATATAAAATTACCATACCCCTTTGGTAAATGTAGTAAATAATGAAATCGAACATCAGAATAAAATGTTTATTAGAATTAATACAATTCTAGTCTTAATTATAATAAAATTTGGTTACAAACTAAATCAGTCAAACAATAAATAATACCTCAAATATCATGAGATCAAATCTTCTGTTTTGTTAAACAAATCATAAAATTTATTCTTACTAAATAAATTTATTAAAATATGTATTAGTTAGCTCTATGGTGATATTTTTGTACTAGCTTTAAAGTGCCGCCATCATTCGGTTTCTGCTCCCATGTCATGGAGTTTCGTGGATTATATCAAATATCTCCTCAGGTATGTATGTATAGTAAATTATTGGGTCTCTTTCTTTTTATCTTTTTTTTATTTGAACTACAACTTTTTAGACATTTCCAAGCTCTGCTGTATCATACCTCAATAGTCTTTTATCATCTTTAGGTTTCTTGACCGTTTTCTTGTCCATGGACGCCTTTAAATTAGGTAAAAGCAAATAATTTGCTAATTTCTCGGGAAAATATTTAGTTAATTATTTGCTGCTTTTTTGGAAATAAATTTTCAACTTCTTTATAAAACCGTTTTTAGACTCGGTATCTCCCATTTTGTATTAATTAAAAAGAAACTAATACAAATAAATTCACAAATCCCCGCGCCGCTTACCATTCGAAAGCTTTTGTCAACATTTACCATGGTCGCACGGAGGTTTTATATAATTACCGGTAAATGTGGATAATTCACTACATTTACCATGTGCATTGGTAATTATCTATATTTACCGGTAATTATAGATAATTACCGATTACTTACATTTACCGTAACATATATACATACATTTACTGTTACAAAATATAGACCTATTTACACGTCCAATAAAAATAAAATAATAAAATAAAAAGTATCAAAATTATAACAAACATGCCTAAATGTCAAAATAAGCAGTTAATTATAAATACATATTGTTTAGTCTCATGTCATATGAATAATTTAGGTTTATTTAAGTTACAAAACATTATAATATATTGAATATACATAGGTACATCAAGTAAAACATTCTTATATTTTCAATTAAAAAAATCATCCAGGTCATAGAACGAATGCCCGACAGCGCTCCAACCTAGACTAAAATGATGTCCGCTGCTACACTGACCACTCCTCATGTAGTCCCGCCCATGTTTAATCCGCGCTGCATTCGTGTAAACGTAACACGGAGGGTTGATGGCACATTATTGGACCCGCGCCGGACTCTGCACACTTTTCCAACCGAACCAATTTCATCACAGACAGTTATCGCGTTTCATTTGTGAAGGAATGAATTATGATTTATCTTTCTTTGGTATTAAACACTGGAATTATATGTTAACGTTAAAAACAACATTTGGGTTTTAGTGATACTAAAAATATGAATTATTTTCTTCAATCACGTCATTATCTCTCTATACATAATCTCTCTTGAGTCGTATTTCCTCATGACTAAGGGTCGTGACTCTCCCGCAGAATCTATTCATTAGGGGAGTTTTCCGGGGCAAATACATTGTGGTGGGCGCCCAGATCCTTCCACGGAAGATACATGTCATCGGATATTGTGGTCCTCAAACATGTCGGTTGCATCACAATATTTTCCTTCACCGTAAAGCGAGTACAAATCCACACATAACTTGAAAATATAATTCATTGGTGTAGGGCCGGATTCGAACCAGGGTGCGTCTGGATGAAAAGCAGACACTGGAACCGCTGAGCCACACTTGCTAAAGTCTATACATATAAATAGATATAAATATAATCGGAAGGGTCGAAAGTCGGAAATAGAAGATATTTCAAACAAATGTTTGGAGACACTTTGATAACAGAACACGTTCCAACTATTTATATTTTTTTGTCAAGCTTATAAGAGAGATGATCTGTGTCTCTGTTTATTTAAACGCTTATCCCGCAAAAACGGCTGAACAGATCTTCATAATTTTTGCTATGTAGGTAGTATGAGGTTTCGGAAGTGTCATAGGCTACTTTTTATTCTGAAATAACGCAATAGAAGCCACGGACGTGTACTAGTTTTGTATATTTACTACTAATAGATGCCTGCGGCTTTGCGCTCTATACTTCACTATAAAAAGGAACTATAGTCCTACTCTGTTTTCTATATTATCACAATGCCAAAAATACGATGATACTTTGCTACGTTACAGCGTAAAAGCAGAACATATCGGCTAACAACATACTTTGAATTTTTGTGTAAAGGCATCATTTTAATAAAATAACTTGCAAAACAAACCATCTTATTACACTTCACTCAGTACTTTGTACCCATTGAGTACAGTTACAGATGCATTTATCCCACTTTACTCCATTTCACTAACAACATATTCTAAACTCCCCTAACCATACTAACAGTGATCTCAGTAAGATGAGGATACAATGCAGTGATGAATATTATGGAATAGGTATTACTTTTATCGGAATATTTACTAAAAAGAGGAAGATATAAAGTTAAATATTTCATTATTATCACAAGCAAACGTTTTGGCACAGCTGATGACTATTTTGATTAATTACAAATTATTTGTCACCAGTAACGAATTTTTCTGTAGAATACAAATATTTTATAAACATAATTAAAATACAGTACTTAACTGTTTTCTGCTATATATAAAATACTTAACTGTAGTAACTTGAAAAACCTAAACAGAGCAAACTGTATTTATTTAATGACTTTCTTTATGTATTATTATGTGATGCAAATATATTGATTAAGTATAAAACAAAACCTATATCTAATATTGTGTGCTCATTGTATCCCCCGAGATGTTTTACCAGATTACACCAAAGTTGGCAACTTGTACGTAAGTGCATTGTGATTGTATTGCCAGTATGTCTTGATAACTCGGACCGGGTTGCCAGTGTACTACTCAAATTGCTTTCTTGACTACGTGAAGCTGCTTTAAATGTGTGCTGAATTTTACGCTTAAATTCAGCGTAGTGGCAAAATATGGTACTTATGTGTTATAAAGCGGTTTTTTATATACGTGTGAAGTAATGTATTGTAACTGAATTGGTTTATAAAGTGTCAAAGTAGCTGTAATAAATAAGTACAATGAGAGACAGATCTAATTTTAAATTGCATCAAACACGTATTCTTATAGTGCCTCTCACAATATAATATTGACAATCAGCAGCTGCACATGTCATGAAAAATGAACTCAACGCTTTATTGTATAAAAAGATTTTGTTTTGTTTTATTATTCTACCAAACCGCAACCAAGGAACGAATTATTATTATATTACGAATAAAATACAGATTTTAAATCTCGCTACAACGTGGGCAAAGCCACGGGCGTCCACTATTACTAGTAGCTATTTTAAGTTATGTTATGTTTTGCAGAATAAATTAATACTGAATCTACTGACGCCCGCGGCTTCAGTCACGTCAGGCTTTTCAAACTTTTAAGACCTCATACTGCCTACACATCGAACCCCATGACGATGTGTTCAGCTGTTTTTGCGTGATAGGCGTTTAAATAAACAGATAAACAAACATAAATTCCAAAAACTGCTAAAACGTTTTAATGATAACAAACTCCCAATCAACAACCAATATAAATAACAATCTCAACTCCTATCTAGAACCTATCCGGTGAACAATCAGAAGCATCCAAACAGAATCTCCGAGCGAATGGCTCTATTCTTTTACCACTCCAGTATTTTCAAACCACGATAGAAATTCTACTGGGATTTTTATACAAACGTTCGACGATACTAACCATGGAGTTTATGTTACTGGATGATCATTTTTAAACATTAATTTAAGAAAACACGTTTCTTTATTCAAATTATTCCATTATTTTAAATAAACTTCTGTTTCAGTTGTATTTTTTATACGAACTAAGTGATTGATGTTTTGGGTGCTCGCGGCTTCACTCGCATTAAGAAGTGAAACTTGCACCCCCTTTTCACCCCTTTAAAAGTGGCATTTCCAAAAATCCTTTCTTAGCGGATGCCTACGTCATAACATCTACCTTCATTCCAAATTTCAGCCCAATCCGTCCAGTGGTTTGGGCTGTGCGTTGATAGATCACTATATCAGTCAGTCAGTCAGTCAGTCACCTTTGAGTTTTATATATATAGATTGATTAATATAAAACACTTATAATGCTTATATCACTATTGTCGATCTACATCACAAATACTGAGTGGTGTTTTAACAAATAAATTCGATTTTAACTATCTATAACATATTATATCTGTGTGCTTAACATAGCAAATATTTGAAATACAAACATGGCCGCTCCGTGGCTTGACCAATGCTTAATGCAAGTGAAATTATTGTCATACAGATGCTTGCGAGATAGGAATGTTGATATTTTAATGTTATTTGTAAATTTCAACATTTGTTATTATAGCTATTATTACTAACAAAACCCTATTTGCTAAACCTTATTTTATTGCAGAAGAGTGGTCATTATGGTGTTTAGGTTTTTGAATCTGCCTTAATATTTTCGGATATACCTAAGCGACTATTGTACACATTTACATGTATATACGTATATGTCTATGTTCTCGTTACACCCTTATATAAGGGTGTTGATTTTCTTTCTATTTTATCTATATAAAAATAATGTTTACGCTATCGTTATCTATTAAAATTATATATAAATGCAATGTATTACTAAAATGCGTTTTCCAAATTCACTCACACTCTCAAAATAATGTTGTACAAATATATTTCAGCCATGTTTCTTGAATTCTACAAACGTTACATAAAGCTTTTCAAAGGAAACCTTATTTTAAAAGGAAACACATTTGTCCTATCACTAATGTTTGTTGCCAGTACTCGCTCGACATTCTGTAAATATGTACTGCTTCTGTATTTCACGTGGATTACACAATATAGATTCTTGATTAACTTCCATAAAAAATGACATGTAGATTGGATGGTTACGGGCTACTTCTTCTTATAGAATGAGAGTGGCCAACTCGGGTGTCGAGAGTTAATCAAGCCGCCCTAAGGGCCTCCGACATGGCTTAATGACTGCCGTACTATGACAAACAGCCGGGACCTACAATTTTATGGGCTACTGACAACATCTTAATTCGTATACCTATAATTAAACTTCCCTCATGCCTCTGTCAAAATTTATTTTAAATTTATAAAAGTAAAAAAATTTAATGTCACAAAAATGCACAAAGTGGTTCTAATGACACATTGAAAAAAAAAATTGTTTATTAAAACTCTTAAATTTTCGTACCAAGAAGAGTAAGTTAAAAACGTTTACTTCATTAAAGACCTTATCAGGAAAAAAAAAATAGAAAACATAATTTAATGCCATTTTTAATTTGCCTATTTTTTTTTATATGCCTACATTTTCTCTTTGTTATTTCTTCACAGTCGGTCGGTATTATAAGGTTCTCAGAATTTTTTTTTTACTAATACAAGAAATTGGATACAAAAATGATTGAATCTTTATACATATGGATCTTCTTGTTGTCCAATCTAAAAGCTTTTTATTTTATTCTTATTATTTATTTTGTTATGTGGTCTCTACGAAGGGTTATCCATATCATTTCTGTTTGTGTGGGAATCTGTTTTATTCATACTCGGCTCCAGTGAAGCATCGCGATATGTTTGTGAAGCACACATACTTGCTAACCCAGGCCTAGACAGGGATGAGGCTGTAAGGCAAGAAATATAATGAAAAATCCTGAATATTATACAAATATATTGTATGTAATAAACAAAAAAAATATATTTGATTTGATTGATTTTGATAAAATTATTATATTCGTCCCGTGTTAACAAGCTATATGATATCTCCTCTTCTTTGGTTACCTGGAAAATACCAAAATTTTGCGCCCGACGCCGCTTTTGGCGGCACTATTTTAGAATAGTATCTTTCTTGTTGTTGTCGTTTTTTGTTTAGTGAAGAGCTAATTTATGTGTTTTTGATCTAGTAGAAATAACTAGTAGAAAAGAGTGCAATCCAAATATTAATTGAAGTCTAAACTGGTGTTACCTAGTACTGTTAGCCAGTTCCGTTACCTAGAATCTGACACGTGATTTGTTACTGTGTGTCTAAATTCTATTGACTGCGGTATTATTTATGTAACTATACATTGTACACCAGTTGGTTTCTTTTTCACTCTTTCAAATAAGAGAAATAAAAAAACGGATCAAAAAAGATGTTTTGATTCAATACCTAACACCATCTTGTGTTTTTTGGTAAATGACGACTTATTTACCAAAAATACAAGTAAAAACATATATCACACTTATATAACTTTCTCATATCATAAAATCCACATACCATATCTTTAAATCACAGTACTTTAATATTTCACAAGCCCCGATACTTCCCGTGTAAAGACTTGGATAAATCCTTCAATCGTGCTAAGTCAACACGTTCCCCGCATTGACATTGACACACGAAATTCATTCGACGTTCGAAAGTATACAGACTACGGATCACATGCCATTAGGCTTTCTGAACGATTTGTTCAAGCGAATAGGTAGTGATTGACTCGGTATTGGGATTTTAAGCGTACCTATGTAATTGTTTCGAATTATGTGTAACATTATACAATATGTAACATTGTGGTGACACTGACATGTACGATTATATTTAATACGTCAATGTCAAAGTATATGGTCGTAAAAAAACGTTACAATGACAGGTTGTGAATCATTTGTTTTTGTTACAATTTCTCTGTAACGATAAATAAGACGCGAGGAAAATATAGGTATCAACTAATGCATTACAAAAAAAGTCTACAATGTTTGCCACCAAATACTCCGTCCTTTTCAGTGAATCAATCCCCATACTGACAATAATCTCACAATTGGAATCACTTTCCAGCCCCGTGCTTGCTGGCATCAGCGCTCACTCAGCTTCATGGACAATATTAACTAGAAACACCTAATTTTTCGTATCCCAGCCCTATAAGTACCACTGATTTTATTTTCAAGTTATCGGTGTGAATTTGCACTTATATCGTTAGTGTTTCTTGTTTCCCCACATTTTCAAGTCATTTTCGAGTTCCACAAAATTTTCGAATATATGTCTTCTGTTACAGGACTAGAGCGCACATCACAATGTAGCACCTAAAAAGAACGTCACTGATTTAATCCTACGGGGGCGTCACAACCCCCAGTAAAGAGAAAACGTTTCAAGGAGGATGACTTTGTAAGTATATAAACATAGAGTTACTACATACATGTTAATTTATAAGAATGATTGAATAATATTATTTCCTAATTTATTTAGTACTTATACATATTTTGACGAAGCCAATTTGGAATGTGAGTCCCCCTAATTGAATTAATTAAGTTTGCGAATGTGACTTTGCAAATAAATTATTTCATTTCATAACTATATCCTAAAAAAAATTAACTAAAAGTTGATGGTTCGAGGAAAACTTATCTATTCTTAAAAAAAATGTAGATGATGGATCAATCAGGGTACCAAAAAAATCAAGTGATATTTTTTTCAAAGCATGTTTTTTTTTCGTAATATATAGTCGTCTAAAAGCCGTGACGTCACCGCGTGGCTATGACGGACACATCACAATAACCTATCGCAATCAAAGCCGAGCAACGAGCGGTTTCATTTCATTGTTGCTAACGTTCTATCTGAACACCAGGGTAACCATTGCGAACAGATATTATGGATTATTCCTTAAAAAATGTACTAGTTTTAGTGTTTGTCTCAGCATTTTAAAATAATATTTGATTCATTGATGTTTTGGTATATTCAATGGAATTCGAGTCCAGCTTTGCCTGTCTAGGTTTCTATACTACAGACGTTCTTGTCTTTTTTCCACAAATAATAGTTTTCAGAATACTATCACAACTAGCTTCACCTTACAAAACTAGAAAAAAGTACAATAACACTCACTGTTCCGCTTATTTTGAGTGTTACAGTGAGTGTTATGAAATAATAATGATCTGTATTTAGTGAATTGAAAATAAATTTGCTAAAAAATAAGTTATAAAGTCTCCATTACATGCAACATCATGGTCCCAGCAGTATAGGCTGCGTTCCGCGCGAGGGCGCGCGTATCGCCGCCCGCCGATTGGTTTGCACCGGTTCGATGCCCGCCGCGGCCTGATTGACACGGCTGCATCAAAACCGGTTAGATTCATCTATGCAGATTATTAAAAAGTAAAAAAAAAAGCTGTTTGTAGGAGTGACTCACTCTAATGTCAAAAGTTTTCAACCGTCCTATAGGTCTATGATATAGGTTAGCGACACCCTGCTTTCTAATATACTGACATGAGACATACGTGTATTAGGGTAAATAATGACTTATATAAGTTGTATGTTTTCCAGGTGATATAGAATAAGTTTAAATTGGACGTCATACGGCTCACTTAAGCGTCATATTGTTAAAACCAATGGTGGTTCAACTATCTAAGTACTAACCAGATTGACAACCGACAGTTACTAGATTTAGGTAATACTAGCCAGTTAAACTTGTTCCCAAGTTAATATATATCTTGAATATACAGATCTACGTGTACCATCTTCCAATATTAGCTTATTTGTGGTTTAGTCACCGCGTTGCAGTGCAAGTTGCAAACCATACATTTCGCATATCGGCCAGCTTAGTCCACAACCCGGGCCGGGCTAATATTTACCTCCGGGAGCCTACAGCAAACAAAGATTAAGTGCGTTGCTGCAAGCCACATATTGGTATTTCAGTGCTAAAAATGAATTTGTGGGTGTACAATATTTGTTTTTAGAGCGTTGGGTCTTGAATGGTGATGAGTAAATATGTATTTTGTTTAAACACTATGAGAATGGTGATGAGTATATATGTATTTTGTTTAAACACTATGAGAATGGTGATGAGTAAATATGTATTTTGTTTAAACACTATGAGAATGGTGATGAGTAAATATGTGTTTTGTTTAAACACTATGAGAATGACCTAGCTATAATTATATATCTAATTTAAAAGTAAATAAATTTATTTGAGTTACAGTTCTTAAACTTAGCTTTTATTTAACAGTTTAGTCACAAATATTAAACAAAGTTTGGTGATATTATTATGTAATCACTAAGAACAGGATTATGACATTATGTATACTTTTTTTACCAGATGTGTATTGTTTATATCAAACTAGCAGCGCCCCGCCTCAATCCAGAATTTAAAAGTTGCATATATATGTTATTTTCGGGTCTTATTTACTTCTTTACCAAATTCAATTCAAAACGGTTCAGGCGTTTTGAGCGTGGAGAGGTAACAAATATTTTCATTTAAACATTACAATACAATAATGTGTATTGTATTAAAAATACTTACAGCTTAGTGAAGCTTAGGTACACTAGATATATACATACATATATTAGACATGAATTATATTAACAGCGTCTTAGTGATTAGTGTGATTATTTACCCCATCAAGTAGTTAAACTGATTAAGCCATTAGTGCCAAGTCCCGTTGAAAGTCCGCACGTAAGCGTGCTCGTAAGTAATTATGAATCTCGCGCACATCGGGCTTAGGTTACGGCATTGCATCGCGCGGCTAACTTTGCGCTGTGACTGCGACATACGAAATGTGGAGTAGGTATATACCTATATACGTCTTATAAGAGTAGCAAAATCTGTTGTTCTAGTTTTGTCTCAAAATTAATTGCTAGACGGTCAGACAGACGAATCTTTTTAATTAGTTTGGTGCTTTTGCGTAACAGATGATTAAATTGAAATAAATTTTCTGCCACTATAAGACGAAGTGAAATAATACCTGCACATACATTTAGATCGTTGCTTAAAGTTGGTTAAACTGATTGCACATAGAAAAGAATAAGAAAAATGAGATAAATGAATGTTTATAAACGATAAATGAATAATACGATGTCAATCATTAGGATCTCATAACCTACCTACTAAATGTTTGTAAATCTGACTCAATAAATATTATTATATTGTATTCTCATTTGAGATATTTTAATTTTTTTTTCACAGGAAACCAAATATAATCAAACCGCATCCATTTAATCCATGCTCCGTGGTCTTAACCGCGAAGACCACTCGCAAGTAGTCTATCGGTCGGCGCTAAGTGAATAGTTGGTGGCTAAGTTACTCCTAAGTCCGCTAAGTAAACCCGAGGACGCCAACTTTGCCCCTCTGGTCCCCTCTTGCCCCCTTTTGGCGACTAAAGTTTGCCCCCACTCGTGAGTTCATAATACGTGTCGATAACTGCTAGCTTATCAGGCTTGAGATTTTTTATTTATTGGGCTTTTATTTTGGGGCAAAGTAACGACTATCATGATCTCAGGTTTACATTGTGTGGCCAATGTGAGAGATTTTGTTGTAGATTTTTAGTTATACCTATAACACTGTAATAGTGTAAAATAAGAGAAAATGTTTGCCTGTGTAGTAGGATTTTATATGATTTAATCTAAGAATTTATGACTTTTTGTAAAATAAAGGTATTTTTTTTTTCTAAATTTTATTTTTATATTAAATACTTCACTAGCACAATCGTTACATAATTATCTACTTACATAACATTTCACATGTATGAAAACATTCCTAATGACAAATACAACCTATTTCGAAACAGATAAAAAAACTGGGTATTCGCAATTTTTTATCGGTGTAAATAGAATATATTACCTTCAAAAAATATAATTTAATTGAAACCGCGGATCCCAACTAGTATAGTCCCAAATAGCAATTTGTATTTTCTTACGAGTATAATGGCTGGGTTTGCTTCAGATCTCAATAGATTTGGAGAAATTTGATTTAAGAGCTGACGAGCAGAAATTGTGTTTGTATTGGAAAGTAGCCCGAGAGTGATTTGATAAGGTCAGGGGATAGGTGACCCTGGGGCATATGTATGTACACTTATATAGTTGAACTTGTTAGTGAATGTTCTAAAGATGTAATAGAATTTTGGGAAGATATTTTAAATAAATCTAAAGAAATAAATAAAATAAAATAATAAATAATAAATTCCGGGAGATTGCACACAGCGCCATCTAGCCCCACACTAAGCAAACGCTTGTGTCATGGGTACTAGATAACGGATATAACACTTTTCTTTTGTAAATACATAGGTAGGTACTTATTATACATACAAACGCCCAGACTCAACACAAGCAATTAAAAATTATAAAATTCATAATTACTCGTGTCACGCGGGAATCGAACCCGCCACCCCTAGATTAGAAGGCAGAGCCACTACCAACTAAGCTAACAGAGCAGTCAACACGAACAAACAAGCACAAAGTGTAGTAGCACATTGTTTAGGTATTCTAGTACAAAAAAACAAACAAAATAATGTGGGAAACTACTTTTTACACCGGCTAGTATTTAATTTAAAAATATAAATGTCGACAAAACCAGCTACAAATAAGTTAGTTCTGAAATGGTTTTAATTTTTGTGTCTATACGGATAAAACTTATAGTACCTATAGTTTACTATGTTTTTCTATGAATTTATATTGTGAATAATTTATGTAAAACCAAATAAACATAGTGTTTACGGCATTTGGACATTTGTAAATTCATGCTTATTTGAACGTTTGCTGGGTTTTTTTAACTGAAAATCGTAAACAAATCTCTAGTGTTTTGCACAGGTATTGTTTAATGAACATAGTTAATTAATTTGACTTTAAAGTGTACAATAGACAAAGAGCAAAACTTCTAAATCTAACTCTTTCTCTTGAGTCGTATTTCCTCATGACTGAGGGCTGTGACTCCCCCGTAGAATTAATTCGTTAGAGGAGTTCTTGATCTGATTTATCGCGGTGGGCGCCCAGGTCCTTTCACGGAACACACTTGTCCTCGGATATTGTGGTCCTTAAACATGATGTTTTTCTCCACCGATAAGCTAAATCTAACACTATACCACAAAATCCTAGCTTCCCATTTCCAGTCAATTTACCAGATCCATCAACTCGAATTAGCCAACAAGCGTGCAGCGCCACCTGGATGATTTGCTAATCAGACTAATGTCTGTTGTGCAAACTAAACTGGACCGGCCTATTGATGAAATTGGTAGCAATAGGTACAGGAAATATGAACGGAGCTAATAGTAACATGTCAAAATATTGCAGTCGTGTTGTTACTGAGGGTATTATTACTGTTGAAGTATTATAATATACCCACGTTCACCCTGGATTTACACTTTAATCTTTAATGAACGAGGATAACTCCACGAGGTGCTCCTGAAGCTTACAATATGTACATTTTGTTTACGAAAAAAATAACACGTAAATATATACCTACAATCCATTTTTTTAATAGACTAGTGAACACCCCCGGCTTCTTTCACGTTTTTTTTGAGATAAAAAGATTATGACACTTCTAAGACATACCAAAAATAATGAAGAACCGTTCAGCAGTTTTTGCGTGATGAGCGTTTAAATAATCAGATAAACAAAGCCACAGACAAATAAGTAAATAGACAAAAATTGTATAAATTGTTTGAACGTGTTCTGTTATCAATTCTTAGTATCTCCATGACATTTTTTTTATATCTTCGGCCTTCTTCAGCTTTAATATAAGTATGTATAGATCTATAACTCAGTATGAAAAACATACAACTACTAATTTTAAACATTGCCCTGCATCCAGCAGTAACCCTCTCCCCATGCCATGTGGGCGTAGTGCCTCCAGCGACAGATGTGCTAATTCCCTCCGCGCTAAATACGCGCTGTTTTCAGCACAACAACCACTCTTGATTGGGCAGCACAGGCACTGATAAGACATTTAGATGTTGCAGGTTAAGAAACTATACCTACTTAATACAGAATATATAGTTTCTTTTTTTTACGCGGGTAAGGTTTATGTTTGGCAACAACTCGCTTACCTAGAACTAGTTGAACTTCATATCAGGTAGGCTGTATGTAGACAAACGCGAACCTATTCTACGTAAAAAAAAAAACTTAAAACCAAAGGTTAGCAATATAATTTTTATGTAAACAAATTCTTTTAGAGAAATCACTTGTGATGAAGCCATATCTGTTGTTTCTTGTGCTAAACTTTTGATGATTTGTGTAGATAAGCCGATTGATTTACTTTATTATCCATCGGTCTATCTACAGTAAGAATTACTATAGAATAAACGTGGAAAACATTTTGCTTGGTTCTTTATTTCGTAAAAGTTCAAGGCTTTGAAGTGTTAACCTGTTAGACTACATCGTTGCTTGTGTATGAGTCAAGTGAAAAAAACTGTTTATACATATCTCTTGCTTCATCTACACCATTATCTCTGTGTTAGTATCATTCCGTACATAGTGCTTGGTACAGCGTGTTTGTATGTATGTTGTCTGCGTTTATTCTTTGCCCGGCTGTGTGGGATCACGTCTGTTTGAAAGCTCTAATCAAAGCTGGTAGGATCGGGAAACAAGTTGTATTGTGCTACTAATTTTTATTTTGTTAAAGTTTGATTCTGATCTTTAGAAATTGTTTAATTTTTGTGGATTTTAGCTACAAGTAACAATACTTAGATGAACAAGCAAATAGCTTATTGTTTGCAATACGAGTAAGTATTGAAGATTTTTTACTTAAATTTTAATTACTACTTTTGTTTATCTGAATTATTTTTTACTGAATCTGAGTAAATAATAAGAGATCACGCCAGGTGATAAGGCCACTTTCCGTCCAAATCTTTTATATTGACTTCCCTTTAAGTATTTATGATTTTTGTTATTAGTGTAAAATAAATAATAATTTCTAATTTGATTTGATTGATTTGAAATAATATTTTTAGGATGAATTCCACACACAGGTAATCTAACGTGTATTTGCCAGGTAAATTACCTAAATATTTTGCAATTTCATACTTTAATATTCTCCCGATTACCTACAAGCTGAATGTAAATTGCAAGAGCGTCATAAATGATTTAGTTGGTTCGCAGTAATCTCGGAGCGAACTTAATGCACTCACTTGCAAGGTTGCAGACACTCTCACACACACACGGAAATACTCGGCACTCTAATAGCTTATTTGGTAGAAATGGCATACATTATCAGTTTATGAAAGTAACTAGTAAAGCATGGTTATGGTTGACATGTATTTTAATTTTACTACTTATATATTTCAACGAGAAAGCACAGTTGTTTATATTACTAGTCTAGTTTAGGCATCTGTGAACTCACATGCAATTTTACATGAAATGCGTGGATGCTTGTCATTGCCTCAAACACTATTAGACCAATTTTCATACACTTTACACTTCATGACGACTTCATCACGAGTGATGAGCAAGTAGTGAAATTTGTATATTGTGCTGTGGTGGTTTTTCCCGAAACCTTGCTTCACAGGACCTTTTCGGTACCTAGTGCAAGTTTCCGGGGTTACCTCACGTACCTGATACTTGACTGCACCTAGCAAACTGTGTTCCCAATACGTGTAGACCCAGTACGTGTTAAACTAAGTATATTTTTTGTCAATAAAAAAAAATTTAATTTGAATTTGAATTCATACTTTGAATTATACGTAATAAAATACATAATTAAATATTAATATATAGTATAGATATAATATAGAGTGTGTATATGCCCACATATACACACTTAATATTATAATTAATGTTTTAAGTTACTAGTCTAAACGTATTAATCCAATATGTTTAACCTAGTAATTAACTTAAAAATATATGTATAATTAAAACAATATTAATATTTACTAACTCCAGTTGCACCTTCCAGCCAGTTCCACCGCCCTACATCCACAGAGACATACGCTCGCCCCTGACATGCAAGGTAAAGGCGTCTCATTTAAATAACAAAGGCGGTTGCATGCGACTGAATAATTACCTACGGAATTACCCACCTGCCTCTTTGCCTTCTGGAATGAGCAACGCATGAACTGAGATGCCTGGCTTGATGGGCCACGGACTAAATTACTGCTTCAAGCTGAGTTTAAAGTTAATTTGTTTTGTGTGAACTGTAGTGGCGAGAGTCGAAGCGGTTGATATGGTTTAGCAAATACCGCGCTGTGACTTACTGAGACTCACTATCGAAAATATTATCCAATCCAGTCGTCTAAAAAAACTTAAAGTGGCATTCACAAGTGCACACTTCGCACGTGTAAATGCCTCTTTTAGTTTTTATATGGGTCACACGTTTAGGAGCTGATTGAAATGATTGTTTTCGGGTAATCTATACCTACTATATATTGTTATAATAAATTATTTACACAAGTTCCATAACATATTTAAAGTCCTGTTATTATTGTAGTGCTTAAATTATTTAATCCATCAAATATTATAAAACTTAGCCCAAAACATGCAAAGTCTCACAAATCGGTTTATAAGTCCAACTTGAAACCCACTTATCCCTTACAAACGCCAAACTTGGTAAACAATCCTATCTTCGGAGCATTCATCGCAAACTCGGAAGTTTCCAACAATTTATATTTCCGCGGATATTTCAATCCAATAATTGTCTGATCTCGCGCGAGGCATTAATCAATTTCTTGTACAACTTTACTGCCATTTGCTAATTTGATTGGCTGGGATTAGCTCCAGGATACAGAGTAAAAATTTTGTAGAAATACCTTGTATATATATACTAAGAAATAGAAAGAAGACATGAAATCACCGTAACTTTTGAAGCTTAGTTTAGTAAAAAAGGGCCAAACTTAGGTATCGGGCCTTCGACTTCCGCTATGAGCCGATTTTTAAAAAAAAAAACAGATGTATATTCATTTGGAATGTGGACTATTTTAAACTCTTCAACAACAACTGCTGTAATCGGAATCTGATTAATCTGAAATGTTTGAAATCCATCTGTCAATAGCCTTGTTTATTATCTGCTCTTTTGTTTCCCTTACTTCAGCACATACTCAAAATACACAAATCTATATAATGTACCATCTGTGTTACCATTCTTTGTCCATCCTCGCCTCACCTCTCCCCATCTTTGCATAATCAGATTCGCCACAAATTATAACATTTTGAATGATTTATTAGAAAAAGTTGGCCGTGAAAATAGATTTCTCTCTGATTTGAATGTTAATCGCGTCTCGAGGTCCCTGCCTTGTGTTACGCAAAAATTGAATTAGCTTCTTTTATACTTTACAAAGGAATAAAAATTGTTTTTACTGCGGTCTGCTTTGCAGATTTGGAAGGATTTTAGATATTTTATTGATTCTTTGTTTATTGCTTCTTTCAATGTTAACAATATCTTGAATGATGTGTTAAGAAAGGATTGAAAAAGAAATTATTTTTTGCAGATTTCATTATTTTGAAGTTAATAATGAATACGAATTACGAATCTGTGTGAGTACTTAATGTGTGCAGACTGAGTTCTGAATACCTAAACGATTTACATTGGATACATAATATTGCTCGTTTCCACTACCTATCTGTTGTTAATATATTTATTATTGATATCAACTATGTACTTTAACTTATATGCTGTCATTATTACTTTACTTGTTTACTTATATGTTGTTGATTATTTTTAATTATTTGGTCTTTTTCACAAAAAAAAAATGTTAAATTTTCTGAGTCTACATCGAGTGTTGAGTACGGACTTAATTGAACTGTAGGTTTAGTCTTATGCGTCACAGTGTTATTTGTTTGTAATTTTTTAGCCTGCATTTTGTGTCTGTACCTTTTGTAAATAAATAAATAATATTTAAATAATTTTGACACAGAATTTCATGTGTGCAAAGCGGATATATATTTGTGACGTGTGGATTAGTATTTATCAATAGGAATGATTGCTACGTTACTGTCGAGCAATAAAGAAATCTATTTCCGTCCAAACTACAATTTCAAAAAGCTTAAAAATTCTATCGCAATGATATCGAATCCATCACTAGCGGCAATCGAGTGAGTTTTATTGCGCATATTGTCCAGGTATCGGAATATTTCCATTTGGCCAGAGATAAATATTTGCGATATTAACACGCCCAGTCCTGATTAACGATGCCGCATTGCTATACAGTAAGGATGGGATTCTATCGGTATATTTTTTATTTATAGCCATTGTTAGTAAATATTTACATAAAACTCTTAAATAAAAAATGTAGCACTTACATAGAATAAACATCACTCATTTTGACACAACATTATCACCTTGATACAGCATAGAATAAATGATAACAATTTCCAATACTAAATGTGATAAAGAACAATCAATTTCAATTTCAAAATATCTTTATTCAATAATAATTATATCTACATACAGTCACTAGTGTACATTTTATCCTAGTAATGCATAATCATAACACATTCGTTCGTTTAACAAGCTAAGGCTTATTTATAAACTTTTGATATTCAATTTTATAAATAACTTTTACTATGTACAAAATTATGCTCAGGCTACATTAAAACAATCCATAAAATATATACGTACTAATTTAGCAAGTTTTAGTGTAACATTGCTATTCATAACATAAACCTAATTTACAGTAAAATCAATGCCAAAAGGCGGTAGATAAACAAAATGATGGCCCGTCGTCGGCCGTCCGCAGCTAGCAGCGAGAAACCGGTTCCGAACATGAGGTGATCACATTCACAAGCGCAAGCGACTCGTGATAAAGAACAGCTTTTCACTATTTAAAGACATGACAATTACTTATACAGAGTCATAAAAGATATTATTCTGTACATTAACATAAAGTCTCTTTCATACTACGATATCGAGTACATTTCTACGATACTAATTATTAATTACTGTTATTTTATCGACTGCTACATTGCTATACATTTCCCCTCACTACGCTCGCAGGCCAAAAGTGTCAGACTACCGAAATTAAATTTACCAAATGAAACCGTTAACTTATCGACTTTTATGAATAAGAAATTGATGAATGGATCCTGCAATGGCGTATAATTACGCAGAGATTCTCTTTTAATGATAAATTCGCTCGTTTTCCAACTTAATAGGTATCATTTAAAACACATTTGGCGAATAGTATTAGGCAGTAATGGGTGTTTGAATGAAGGTACTGGATTGTGTTTGTTTACTTTGTGAGTTTATTGTGTTTTTGTGTTTTATAGTAGGCTTACTGCAAGCCAAGGGTCGTGTAGTGCAGACCAACATTGTTGTCGTTTGTTACTATTAAAGGAGATATTTTAATATTGTCGTCCTTTAAATGAACATTTACTCGCGAAGTATTAATAAGTGATCTTCGTGAAACATCATATGGTTGATATTTAATTTTGTTTGAAGACCTGTTATGGGCTTTTAATTTTTGCATGGAGTATTCATTTTCAAAGAGTTTATGATTTTAAACTTGGTTGTTTCATCATGATAAAAGGGACTAAAGTTACATACATGCCCCTGCGAATAAATTTTAGACAGGCCCACGATGCGGAATACACTTGAGGAGAAGAAACTAACCCCTTCAATCCTGTCCTATGATCCTCTTATAAGGTTTTAATCAGATCAGCCACGCACCAACAAACCTACAAACAGGCGCTAGCCTACAAAAGAACGATTAATTTAAGCTCCAGGTAAATTCCGTAACCCTCTTCAATGTAGGTCCGTTTGTCCGAATCAATGTCGCCAAGGGTGTCACGCAAATAAAGATTAAT
The DNA here is from genome assembly GCA_964023185.1 of Macaria liturata. Classification (NCBI taxonomy): domain Eukaryota; kingdom Metazoa; phylum Arthropoda; class Insecta; order Lepidoptera; family Geometridae; genus Macaria; species Macaria liturata. The sequence goes on along the minus strand of OZ026821.1, from coordinate 375,588 downwards.
GCCAGCATTAATGTAGCCTACAGTAAATTGTTCTTAGAGATCATTTACAGGGCGGCCTGATTCAGCCCTACTTTGTTGCTAAAGTGAAAATACTGCGGGAAATAGGTTAGGTAAATAAAGTGTGGAAGAAACAAGGCCATGCAGATACGGCTGTGATACGGAAATGAAAATACTTCGTCAGGGAATGCTGTAAGTTATGTTAGTGAATACGTTTTATGTGAGATAGTTGATAAAAATAGTCATGCTGATGGTAAAATGTCACAATCTGTCGCTATCTATATACACGCGTGTAAAAATGTAAACTACTATGTATATATATATATTTCAAACAATATTTTATAGTGGTCACAATTTCAATTTCTTTACTTCACAACAATGTAATTTGTTGAACACCAGGCACATGCTATTACGCTGTTCATAATCATAGAATCGGTGCGTAACTTTAAACAGTATTTTCTAGTAATATCGTTTTATTCCTCAGCAAGTACACTTCTTATCCCCCACTATATCTTAATGCTTACAAACATTAAGTAGCTCTTTCAGTAAATCCATGTTATAATCATAGTCTTCTAATCCAACAAAACTATCTATCTATTCCAACAATTCAGCCTCCTCTCAAACTCGCAGCGAGTCCCACCAGAGGGCATCTCAAGGGTCTATTTACCTTGAACATGTGTACTTTAGTGTGGAGTAGTTTACACTGCACCTCGCCCCGCTACTTAAACAATAATTACACAAGCTACTTGCTTAGTGTGAACGGACTTTTGTACAGCTTATAAATTGAGATGAGTATTTGATGAATATGTGGATAATAGAAAGAAACATGATTAGTCTACGTCAAACATGATTAGTGTACTTCCAGGCGAGAAATCAGAACTAACAGTCAACACTGGCAAATAATCTTCAGTTAGAGTAAGTTAAAGACTCATACAAAAAAGATCCTCATAATTAGGTGCAAGATTAATACAAGTTCGTCATATAATCATTGTCCATTTTTAGTAAATAAATAAATAATACGGCCTGTTAGCTAAACCACCCTATTTCCTTCAAACATGCCTCACCCCTACAGACCGCTCCGCACGTGACAATATTACCAAAGACCGGCTTATTTTTTACCTTTTTCTTTAATAATTCACTTTCTTCAAAACCATTCGATCCCGTTGTTCAATTTTAAACGTTTCGTAGCTTTCTTTGGACATTTTCTGGCACATTTTTATTATGAGATTTTTCTGATTGTTTTACCAATTACCGATGTGGGCTTTTGAAAAACGTGACGAGTTTATTTTTAAGTTGAATGGCTTGCGGTAGTTCGGTTCAATCGTAGTAAAAGTATTGTTGATTTGAGTTGTGTTACTAGAAGTCTACAAAAATACTGCCTGCGTAACTATTACATCTCTATTTCTATTAATCTAGAACTAATCTAGAATTGTAAATAATCTGTTTTGTTCAATTCCTTCAAACGCTTAAGATATCAATTAAAGGTATAATTTGCATTTGATATTCATTATTACTATCGTTAGTAAGTTGCAGCCTCTTCCAGCGCTAGTTTGCGTATCTTTTAAATTTGTTTAAACTTGAACCATTAAAGTACATAAATACCATAGCTTCAATAATGTGACATTCTAAACCTTACAAATGCTCAACCAATACTGAGACAATTACGTCAAATGAATAATTTCCCGCGGCGGAATCGAACCGAGCTTGCATATTAAAACCCCTGAATGTATGAAGTACCAAACAGGCTTTGAATGGGAAACCACGCGAGCGAATCACATCAAGTTGTTTAATTAATTCATAAGCCCATAGCAGCATTAAGTATTTATGGAGCCCGTAATCAAACAGTTCGCGACAACTAGCTACACTCTTTATAATATACGATATTGTTGCTCGTTATTTCTAAAACCACAACAAATTATATAATTACTATCCGTATTGCTTGAGGGCTAACGCACACAATATGAAGTTCAAAATCGTGTTAGGACTAAAAAGATCGAGGAACACACAATCTGAGGATATCTGGTTTTCAGAGAAATTGAAAGATTCATCTAGAGAGATTCTCTTGAATAAGTAGAGAGAGTACATAGAAACAGGATTATGTTGGTCGTAACTCTCTTGCAGAATTGTATTCAGCTCTCAGAACTGAGTAATAAACAATAAGAATTAAAGAAAAAATTCTAATAGCAGTCCTGTTTTCTGAGAATTGTAATACAATTACCATGAAATCCAGAGTAAAAGGCTTTTCAGGTGCTTACATCTTAGACCACAGGGTATTCAAATGTAAGCCTATTAAGCGTTAAAAGAAGCTCTTCTATGGCTGTTTCTTACTAACTACCTCGCATCACACTGTTAATCTATCTATACAAACATATAATAAAACTGTAGAGGGTCGAAAGTCTGAACATTACAGATATATTAAAAAAAAAAATGTTTGGAGATACTTCGAATTGATAGCAGAGCATTTTTCAACAAATTCTAGAATTGCTGTCTTTTTATCTGTGACTCTGTGTCTCTGTTTGTCTGTTTATTAAAACGCCTATCAAGCTAACACGGCTGAACGGATCATCATGATTATTGATATATAGGTGGTATGAGGTCTTAAGAATGACCTAGGCTATTTTTTATCTTGAAGTAATGCGATCGGAGCCGCTGATCTTCCCTAGTATATTACACTACACGATTTACAAATCGTATCGCGATCGTCCCCTACAAACTGTCATTCAGGTGAACACAGAACAAACCCGGGGTAAGAAGAGCCCTCCAGAGTAAAGGGTCTCGAGGCCTCATTCCGGTGAATTAAGCAGGCTCTAAGTCGCAGCTTACGGACCCTGCCTCGGCTGGTAATGAATTTGTGTTATTGTGCGTCTATTATGTAGTATGGTCAGATGTGTGCTTGTGATGTAGGGAGGTAGGTGATTTGATGTGATGTGGTGACCTTATTGTGTTGAAAATGATAATGAGTCAATCTCATCACAGTCATGCTCTGGTTCAAAATATTTATTAATATATTTTTTATCTATAGTATTCAAGGACTTAATAATTACTGTATATCTAGTGATTGTACAAGCAAAATGAGATACAAATTCCAAACTTAATGATAAATAAATCACGATTATAATTCTTTTTCTGGTTTACAGAGCGTCCTGTTGGGCCAATCTTAAAAATTGCCAAAATAAATATAAATTGAACGTTACTAGGATTAATACTTACACTAGTAATTGTACATAGTTTAATTAATGTTATTTAATAAAGATATTTTGAAATTGAATTGAATTGTTGCGCCAATCATAAAAAAACAACAAAAATCCGCTCACTAGGTATCTAAGAACACAAAATAAAGCTTATTTTTTTTTTTCAAAATATAATATTTAAATCTCAACTCTCTCACCGCGGCGCCACCGTCTCATAATTATCAGTTTTACTCCCCCCGCATATAATAAATCTGTGCGATTACTCCCCGGGGCCTGCGGTCACCAGCCACCAAGTGGATTCAATTTAATGATGCGATTCAATATACTGATAGTACTCATATTAACTCTACTCTCCGGTGATCTCTTTCAGCTTACGTACGGGTGACAGTAATTTGAGTTATTTATTTTGTCATGTGATGAAAATTGTTGGGTTTTGCAGTGAATTTCACAAATGTAATTATTTTGTTAATATTTATTTTAGTATTGTTTTATATAAGTACTTTTATTGTTATATATACTTTTTATACTCAACTAGAGACGAATTGCGATGTTACCCGCGTTAAACCGGGATAAAAAGAAGCCTCGGTGTTAATTCAATATCGGTTCTGTCATATCAGCGTGAAGAAATAACAAATATGCATACTCACAAATTTTCGCCTTTTTAATGATAAAAACTTCGAATTTATTAAAATTGATGAATAAGAGCAATAAACCATCATCATCTGCGCCGCCATAAAACTGTAACCTGAAGTGGTATTATAAGCATAACATAATAGTGCTAGATACGAGCCAACTTGTGCACAAAACAAAGTCTCTCAAGCCGTTACCAGAGCGTTCTATCTCATGATATTATAAACAGTAGACGTCTAATTACTTGAATAATTCATAAACGTATATAAAATAACAACTAACAGCATATTTCGGAGATACATAAATTTATAAGTGAATGATACTCAAATATTTGTGTTGAAAATTTCAGACGACAGACCTGACGAGTTCTTACGTGGGAGATCAGTACTTGGTAAAGAACCAGTACTTCACCTATAGCTTCAGATGAGCTATGTGAGAGAACTCTTGAGAACGCTGGAAATCATTACAATCAAGAAGTAAGTTTAATTTTAGAAATGCTACGCACTAAATATAAGTATATGTATAGAAAAGTTGGCATCAATGCCTATAAATAGGTTTTTTAAAAATAATTCTCTAAAACTACAAATGTTGAGAATAATAATATGTTTATTTTAGTTTTGTAAACATTGCTTTATATAAAATATTACACGTGTCATCATTGAATGCTGGTACGTTCATCATAGACATACCAATCTTCATTGATTTCGCGTAGTTGCCAAATGTTTTGTGTAGAAATAAGATTTAACTACAGTTATGAGTCTCTAGATCATGTTAGTCTATGTTCTAACCTAAATAGCCTCGGTGCCATTAGCAAAATACATATTTCAAAGCTGGAAAGAAAACTAAATGAAGAGTTTCTCAAGGAGTGGAAAATATGAAGAAATATGAACACCGAAACGAGAGCACTAGAAAAACTGGTATAGGCCGGCAGGGGCAATGGATTTTTGAAAGATTATTATGCTTAGTTAATATAAAAAGACGTGAGTGCACTAAATTATAAATGTATAGTTACATAAAATAACGTATATAGTTACATAAAATGCAATTACAATACCTACTTACTGTACTTTATAGCATAAATGATTTTTATCTACACTAATGTTGTAATGTTCATATATGTGATATATATATATATATATATATATATATATATATATATATATATATATATCACAGGATCATATGAATCAAATTTATAAAATAATCTTAACTGTCGCTGACCATTAAATGTGACTAGAATCCGCTAATTGACCTTACTACAATGGTCGGGAATCTCTTAAACTATAAAATATAAAACCACGATAGCTATAACAACTTGTTACTTAGAGAAGTAGTTTACTCCTTTGTTCATGTTTTATTTATTTTTAGTTATAATTGTCATGTGAATAGCTGGTTTACTTAGTTTTTGCTTAAAGTCACGGTAAATTTATTGCTAGCCACTGTCATACATTTTTTGGTAATGACTAGCAATATTTTTTTAGTATTTTTAAACCGTGATTAATCCGTGATAACAAACAATAAAATATAGTTTTTCTTTATAATTTTTTTAAAAAATCATCAGGCATATGACATCTACAACACAAAACCGCACTGTGGTCTAAGGTAGAGTATTTATTCTGTAACAGAAGTTACTAAGACCTTATTTTTTTCTTTGAAGATTTTTAATCTGAAATATATATAATTTGTATAAATTGTTCAACACTACATAACATCTTTATCTGTAAACATGCTTTACAAGCAGTGCTCATTCCTAAACTTGTCCTTCCATAATAAAGTCGTACAAATGCGCCACTATTAAATCCCGGAGGTCAGGTGCCCGATTTTTTTACGTTTTTCTCCATTTTCCCCCTTTTTTATCCCATTTTAGTCGGCAGACAATCCTGCTGAGCGTCCGACAACAGAAATAGGGCAAAACGCCCGCCGCAGCCGAAAAAAGTTAAATTAATACCGCAGCCGGTAGCACTTTATAAAGTTTTAATCAAAATTGAAATTTTCGGAACAACCTGTACATTTTGATGGGACATCTGTACGGCGTGTTGTGACGGCCCCGGCGGGAACTTCATTAATATTTGAGTTTTCTTCAATTTTTCTCAAATACTTTCAGCCTACATAATAATATACAATACGAGACGTCTATTGATTAATTCCTGCGTGGCGTGACGTCATCGCAAAAAAATAGTTTCAAGCCTTATTTTTCGTTGACCTATGTCTCATGTTTTGGAAGGTAAAACATTTTCGAACGACTCAACACACACATGTCGCTCATATAACATTACTTAAATGCAACTTAGCCATCTCCATTCCAGCATAATATTATTAGAGCTTTAACTATCAAGACATTTGTTTTATTATTCCAGACCATATTTGTTATTTTTTTTTTTCAAATAAAATATTTTATAAATAAATAAATAAATATAAATATTTCAGGACATATCACACAGCGCCATCTAGCCCCATACTAAGCTTACGCTTGTATCATGGGTACTAGATAACGGATATAATACATATATACTTTTTCTTTTGTAAATACATACTTATTATACATAGAAACGACCAGACTTAACACAAGTAATTACAAATTTTAATATTCATAATTACTTGTGCCATGCGGGAATCGAACCCGCACCCCTAGATTAGAAGGCAGAGCCACTACCAACTAAGCTAACGGAGCAAAATATATAAACTATATTGATAATTCAGTATCATAGAGCCAATTGTAAACTCGCTTACAAACTTTATCACATAACGAGATGACATAACTTGTGATCAAATACATAAGTTTGTGTCGATCAAAAGATGTTGTGTCGTGGATTCTTGGAAATAGATACTTGTATCTGGTAAAGTTTAATTAGTAATTATAACTGTAATGAGTATGATTATGTTAGAGTTTGTACACAATTTATAATCGTAATTGCTTTCGTCTTTTTTCACTATATTTTTAGGATGAAATATTTGGAAAACATGTAGGTTGCCGTTTTGTATCAGGAAAACCAGTAACCTACGTCAATCTTAAGACCCTATACCTACCGCAATTCTAAATATCACTTTTTTGGTCATTTTTTGCAATAGAAACAAGCAGACCAACGTACTTTTTCGTTCTCGTAATGATAATATAAATCATTATTAAAAGTGATTTAATTTATATCAGTCATTTACCCATAAACATAAAAGACATAATTGACAAAATAGATAAAACAATTTATTGGTATGTAATATTTTACAATTACATAATCATTAATTTAAATATTACGTATACAATTAACTTATAACATTGATATATTTTCTTCTCAACAGCCGTCTTAATCCCCCAAACACGCTGACATACAACCATGTACCCCGCAAGATGTCGCTAGTGTTACACGGGCGTGTAGTCACGTGACTGACCGACACGGACCGGACACGGTGTTATCACCTGTCGGTGTCGTGTCGGTGACGGCCGATGTCTGTGCATTGGCAGGTTGGTTACAGATTCAGTGGGGTTTAGATTGTAATAGATGAAATTGTTACTGCAAGTGAGGTGGGGTCTAATTTTAAAGAAAGGTTTGGTAGGTATGAATATTTTGTATTTGTATTTTGATATGTAGTAAAGGTCACTTCTTAGCATTCTTCAATTTTGTTTATGTGGGATAGGTTTACGTTTGACTACAGCCTGCCTGATGTTAAGCATTGCTGCAGCCTAGGGTGTAACACGTTTACCTAGAAGATACCTATTAACTCTAGATTTGAAAACCTCTGGATTGTAGTTATTCTATCTTTGGGATTTTTACAAATCATTTTAAGCAATGATATAATATAAAAATTATGTCTAGTTATGAAGCGTTCCTAAATCTGTGTATGGGTAAAATAAATCGCTTTTATAGATAAAAACCGGCACTAAATTGTGTAAAAAAATAAAAACTAACCAAAACATTATGTATGTAAGAATAATTATTGTATATTACTAGCGGCTCTGCCCGGCTTCGCACGGTCACATATGCATGGTATATGTATGTACATATATGTACTTAAAAAACGTTCTCTTAAAACACCATTTGTTAAAAAAAAACACATCAAAACCCAAAATATTCGATTTTTTGCGCCGTAAAACCCATCCTTGAACTTCAACGAACATTTAAAAAAAAGAGTTGGCCAAATCGGTCCAGGCGTTGTTGAGTTATGCGCTTACCAACACATTTTGCGATTCATTTTTATATATAAGAAGACTAGCGGACCCAACAGACTTCGTCCTGTCTGTTGACTCTTTAGTTAGTTAGAAAATGTTTGTATGGGAAAAAGGAATGGGCGGTTTTTAGGGATTTACCGGCATTTTTTCGAAATTTCCTCGCCGTAAAAACCATCCTTGAACTTCAAAGAATATTTAAAAAAAAGAATTGGCCAAATCAGTCCAGGCGTTTTGGAGTTATGCGCTTACCAGCTTACCAACACATTTTGTGATTCATTTTTATATATAAGATTATGCAAGCATCAATTTGAATTCAGATTTATACATTCAGATAATTTCAGCCAAAATATAAAGAGAATTTAATCAAAATAAAAACGTACATCCGATCCAGCCATCACAACTTTCCGACACAGACAAAAATATTGGCGCACTCGATCGAAAATAGTTCCGTGCAGTTATAAAGAGTTCAAACTACGGAGCGAATTGGTAATCAGCCGATATTTTGTTCGTAGTTATTGAAATTCAAAATGGCGCTCGGCGAACATGGCTGCATAAATAAAATGGCGGCGAAACATTTACGTGTATTTGGAAGGGGGTTGTGTTTGTATGTAAATGAAACATTAAAATAAAATGCATTTGTGAATTTTTTCAATTTATTTTAGTAACATAATATGTTACGTTGAAAATTATTAACTCTGATGCTGAGAGTTTCAAATCACTATAAAGATCTTTGAGTAATCAACTTAACTTAGATTTTTAAACTGATGTTATTCAAGCTGAAAGGCTACGGTTATGCGTAAGTAAAAAGTACCCGAAATATCCTTGCATTTTACAAGTAAAAATATTTATTAATCGCAATTTTGTGTGTGCTTAGAATAAGTTTGTTTTGCTTGTTTAGACACACAATAAATCAACAGTAGCTGACAACATTAGAATCTAAAAATAAAATGTAACAAAAGTAGCAAGTAAACCCAAGCACGTCGAATGAGCAAAATATTCGCAATAAAATAATAAACTACAAGCAAAAGTAAAGTTGGGAGCGCAAGTTAGAGTAATGATTTTCGATTTGTGAAACTTTAAAATTGTTCGGAAGCAAACTGAGTTTCTACCATTTTATTTTATTATTTATTCGACTTCGGAAATTATTAACTAGTGTAAAGGTGTGAGAATTTATTGTATGGATCCTTGTAGCGAATATAAGATAGTTTTTATACCAGGAAATCTTTCTATTCTGTAGTCTGTGCGTAGAAAATAGATAATATATCTGGATTATAATAGCTGTGTATAATTTGGTTTGTAAACATAAATCAATATTTTTATTAATCTTTTATAATTCTGAGATAAAATATCTACTAATCAAAAACCGTTTCTTCAAATAAGTAATGAATTCATACATGAACCTATCACAAAAATGAAAGCACCATTCTCAAAAATCTAATTTTCTTACATAAGCCTAAGGTAAACCTAAAGTTCATCCTTAAAATTACAATTACGCGTATTTCTGTCTCATTTCCATAAAAAACATACGGTATTGCCCCACTTTGCTAAAATAAATAGAAAAACGTCTCGAAGAATCCGCGAAGCCTTGAAAATGGACTTGTTTTTTGTGAAAATTGATATCTTGTTGGAATTGAGAATGTCTTGGAATTTTTACGGCTTGTTCAGTGTTGGAGTTACTTAGATTGGAAATTAAGTACCACTTTGCTTTGTTTGGAGATGCTATCAGATTACTTTTTTTGCTGGCGAAAATTAGATCGAACCATCTCTTTGATTGCAATAAAAATATAGATTGATGAATATAGTTCTGAGTGAACAGATAGTGGAAGATATCACGAAGTATAATAAATTAACTTCGATGATTTCTTTACCATAAAATTGTAATAAAGCAGCGCACATTAAACTTTCCATAACATTTAATAGACGCTTCTTACGTAGTTATTTATACTTTGAACATCGATTTATAGTTAACATATGATCACTAAATGGTATAATTTCTTCCCTTGCAAGTAGTTACTAGAACTCAATGGGTAGTAATTTTATTACCCACTTGCATGGACCATTGACCTAAATAACAGCGGTGGGTAAAAAAGGGTAGATAGGGGTAAAATAGCGCGGAATTATACCCGGCTCTTGTAGGGGATGATGGCGATGTGTAGCACTACGAGTATGCATCGCACCTAGCTATAGCTAACTAGGTGCAGTCTTTTATATTATTAAATAATGCAAACATAATAAATGAAGAATTCTACGATTAAATAGAGTGCTTTTATTGAGAGATTGAGATTCTAATTTGATTTAATTAAAAAAACTCTCAACATACAGAGTTTTTTTTAAATATTTTGCTAATTTATTATCTACCTTATTATATCAGCAAAAGGCATAGTACCATTTTTCCTGCATCGATCGTCAAATTTTGAGCTAGCAGGCTTATTGCACTGTTACTATACATATGTTTTGATTTTGTGTTACGACTATTAATATACAATTATATTTATAGTATAAGTATTACGTTAATATTGCACTTAATAACTGCTATCCGCATCCAAATAAATAATTTTCACATGTGTTAATAACTTCCTAACTGCCCAAAAACCTATTTCCCGAGACAAACAGTCAAAGCGATCGGCTAAACATACAAACAAACAGTCGGATCTAGCGTGTTTGGAGAAAAACTCGACGGTTCTAACTCCGACTACGCGAGTCAATATTAAACACACACTGAAACCAGTTAGCTACATGTACAGGACATGATAGATGATGATACATTAAATCTCTGCTTTTAATATATTACATACTTATCTTACGAAAAATAAAAAGGAAAATGCAAGTTTTAAATTCTAGTACTTACGGCATGTCATTTACACATTTTTACTAAATAAATATTATAGTCTGTTATTCACTGAATTGTGTTCTTAATTGATATTTTATCATTGTAAAATCACTAAAAAGTATATCGAAGGTATTTTCAAGGTTTTTTTTTTTGGTCCAAATAATGCTAATTTATGTTTTAACAGCACTTTCTCCAGCCTCTCAACAGTCTTTCTCACTAGATCATGCTCGGATAAAACGCACTACACTCTATATTTTCAAATACCAGCGTAGTAGAGTGTACCGCGGTTATGTATTTTCCTTGGGCCCGCGTTGGAGTCCGCGAGTTTACGAGGCGCTGTGACAATTTGTTGCCGCCCAGATAAATTTAACGTTTTATCTGCGCTCTGAAAGCGGACTGAAGTATACCCGTACCGGGTAGGGATAGGACGTGTGAGGAGAATGTATTGGTAGTATTGTTTTTGGGTGTACTTTGCTCCCACGAAGAACCCAAAAACAATACTAAAAATGTATCTTCGATAAGATCTCATTCTCTAAGAAGATGGAGGGAGAAAACACTTAAACCAAAATAAATCTAAATCAATCCAGTTTTGAGGATTAACATGTGGTGTTGATGAGCACTCAGCATAGTACATACCCATAGTGAAATATACAATATTAGCAAAATTCAAAATCTGGCGCTTTCACGTCAAAAGAAAGGATTAATTTGACTTTCAATCAAGAACAAATCTTATTCGTTTTATCCCTGCTAAAAATACTAATGTTATGCTACCTAAACATTCATATCACTTATTAAAGTCTGTTGTTATGCTACTAAAATACAATTTATAACCTCAAAAAATTCGTTGAAAACAGCAAACCAAAACTTTCACTGCAAAACACCGAAAAATAAAAATACATCTATAACCACATCCCTATCCTCTGTTTTTGTGCCTTTCCGAAGATTGCTTTAGAGGCAGGGATTGCACTCGTTTATTACCGGACTGGTTTACGATTATGCGATCTGTCGCGGCTTGGACACGGCCGGGACCCGACTCGGTGAATACCGCTTTGTTTTGGGAGATCTTCCTATCGTTGGGGAAATAGTAGGTACTTGTGACAACGGTATTTGATATTATTATCTTGGGAAGATAAGGACTTGCTAACTACCAAAAATATTTATGTGATTATTGTAGTTTTTAATGCTCTACTTTTATTAAATACTAGTGGGTACTCACGGCTTCGCTCGCATTAAGAAGTAAAACTTGCATCCCCTATTTCACCCCTTTAAACTGGCATTTCCAAAAATCCTTTCTTAACGGATGCCTACGTCATAACATCTACCTTCATTCCAAATTTCAGCCTAATTCGTCCAGTGGTTTGGGCTGTGCGTTGATAGATCACTATATCAGTCAGTCAGTCAATCAGTCAGTCAGTCACCTTTGAGTTTTATATATTTAGATGTGCTACTATGTTGACGTTATTTCTTCTTGGATGGGTGAACAAAAGTGGTATTTAAGTACACCTACCTAGGCACCGGCGTAACCATTCTTGTAACCATAACCAAGTTGATACTTTTATATTATTGTTGAGCCTAAGTGAGGCCATATCAGATCAGCCGATGACTTCGAGTGTTTTATACCACCTAAAGGGCATACTCAATACTAACTACTACAAAACTATGTTAAAATAGATAAAATATGCAATTTGCCTTAACTTACCTAGTTAGATAACAAGCCAACTAAAGTTCTCATATTAAAATTATAGGTTATTCGCGCCGTCACCCATCCAAGACCGATCGCGATGGCAATTGCCTTACTTTAGTAATCGGAAACAAATACAGTAGCTCGCGTAACTACTTAACTGTCATTACATGAGAGTATACCTACTAGGCAAGTAACTACTATCTAAAATAATCCTCACAAACATAACTACCACAAACACAATTCTTACTGAACCAATCTCCCAGTACTAGTGATGTCCACTAACCGTCGGCCCACATCGTCCGAAGGGTCTATTGTCCTATTAGGCTCGTAAAAATAATACGGCCGTTTCGGCCCGACCATCTTTGGTATCATTTTCTTAATATATCGAATTATTGGACCTCTACCCTTACACATACTCATCTTGTGATTATTGTAGAGAAAGAAAAATAGTTCGTCTGTTCGTTATACGTAATAAATAGTATATATTATGTATTATGTGAGAAGAAAAACATCTATAAACAAGACGTTTGAAATCGATATAATAATAATACTCCAACTGATAACAATATGTTAACCGAGTACTTTATTCAACCGAGTATTTTTTCAATGATAAAAAGCCTATGTGATCCGCTCAAAGCAATAATTATATGACCTTAACCAAATCTTTTTTTAATGCTTTAGTAAACCAGCTTACCATTACTATAGTAACCATGGGCCGCAAAATGTCACGGACACGTCCGAGGTCGGGCCGTAATTATTGGCCCCTATATTGAATCGGGGGTTTTTCATTTCGGCCCGACGCGGTCATATCGCGGATTAGATATTGGTCGATAGTTCGATAGTGGCACCACAGTTAAACCAAGTGGGACGAGTTGCACGGTTTAGAGGGGACTAGAAATAGTTGATTGGAAACGGTTCTTGGTGATGACTTTAAAAGATTTGGTCTAGGTTTTAATTGGCCTAGGTTTTAATGTTGAAACTAGTAACGATGTTTTAACCACAAAAATGATTTTTAAAAGGTTTTTGTAATGTCAGTATTTAACTATTATGAGGTCGACACAATTATACTTAGGTAACTATGAAACATATTCTCACATAAAACAAACGTTGGGTTATTGTGCCGTGTCAAAAATACACTTTACTTACAAATAGATAAAACAAGGTTATCCTAAAATGTGTTAATTAGCAATGTTTCTTTCTCGTAATAAAATATCACATTTTACGCGCCTTTTGAAGAAAATTACGCAACTAGTCACCACCCCTTTGTAAAACTAATCTATCTCTCCAGCCTCTCTATACTGCCTCCAGTAATGTCCCGGTCGCATGCCCCACACGCCCCACGGGCGGTTGTTACTGTGACCTGGATTAGATACCGCTATCACGCCCGCATTTTACCCGGTTATTTCCCCGTGTCCTGATATCTCGATATTTTCGGTTATTATCATACATTGTGAGAGTTTGAGCGATTGGAAGGAGAGTGACCGTGGAAAACATTAAAATGTATGAGCACCGATAGCTTGGAGTTTCTGGTATTATAAAATTCAATTTTGACAATTCAATCAAACTGACCGAGTATTTTTTGGCTGAGTTGACAGCAAGCCATACAGGCTATTGGCAGTCTCATGTGCTCTAAGCAACTGCAATCTCTTATCGTATCATTTACTTATCAATTAATAGCCGTAATTAGCCTGTCCGTATCTCTTTTTTTAAATTTTATGACGTCATCTGTCAGTAAACTGGTTTATTTTAGACAAGCTTACTAATAATGCACCAAAATTTAAAGAAGTTGTGATTGAGCAAAACCTAATTTTTTTAATGGTAGGTTCTACATTTAATTTTATTTCAATACCCATTTTACCTACATTTCCAATCCTCCGTCTATTCCCGTCCCGCTATATTTCTGTGCCGGCAATGTTTGGGCGCGCGCGGTGCGAACGTATTTATCGCCTCTGTTGATCCGGAACGAGTGGCTTTCGGTGGCGGCTCTGTTTGATGGTTTTATGTTCTCACACACCGCTCTGCGAGGATTACCTTTATAAAAAGTTGCTGTTTAAAACCACGGCCTCGATGTAATTGAGCGGAATAGTATTGTTCTGAAAACTAGCGTGTTGAAGGGATTGTGTTGCAGCGGGGCAAAAATGTTTTATTTATTTTATGAATTCTGTACAGTGTACATATTGTATGGTAGGCATTAGATTTTTGACCAAAAATCTGTATTGGACGGAAAAATGCTTCTATTCTATTTACTTAACTGAGAGTTTTGTTTTTCATGCAGCCATGAAGTAGTCCTAGTGATTCAGTGTAAAACGATTAGATCATACATAGTTAGATTCACTCACTATTTCTATTGTGTTCCTGAGAGATACAGTTATGCGATTGTTTCATACACATTATTTCAATACCCATTTTACCTACATTTCCAATCCTCCGTCTATTCCCGTCCCGCTATATTTCTGTGCCGGCAATGTTTGGGCGCGCGCGGTGCGAACGTATTTATCGCCTCTGTTGATCCGGAACGAGTGGCTTTCGGTGGCGGCTCTGTTTGATGGTTTTATGTTCTCACACACCGCTCTGCGAGGATTACCTTTATAAAAAGTTGCTGTTTAAAACCACGGCCTCGATGTAATTGAGCGGAATAGTATTGTTCTGAAAACTAGCGTGTTGAAGGGATTGTGTTGCAGCGGGGCAAAAATGTTTTATTTATTTTATGAATTCTGTACAGTGTACATATTGTATGGTAGGCATTAGATTTTTGACCAAAAATCTGTATTGGACGGAAAAATGCTTCTGTTCTATTTACTTAACTGAGAGTTTTGTTTTTCATGCAGCCATGAAGTAGTCCTAGTGATTCAGTGTAAAACGATTAGATCATACATAGTTAGATTCACTCACTATTTCTATTGTGTTCCTGAGAGATACAGTTATGCGATTGTTTCATACACATTCAATGTACTGAGGGTCGTGACTCCCACGAAGAATTAATTCGTTAGGGGAGTTCTCTTGGGCAGATACATCGTGGTGGGCGCCCAAGTCCTTCCACGGAAGACACGCGTCCTCGGATAATGTGGTCTTTAAACATTCCATTTTATACCTTCTCAACTTGCGTACTCGCTCGTACAAAAATACAGAAACACCATCTTGATTATTTGAAAAGCTAACTTTTTCCTCGAGAATGTTCACGACGTCGCTTAGTATAGTTTGGCAAACATTCAAATGTATTTTTTGTACACTATATGTAGCCAAATTGTGTAATCTCAATTAAGATTTTAGATAAAACTATGTTATCATAACATTAAAGTTTAGTAGTTGTGCTTATACTTTTCAAATAGTTTTAACATTGAAATAAAATTGAAGTATAATGGGTAGATACATTTTGAAACCATCGCTATGTGATGATTATTACGAAAATTGGTAAATAAGTTCGTAAAATTTAGACTCTACAAATAATCAAAAGCTGTAATTGGCTGTCCGTGGTCTCCGGACACAAAATTATTTGTTAAACAGGTTAGCAAACGTTTGGTCCTTGCCACAGGAGATCTCAGGGCTGGCAGCTATTTTTCTCAACGATTGAGTCTTTCTATTCAAAGAGGAAATACTGCCAGCATCCTGGGATCCCTGCCGCACAGCGACAACATGGACGGTGTGCTGAATTTTTTGTAAATATCTGTTTGTTTTTTGTTAATTTTTCTGTATGTTTAATTCTTTTTTGTATATACTTGTGAAATATATGTAAATATTAGTTAGTTATTGGCAATAAAAAAAAAGCTGTATGTTATTTTCATATTTGGTAGCCATGCTAAAAACATTTTTTTATAAGATCTGTACATTAAAAAGTCTGCATTAATATTCCTAACTAGAAATTTATTGATAACATTCTATGTTCACTTGATAACATAGAGTTAATTGTAGTAACATAAAAATCACCAAATATCGCGTATAACACCTTATCTCATACCATCCCTTCCTTGACGGATACTGTAAACGTAAGGCGACAAATAGCAGGTTGTATTTAATAATGTAGCGCCGACGGAGGATCACATACCTCACGCCGGTACAGCTTTAATAAGAGCATTACACGAATTTACCTCGCACTCATTTGTATGAATAATTCACCCCATGTGGGTAGCAAAAATTTAAATTTTAAGAGGAATTATGTATTCTATAGGTAGCCTAAAATTTGTTAAAATTTGAGCTGAGATAATTTACGTGACATTATTTCTTGGTAAGTAGGGTAAAAGGAAAAAAAATGTTCTCACGTACGCTACATAATTTTTGGAACAGGAAAGCATATGTTTCATCTATGTAATGTCAGTCAAACCAAGTGTACAATTTTGATTTGTTATATTATACTGCGTTAGATAGGTTTGTGCAGTCCATTTTAATCAACCGTTTCAACAAAACTGAGTTCATGTGCAAACTAGAAGAAATAAAACTTCTACATTAACGCAAACACAACGCCTTCAACACCTCAATACTTGATACAGTATCTGTAGCCAAGCGTCGCGTCGTTACGTTCGCTAACGGGTCCGTTACGATGGCCAGCGAATCCGTTATGATCGCAACGAATCCGTTACGGTCGCTACGAAGCCGTTACGTTCCGCGTAACGCCGTGGGCTTCCTCCTTGTGTCACGAGTGGTTTACTGACTTCATTTCCGTACTGAGGTGCGGAAAATATACGCGGGAAAGTATGAGCGGTACAATGTATGGCTGACCATATATTTCTTTACATTGGCTAGTTTTTTCTCAGTGAGCCAATATTATTATTAATATAATTTAATATTGAACGAATATGTGCATTGTGTAAAAGACAGTATTGAATTCAGTGCGAGAATACTAAATAATGAAAGTTTAATAAGAGATGTATGATTTTTGTTTTTGTTTGTCTTCGTTTGAAAGTAATATATGGTTCAGTCTACACCTCCACCAAAATTATAAATTTGTATCTTACATTTTATTCATAAATGATGTAAAACTTGCACAAACTAAATGTATTCGTAAAAATAAAAAAATACTATTGTTATTACATGGTGTCTAGGGCAAGTTTTTTAACATAATGCGAGGGTAGCCACGTGCATCTACTAGTTACATTTTTTTTTTCAAATTTATTGAAACCACAAGCATTCAATACATGCTAGTAAGTAAGTACAGCAAGGTCGTAAGGTATACATTTTACACCCTCATTACCGGCGCGAGCTGCAACACAAGGCCACGTGGCATAGACTATATAAAAGAGAGGTCCCTCACTTTACTACTCCGTCTACTCTATATATTTACTGGTGGGTGCTCGCGGCTTCGCTCGCATTAAGAAGTAAACTTGCATCCCATATTTCACCCCTTTAAAAGTGATTTTTCCAAAAATCCTTTCTTAACGGATGCCTACGTCATAACATCTACCTTCATTCCAAATTTCAGCCCAATTCGTCCAGTGGTTTGGGTTATGCGTTGATAGATCACTATATCAGTCAGTCAGTCACCTTTGAGTTTTATATAATACATATATATAAATTCACTCAATTCATTCCAATTGCCTTTGATTGGCTTGTTGAAGTCATGTCCGTTTTATAGCAAACACGATATTTTTTCCACTGGATATGCTGATTTGTAAAAATTCAAAGTGCCAAAGAGCTGAATAAAACAGTCGTTGTAATTCGTCTATTATTTGATTGTCCTCTAAAATGGGCCCATAAGTATCACTGAGTCTTAAGTTATATGATTTAATCTTGTTATACTCTACACTACACTCCACCTGTTGAAAATTTGAGTTGTAATCTAAGAAATAGCACCCCTGTCTAGTATAAATATTTAGTCTGGCTTTGAAGATGCCATACTATAATAATGACCACTATACATCGCCATAATGAGGAGCCTACTGAGTTTGTTATTGTTTCAACGTAGTAACTTGCCGGCGCCGTGAGAGAACGCTTCCGGGGCTTCTGGCTTACAGACTAATTACAGCGGTGTTACTGAGTAACACGCTTGTAATAATGATTTAGTACTTATGCTTATTAATTATGCCTGTATTGTAATTGGTAAGATTTACATATACTTGTCGAAATGATTCGGGATTTGTTTTCTTTTATATAAGAATAGTTAATTTTGCTGTTATTTCGTGACTTCACGATGCGCGGTGACTTCACGATGCGCGGTGACTTCACGATGCGCGGCGACTCAGCGAGCCGCGCGGACTTGTCATTGTTTACATACCTAGTTGTGAATACTAAAAATTGGTCTAAAAATGAGGATATATTCATATACTTTATACTATATACATAATTGGGAAGAGGTCGGCTCCAGGATACGGTAACCCAGTCTGGAGTCCGAGGCATTATGTTTACCTAAGGCTAAGTTAGTTATTTAAGAACTTTGTTATAATTTTTATGTTACATAGCCATAAGTCATTTTCTTGTAAATAATTAATATTTTAATTTTAATTTTCATTTTATTTTCCACTAGTTGGTGCTCAAGGCATTGCTCGCATTAAAAAGTAAAATTGTGTATTCATTTCACCCCCTTAAAAGTGGCATTTCCAAAAATCCTTTCTTAGCGGACGCCTACGTTATAACTTCTACCTGCATACCAAATTTCAGCCCGATCTGTCGAGTGGTTTGGGCTGTGCGTTGATAGATCTCTATGTCAGTCAGTCAGTCACCTTATATATGTCACCGTAAGATTGTAAAGATCGTTAGATTACAATCTATCTAGCGAGATTGTAAACTATCGATAGATTGTGAACCGTATCATCTTCGAGTCCAACACTTGCACTACAACAGGACTTGGCTCCTCCTCGCTTCGCTCGTCGTCGCATGTGCGTGGTAGAAAGCAACCTAACTAACCTAATCTTACCTCCTGTCACAGACAAGTGACTTCGCAATACCTAAACATAGAGCACGAGTTGCATTCCGTCCTACGCCGGTTCACAATTTTTTTTGACGGCTTCACTTCGGTAGATTACAATATAGCGAAGAATAATGAGTAAAATTGCAATCATAATGATACGGTTCACAATCTATCGATAGTTTACAATCTCGCTAGATAGATTGTGATCTTTACAATCTAACGGTGATATATTATATATATATATATAGATTAAGGTTTATTTGAAGGTAAAATAGTTGAAGAAAAATTACTTCATCCGGCTTAAAGTTTTTTTTCTGTAACTAGGCTAAGTTATGTTAAATAAACATATTTGATTTGATTTGAATTAATCGTAGCTTGGCTAAAAATATAAGAAAAAAAAATTATACCACCTTAAAGGCCTCTGACGTAATAAAAAAATAACTATATTTTTAAGTGTAAAATGAATACATGAAACACGCTGCCACTGGTGTTTTTAGATAACCTCGTTCCCAAACTTAAACTCTGAAACCCCCACAGTATAATATCTTCATCTAGCAATAGGTACTAAATCCCTCCAAACCCGAGTTAAAAACTAATTTTCACATTTATCAAACTCAAATTCAATTTCAGTTTTTTCCCGGAGCTAAAACTTTCAAAAGCGTTCTGTAAACAGACGTCAGTTTATCGGGAAAATGTAATCAGTCAAGACGTGACGGGAAAAATGGCGAAATTATTTAAAGGACGGTGTTAATGGTCAGCAAATAGATAATGACTAATTTGTTTCATACTTTGTTATGTATTTGAAAGCAGCTGTGGTTATTTTGTAATATTTTTACATATCAAATGTTACATATAAAAAGCTACAAAAGTTACATTTTTCTGTAATGATCAGATTTCTTATGTATATCTATTTAAGTAATTACAGAAGATATACTTAGTTGACCAAGTTATAAAATAATATTTTCTTTATAATTTACTGGTAGTATGACAGTAGTTTTTGCTTCTAAGACATTAAGATCGCTTCCCAAAAAAATCCTTTCCATTATTTAATTTCCCAGCTTTTTCCAGGCTAAACTTGGACGAATAATAATGTATTACAAAGATGAATCTAATACGCTGAAAATATGATTTATTATTGTGCTTACCAACAGGTGGGCTTATTAACCTGTCGGGTTATTGGAAACATCAAATGTATGAGAATATAACGTAATGATGCTTAATGTCTTCCTTAAACCTTGAAACAGATTTGCTGACGCAAGTCATTATGTTGATATTGTAGAACTTATGTAATAGACTGTCTGTTGATTCTTTATCAATTGCGTTTTTCCGAATTGGGTCGTTTTGTTCTAAAAACAACATTCTAAGTTAAAATGTATAAGGAGTACCATCATTTCAAGAATTTTTTTATTGTTTCAGACAGAAAATAAACGCTTACTCATTTTTTTTCTTATTTTCCGAGCTATTCTATGTACAAAATTATGTTACTTGTTTTTCACTTAAGCTACAGCATATAAGTACATTATACATAACTTGTAGCTACTTTCCTAGAACATTCACCGTTAAAATAAAAGCATCATCATCATTTTGTTACAAAACCTTATATTGTAAGTACCTAAAGTTTCACATGATAATATAAAATCATTTTATTAAAAGTTCATATCACTGTCTCAATTACATCAACGAACAGAATAATATAATAAAAAGGTATATTTGAACAAGTTTACAATAGATACATTGTTAAAAACTTCTAAATTACTTGCCACGTCGTATTATTGCCAAAGAAAGTTAAATTAGGTTTACTCTTTATGCTACTATCAAAGGCCTTTGTCTACCTTCATCATATAACAAAGACTCAATATAAAAAAAAAACAATATGTTTACAAATTAAAAACTGCAATTTGTTTTAAAATGTTATTAAAAACAAGTTGCAATATTAACTTACACTGTGTGTGTGATATATACGTGTGCTCACTAAGCATACGCCATTGCTGAAGCTTAGTTTGTACTACAGCATATTATAAAGTAGTTATTTGTAGATACAACGAAGTTATTTGATATTGAAACACAATATTAATTAAATATACACATTACCTCAAATTATTATAAAACTATACCACTTATGTAGGTACATGTCCCAGAATATAATAATCCATTAGCCATATTTCAGACCACAATGTAGATAGTTACAATCTAGATCTGAGCTTAGTATGGTATGAATTTATTAAACCAGTAATACGTATGGTAATATCGTGACACCTGAGAATGTAGGTTATGAATAACACAGTAGGATCATTTTCTTCTTATGAGTGTGGTAGGTTAAAATAATAATAAATATAATAAAGTGTGGTTTGTATTGTTATATTTTTAAACAGAACAATCATGAAATCATTTAAAAATTAGGTATGTGATGTTTACGTAGAACGTTTTAAAACAAATAATTGACTGCTTGTTTGTAACTCAAAACTTTCATACTTTAATTCGTAAATTATAGCCAAACCTTTTTTTTATTTTTGCCTTACTATGTTGCTAATCTTAAAAGTATACAAGATAAACAAAATTGATTCATCTAATGCTCTAATTCTGTGAGGTATAAACTCCGTTTAAAACGCGTCCGTACACATCGCAATTATTTTAAGGTTTATTTAAAAACTAAACCTACTCATAAACTCCCTCTACCTGAGCTGTGAGTAGCGCAGTGCGCAATATCTCAATGTAGCTATTTGCTGAGTGACGTATTGAGATTTCAGCACGAGGTGGGTTTACAATATATTGGAATACGACTGTTACAATGCACATGTTTGGAGTTTTCAATGTAAGGGAAGTTAGAAATTGTAGTATTTGAGTAACAAAACTAAGCAAAAGAATAAAGTAATAATTTTATTACAATATTAGATTTTCATGTATGTATGTATGTATGTATGTATGTATGTATGTATGTATGTATGTATGTATGTATGTATGTTTTTATTCAGTTACTATCTTGGATACTTGTCAGAATCTATGTCTTGCAGACTCTAAATTTAGATGTGCGTTTAATCTACAATAATGCAACTTTTATGACAGAAAAAGGAACTAGTAATCCAAACGAATATTATGGTAACATCTGTCGCAGATCAAACCTGGATGAGACCTAACCTAAACTAACCTTAAGATCGAAGCCAATGACATACTATGAGAGAAGCCTATACCTGGCAGAGGGACAAAATTGGCTGTGGATGATGATGATGATGAAAAATATAATATGATAATAAAATAAAATAAATAATAATAATAAATAAAAATAAAAAAGCCTTTATTTGCCTGGTATTTAGTATGTTTACACAATTTTAATAATTAAAAATAATAGATTAACTAGGCACCCAAATACGGGTATAGGCCTCCTCCTCGTGTTGCCATCTCGCTCGGTGTTGTGCCGCTCGTGTCCAGGTAGCGCCTGCCACCTGCTCGATGTCGTCGCTCCACCTGGAGCGGGGCCGTCCTCTGCTGCGGGTCGTGTCTCGGGGGTGCCAGTGGAGGATGCGCTCACTCCACCGGCCGTCAGTCGCTCGGGCAATGTGACCTGCCCATTTCCATTTTAATAAAATAAATATAAAAAATAAATTCTTAATTAATTTTGGGAGTCAAATAACAATAAATAAATAAAAATATAATCTTTCCACAGAAACAAACCCTCGTAATAATCCCGTGTGGAAACAGTCCCAGATTACAAATGCTGATTAATTTTTACGTTACCGCCCGATATTATGATTGGCCTTCGAATAATAATAATTAAAGCCCTAGAACCTTCTCGTTTATTATAATGAGATTGGGAATGAAATGAATACGTGACTGATGATTCTGGACATTAATGAGATATTAATGTTGTGGGGAGAATTCGTAAACTGGTTTTATTAAAAATTTTGCTATCGATTTTAAGAAACGCATTAAATCTTTTTACTCTGTGATTTTGTCACAAAATATGTTCTTAAAGTTCTGCTGTGCTAGTATGCTTCATATATTTAGAAAACAATGTAGACATTGAACTTATATAAATATGCTATTAACCAGCTATGTAAGTGGGTATTTGATATCAAACAAGGACTATATTTGATCACCTATTTTGATCATAAATGCTTGTAGGTATATAATGGTGAATACATTTTATTAGCATACATTATGTTAAGAGCTTATTACTTCGCTTCTCTGAGTTTTTTCTATACAAAAAAAACATATTTTTTTTGTTACGTTTTAAGTGCAACAAACGTATTCTAGTATTCATTAAAAATCCTTCCTCTTAGTTAAATAAAAGATTTGTAATTTAAAGATATACTATACACACAATATATTTATGAAAGAGCTAAGCGTTCTCAAGCAGGCAAAAGCAAAACTGAAATTAAAAACTTGAAGTAGGTAATTACGTACATTGCAATTTTAATTAATGTTGTTAAACTATGGTGTCCGTGGAAAGTTCCTTTATACAGAGATCTCTTCGGCGTAGCAGAGTGAGACAGTTTCATTTTAAATACAATTATAACATTTAAACTCAGTGTTTTTAATTTAGAAATACAGGAGGAAACTTTAATGTACTACGCCCGAAGTATATTGTTACTAAATTATTATAAATCAATATCATATTTAATGAAATTATTCAGACAGGTTTTCTAAGGCAAGAAAAAGATTTTGTTTGCTTTCTTTTAAATTTTGAATTTATTTTATAAATACATCAGTTACAATGTTAAAATGTAAAACAATGGTACGTAAAAAACATACAAATAACCCCATATTATGATTTCCGTCTCGTGTGAATCGAATTCCGAGCAAATTTTGCTGAAACCCTGCAAGGTGTAAAACAGTATTACACTAAAACTATACACGTTCCAGCAAGAAATGTAACACTCAAACTAAATCAAGTGGCCCTTAAAGTGAGATTAACCCTCCACTCCCGTTAATAAGGTCAAACGGACCGCTCTGAGTTTACAAGGATCCAACTTAGAGGTTAACCCTTCAGAAATTGATGGGCGTTTGCATTGGATGTTAGGAAATGTGGAAAACTTTACAATGGATGCTGATATTATTGTGTTTGGAACTTGGATGGCTGGGGACGGCAAAAAGTGGCGGTTAGATTGATTGGCTTTGTGTCACACAAATAATCTTTTTATACAGATAGCAAACATTGGTAATCAAAAAGAATAATCACCATATTTTTTAATGATTTCCATCGTGGCTCTTAGATACTTCATAACAATTGTGTTAAAGTAGTAGAATTTGATAGTGTTCAAAGACCAATAAAATATAAATAAATAAATAAAGACTAATTTTATTTTACGGACACGAATAGACTAGACAATATTCATAATGACCTTATTCTGTTCTAGTCATTTGTTATTCATTTACAATCGACGCATTTAATTCGTCATAGTTTTCAATCTTTTACTACTCGGTATTTGAAGTAGAAGTACATATAATATGTGAAGTAGAAATAGCTTCATATTAATCAAACTCACCTTTCAAAATAGTACAACAAAAATAAAATGTAAACAAAATGTAACTGAATTCATTATTCTATTCATAGTTTTGTGTCGTGAAGTGCCTGTAAATTGGCTGTTTTCCGCCTCTCCACCGGCGGAAATTTGTCACTTCCGGTTTAAAAGCCTCCTTGGATCGTTTACATCACAAGATACTTAATATCCGGTTGGAGGTCAGTATTTGAAGTGGTTTTTCTTGAAACTTTTGCTATTGACTTGTTTTAAGACTATTATTAAAGTTGCTAGCGGGAAAAAGTAAAATTGCTTATAATAAATCAGAAACAATTTTGAGATTAACGTATACTCGTTACATATGCACTTATGGTATGTAACCTCCATCCTTTTTTTTCTTTTTGTATGGTCCTTTGTCATGAGAAAACCCAACAACGTTCCTTTTATCTGTTCCCATCAACGTTAGCAAAATAATCAACAAGTAATGAAGCAGGGAGGAGGAGGTCCCTCGACTACAAACTCAGTTTCATGCCAAATTACTGAGCAAATTCTATTGTTTCGCTCAACTATTAATTGGGAAACAATGAATAATTTTCCACAGACTTCCGCCGACATCAAAGAGATGGCAAATTATCTGTAAGCTGCTTAGCTATTGACGCTACAATAACTGAAGTTGGAGGCCACCGCTAGATGGCGCTTGCATACGCCAGTGGCCTTCTTTGGAAACTTTGGGACGTCTTTGAACAGTTAATTAAACGAATTTCAGTGTAAATTGAACGTATAATATTTAAACATGTACAAAAAGCTACATCAGATCAAATCAAATCAAATTTTAATTTATTTACAGTACAGTTATACATGGTAGCAAATTTAAATAATTAGATTAATACATAACGCTTCTGTACCTATAATGCCGACATAAGCGTGAAAAATTCAGCGACTAAATATCTGTCATAATAAAACAAACTCAAGTATTTTATTGGAAAATGCTTCTCGGTATTGGTTACGGCCCCACAGATGCCTTAAAAATACCGGATGTAAAACTCTAGAATATGTAAAGATAAATAAATTCACATGTATAGACTTGTTTGTATTTCAAATCTATCTTACATAAACAGCTAGTCGATGAGGCCCACACCTCGCCCTTCCACTGGCTAACAAGGCCCCACAGCGGCATATTAATCAGCCAACAAGAAAAAGCACCTACACCATTCAGGCTTCTAGCGGTACTTTCTATTCAGCCAAAGCGCTAACCGGAAATTAGAGCGTGGAAGCCTCTAGAATGGATTTCCGGTGGACGCGGCCGGAAGTGGACGGGGTTCTTTATTTAACTTTTATTGTGTTGGAGCTAAGTGTGTAGGTGAGCTTTAAGCTTTTAACCGGTGGTTTAAGTGAGTGCTTTCTTGTGAGCTTTTTTAATGTTGGGATATGAGTGTAAATTGAGTTTTTGCTTTTTTAAGTAAAGATAGACATAGAGATTTGCTTATATTTCTTATGTTATTGAAGTAGTAATTAATGAATATATTAACTAAACGGTTTTCACTCACGTGTAAATCGCGTAAGTCTGCGTGCTGCCGTGGTCCCAGAACATACGTTCTGAAGATGAATGTCATAACATCCGAAACGCGTAAACAACCTATGCGATTTACACGTGAGTGAAAACCGTTTAGTTAATATATTGATAAAATGTCTCACGAAACTTTTAATATTAAAATAGTAATTAATGTCTATAACTGTTTGGCCTCAAGTATAAAAAAAATTAGAGAATCTCCAAAACATGTATTCTTTTTAATTATATGGGATTCAAGTTTGCGTTTGATGAATACTAGTTTTAAGCATTGCTTAAGTCTAGAATAAAACAACTTACTAAGAAACTACTTTAGAAAGATTTATTCCGTCCCAAGCGTTTAAAATAGAAATAAGATATGATCTACATAAATATGGTTTGTATAGTGAAACACATACATAATACAGCATTTGGAGCGAAAAGTGACAGGCCCTGACCACGGATGATAAATTGGTTATAGTTTACATACTGGACAAGAATAGTACGTGGTTATAACTGACAGAGTTCTGTAGGAAAATAAAATATTTTTGTGTTAATTAAAATATTATAAATGTCAAAAAGAATGATTTTTATGACTATCATTACTCAACGTAGCAACGAACGCAAAGTTTTGTTTAAATATTTCGGCTAAATTATTTTTATTAATTTAAATAAAATAAAGCTAATTTAGTAGTTCATTGTGACAATATAATTATAATTAGATTAAAATTGATAGAATTGGCCCATAAAAACAAATATATTACTTCTCCAGCTGTTAGTAAATTATTAATTTATTTTTGTGTATAACTACTTATTAAACCTCCTGGAAATGTTCAATTAATTTTTTTCAAATTCCAAAGCAAAACAGGTACAAAATATTTAACAAGAAACAGCAGCGTTAAAAATAACTAAGTTCTCTCCAAATTTACAGCTAAAATAGTTATTTCCCCGAAACAGTCGCTGGCAATAAATTGTGAAGTCCCGCAAATAAAACCATAACGGTATTCTCGTTCGTACGCCCACATATTAATTCGGGCATTCCAGAAAGGCTTCCACACTTGTACTACAGAACCCTAAAACGAAGTACATAAATTAAACTTGTTTTGTGTCTGGCACGTTCGATGTCTGTTCGTATAAGCACATCGTTACATACTTTGGGTGTTGTAATATAAAGAATCACACGTTGTTACTCGTATATAGTGGTAAAACAAAGTACATAAGGATAAAATGATGGAGCTGTGTCCATTTGTCTGTATTACCAAAAAACGATGTAAAGACATTTTGGCGGCGGTTTTTTTGTCACATAGGCAATCAATATGTACATGTATCTGATACAATAAACGAAGATATTTTAATACTCATATTAAAGAAGAATAAATTTCACATCATGTATGTGAACATTAAAAAAGTTTTCTTCCACTTTCCATGTTTGTAGATATAATAGCCCCTTAATTCTTGCATACCAGCGAGGCTCCCGCCGCTCCCGCGCTTGTCTCGTGGAACCCTAAAAAGAAGTACACAAACAAATTACGTAGTCACCCGACGTGCGTTGAAAAATCTTGGTGAATTTATTTCTGCTCATCCCCGCATTAAAACCCGGGGCTTTTTGCTATTTTTGCGAGAAAAAATGAGTTTTTTTGCACACAGTGCTATCTCAAAGTAGGGCCTAATTTGTTTGGTGCTAACGGTACCTTTTTGAAAAATACGCATTTTTTTTTTTGTTTATGTTTTTTTTATTTATCTTATGTTGCTAATTGTTTTTAATTCCAGCTGTTAAATATGAACTGTATATACATAAATACATATGTACTTACAAGTATTAAACATGATATTTTCCTGAAACTAGTACGGAAGTACTATATAATATCAGAAACGGGAAACCATAATTGTAAGCATTGTTCTTTCTAGGTTCTAATAAGTAGTAATTATAATGAATGACTACCCAACACACGTTAAGCAATTATATGTATTATCATCTATTTCAATCTATAGATACTCGTCAGTGACAGTAAACCAAATACGGCAATTTATAAGCTAAATCATGCCTTACGGGAACTATAATACAGTAATTTATAAGCTTTTATGAAGAGCGATTACCTACTATTATTTAATATTTGGGCAAATACCAATTTATAAATATAATCCAAATTCAACTCACACAATAATTTCACAGGTCACGAGATCTTCACCAAACTTTGATGACTTGGATTTAGTTGGCAATAGTTATTGAAAATATTGAATTTGTAAATAGCAGAACTTTGCCAATATATCAACTGGTATCATGTCTAGACATATAAATATTACTATACGGACGATTTATAAATGTTATAAAAAATTCAATATCATTTGGTAACTACAAATAAATATTCCCGGACATTGCACACAGCCCAGTAATTTTATTTATAACCATTAATATTGGTTATAATCAATATGAATAAATATTCATTACACACAAATCATACTAATGAAAAAAAACTATTTATACAGATTTTTGCCCACACAGGACATGAAAAAATTATGTTTACCTAACAAAGTCCAGTAATTGAATAACTGGTTAGATTTTCACAACAAAAACACAAAACGAGTGATCAATTTAACCCGTCAATGCCTCGTTATTTTATTATCGGACTATTATACCAATGGGTTAATTGAAAATTTACAAAACGCCGGGTAAATTTTACCCGGCGGACCGCACGGGTGAATTGATTGATGTTGAAAACCAAATTGGTTTCCACAAATTATGTATTTTCAGACTGAAAACATGGTTGAGATAATTTTGAGTCCTTATTTTGTTAAAAGTATTAAGTTAATGTTATTTGTTGTGTGCGCTTTAGTGGCTGTGTAATGTGAAACGTGCTGTAGTGATCCAAGTTTTGTAATTGTATAGATAATATTATAAATTAATAAATTATAAAATGATGAGATATAATGTAAATACCAATTTCTGTAACATTTAGTTCTTAAGTTGGAAATTCAATTTATCAATAAATTATTATCTATCTATCTATCAACTATTCTTAGTACTACATAAAGTTTTCAACTTTTCTTCAGCTGTATGAAAATAAATTTTGAAACAACTACAAAATCAATGTACCTGGTTGGTTGTTTTGTTTCAGAGCTTTTTCTTCAAATCACTACAATTTGATTAATTTTTTTCTCTCAATCTTTCTTAATTAATTAATTAACAAAGTTTTTGAGTTACGACATATCAATTTATACAACAATTCACTAAATTTTTTCAGTTTTTACTCCTGTGTGTTTTTCTGTTAAATCTGTCACAATAAATGTTTTCTTTCTTCTTAAATATATCTATCACTTCACAATACCTCTTAAGATTAGAACACGAACATTATGAGACACCATAAGAATCCAAACTAAACCCCAATTCAAGCCCCCAGCGCTCGCTTGCTCCCCCTATATTATTCATAGTAAAGAAACGCACGTATGCCCGACCCGGCCCGATTTGCCTTTATTGCCTTCCAGAAATGTGTTTATTCACGTACTGTCTCCTCGGATCCACTTTATACACTGTTTATTCGACTTTCCCACTCGTTTATGTATGTTTTAAATGCTATTTTTGTGCGATTTAAAGTAGATGTCAGTTTGAACAATGCTGGAAGAGTTTTGGATTTAATGTTATTAGAAATAGTGGTTTTTTATTTGATGGTCTATGGTTTGAGCGAAAAACTGACTATACATTTTTATCTACACTAATGTTGTAACATTCTACTTATGTTTCCAATACTTGACTTATAATTACTACTGTTATAGCGCAGACAACAAAACACTCAATTTAAGCAATTTCACATGATGGTATAATATCCACATCGATATCGTAATAGCTCATTATAACATCGATAAAACGCGACCAACCTGATTGCAGGGCCAAAATCAAGTTGGTCGCGTTTTAAATAATAAAACGCGACCAACCTGATTGGCGCGCAGCTGCGCTCTTGGTTTTGGTTGATTGGTTAGATTTTAATGGCGGCAAAATCACTGTGACAATACACGTACGCGTGAATTTAATTTAATAAATTAAAAGTTAAAATGTTACAACATTAGTGAAGATAAAGAAAAAATACTGCATATAACACGGGTATTAAAACACTCGTTACTATTATGAAACTCGCTGCGCTCGTTTCATAAACTCACACTCCTGTTTTAATACCCTTCATTATATGACAGTTGCATAAACTACTATTATTACAGTATTTATTCCTAGTCCGTAGAATAATTTATGTAAGCTTTACCACAATTATCAGGTAAATGTCGTTTGAATTAAGGCTGATATAGTAAACTTTATGATTTTATTTACTTTATTGTACGTACCGCAAAATTGTGGAACTCCTGCCTGACTTCCTGTCCCCCACGCACTATAATCCACCGATCTTCAAAGCGAGAGTGAATCGGTTCTTATCGGGTAAGCACGCTCCATCTTAGGCCATAGCCTTTGCTTACCATCACACAAACTATGTCCAAGAGCAAAAAAAATAGAAAACCAAGGGAGAACGAAGAAGTCCTCATCAGATATCAGACATGACTCAATGTTCTTCAATTAATAAATATACATATTTTAAAATCAGTAATGTATCATTTTCATTAAAATACTTAGCATATTGTGCCTTTTATTTCATTTCCTGTTTGGACACAGCCAGACACATCAGCGAATCCGAACTCAAAAGAAAAACACGCATCAAATAATATTTGTAAAACAGATACGCATTACACTCAGGGGTATTAATTATTCTGTAACCCGACGAAATGTGAGCGAAGCGAAAAGATAAATACCGCGACGTGAAGTGATAATGATTGCAGTATGTAAGGTTCAGTTTATTATTTTTAGCAAAAGGTTACGTACCTCATTGGGGGTCAAAATACGATGATGATATTACTTTTTACTAAAAAATATTAAGATTAATTTAGAACATTTTGTTTTTTACAAGAAATGGGTTTGCACTATTATAATTTATTTCATTTATATAGCCTATTATTTTATTTTGATAATATTTAGTATCACAGCATAAAGACTTCCTTATTATATGCTATTCTAAGCGCACCTGTGTTGCAAAGGACTAAACTTTTTAACATTTAATAAGTTAACTAACTTAGTGACACCGAAAATAATTAATAAATAAATTATACGTACAATAAAATATAAAGATAAAAAGATGATTAGAGTATTTTCAGAAATAAACAATGAAATCACGTGAGTTATCGTGTTCTACTAAAAAGTTAAAATACTGTATGTAACCTCTATGGCGCAATCATATTAATTCTATTGTAATACAATAAAAGTGACGGCATACGCTTGTTATAACACGATTGAATGCAATACATTGAAATCAACCTTTATCTGTTTGTGAAGGGGCTGCTAACATAATCACTCAGATGGTGCAGTGAAAGGTTTCATTTATTAAGCTTTTAAAGTTTTTAGTATAATTGACATCCAAAACAGTCTTGAACAAAGCTTTTTAAAAAAAGAGAAGGAACCAACTTCTAGATGTAATATTTTGCATGATTCAAATTAAGAGTAAATAGGTAAAAGTTATCTAGTTGTACAAAATAACATAATTTATCATGTTCTACGAAAAGTTCCCAAGCAAAAAAATATTTTGATCCACTAAAATATGAATTCAAAAACTATTTTTAAACTTTTCTCATTACTCAAAAGTTGAATTCAGTTTATTTCAGTCAAGCCACTAGATATTATTTTCAAACTATCTGATAAATTTATTAACAAAAGAAATAAAATTCTTTATTTCCTTTAAGTATGCATAATAAAAGAAGATGCTTATAAAATTAACTAACCCCCTAGGTGTTATTAAACAAAAACTGCTGTCGATTTTTTACGCTCATTTTTTATTCCATTAAGTCTATTAAAAAGTTAGAGTTGGTAACAATGTCATAATGATAATCACCTCAGTTACCTTTTTAAGCCAGTTTCTATTCATTCCCGGGGCTTGGGAGGAAATTTGAGGATCCTTGAGAGGCTGCGATACGATGTAATGGCGATTTTATGTGATTGGAGGAATGGAGCAGGAATCGTTAAGTAGTCGCTTCTAGTCGAAATTGTGTTTGGTCACCAATTGGAAAATATTTGTCATTCATTTGTGGTAATAATTATATCCGTGTTATTTCCGACGGAAATTAACAATGTTTAGATTGATGACCTTGTATATTAAATAAAGTAGTACCTAATTCATCATATTTTTGTGTCACAACTGATAGGCTTTTGACAATCATTCTATTGAAAAACCTCGAACAATAAATAGACAAGAATCGACGTCTGTTTTAAACATAACCAATTAATTAACTAAACAACCACGTAAGTATATAACACTCAAATAAATAAACAAGTGAATTTACCGCATCGTGCCATATAAAGTTTAACTAAGTAGCAAGTTCTTGCAGCTTAAATCTCAAGTTGAAGGCTTGGCAGAAAAAAGTGCGCCCCAAGTTGGATACAATCCGCGCCTAACGAGCTGCTCTCTCGGTAATTAACTATTTGTTTCCAAAGTCAAAGAGTACACGAGGCTGGGGGCTGGGGCAAGGCGGGAGAGAGTGCTGTGGTGGGAAGGAGCTGGGAACGTTTGCTTTTATTACGATATTTTAATGGTTAATATGATTAATTTGGCCCTTGCTTGACTACAACCAGCTTGATGGTATTCATATATAGCAGCTGTATCTTGTTCATTGACATAAAGACTTACTATTTTTAACAGATAAACTACTATTTTTAATATGAAAGATATAATATTACTTTAGAAGATTTCCTGTTCCTTCCTACTTTCAAGTTGAGTGTATTGTGCCTCGACGAAAAGCTGATAAAAAACACACTCCTACTTATATCAAACATATGTATGTAGATATCAGAAAGATAGAAATATCGAAGTATTTACTTACTTACTTATTTATTACAACTTTTTTGTCATACGTCAAAAAATCTCAGTAGATCAAATAAATTATTTCACAAACTGTTGTATAGAAAAGTTTTTGACCACGTGAAATTACAAAAAACCTTACAAACTTAAAAAGAAACCCCACAAGCGTAAACTAACTAGACAGTCCACTGTAGCAAAATCAGATTTCCTCGAAAAAATAAGAGAACTTCCCATCCGCTTGTCACTTACGCCATTAGCGAATATTTCACCCCGACTGCCACGACTAGAGTTTTAACTTGATGAAAAACACAAATGAG
This sequence comes from Macaria liturata, assembly GCA_964023185.1. NCBI lineage: Eukaryota > Metazoa > Arthropoda > Insecta > Lepidoptera > Geometridae > Macaria > Macaria liturata. The sequence goes on along the minus strand of OZ026821.1, from coordinate 342,056 downwards.
GTTTTTAATAGAATTTTTAACATTCTGCCCGTAAATGGCCGCGGCGACGTGTAAACCGGCGGAAAGGGGTTAATGAAAATTTATTGTTTGTTTTTGGGATGCGGTTAAAGCGGTACATGGCAACCCTTAAATAATAATCGCATGTTTGTCCGACAGTTTATTTGATTTCCGCGTGTCCTATTTATTGCGCTTTTTTAGCAGTCTTTTTTGCAAGGGTTAGCGACCCTTCAAATTAAATGCCGCGATTGTAATATTTACAGAGTGTGTGAACATGTTTGCTATTTTTTAACTATGTTGAATTTAGGTTCTATTTTAGTATAGCAAGCTACTAATAACTTTTTTCAAACCATTTAACATGGCTGTGAATGAGAACACTTAAACAATCTGTTTGTCTTTTACTTGTTTGCTCGTATTAAGGAAATTTGTTATTTTTCTCCTTGAAAATATTTCTGAAAACCTTTTTAGTTGTAAATTTTAAGCACAGATACAGTGAGATTAAAAAAACACAGTTCCTCAAGAAAATTCCCAACTCCAATAATACAAAAGCAAAATGCAAACTCTCACTTCATAATTCCTGAAACTTTCAACTTAGTAAGCTGAAGTTGTTAGTAAATATTTTAACTATAGTTCAGCACTTTGCTATCGCTAACTATCCGCATCTTCCATGTGAAGAAACTTAAGCTATGCTACATGGAGCTTGTGTTATTGTTTTATTTGGTGACAACTTTGATTGTTTGAAACTAGGGAAATTATTGTTTAAACGTTTGTAAATTAATGATAGCTGCTTTGGAGAATTTAAAGCTGTTTTATGCTTTGATGCCCGTATGTTTATGCCCGTAGTTCAGCTGGCGGAGGCAATCGAATGCGATTACCATTGTTAAGCAATTGTCGACGCGGTCAGTCCTTGAATGGGTGACCCAAAAGTGGCATTCCATTCTGGGTTACTTCCGTGGGTCAGATGACAAGTTAAAATGTAGATTAAGGCTGTTTGTCATAGTACGGCTGTCGGTAAGCATGTCATAGGTCCTAAGGGCGGCTTGATTAACTCTCGACACCAGTGTTGACTACTATCATTCATAAGAAGAATATAATGATGCTTTGATCTACTTGTAGGATCATAGTACGCTATTGCTTGTACATATTATGAAGCTTGCATTATTCTATCTGGTTAACAAGTGCCTTCAAATAGTATAGAATAGTTCACCAATATGAAACAGCGAGTTCAACCGACCAGTAAGCAACTATTATGGTCTAGGATGGAGCGTGCTTGCTCAGTTACAACCTATTCACTCTCGCTTTGAAGATCGCAAGATTGATTATATTCCGCGGGGAACTTTTACTTCAGAAAATTATTTTAAAACAAATATTAAGAAGTACCATAGAGGTAAATAACTGCCTAGAAACTATACCAAACATATACACTATGTACATAGTTCTACAAAACATTATTAACTCTCGTTATCTTATACCATGACAACATGATTAGCTTCTGTCTATATTCGACAGACAGCTGATGAATCAAAGAAACAGTCTGGAAATTCATATAAAATGTACAAGTTGAGTGTGGTGTGATAGAGTGATACGTGTATATCACAAAGGAGTGACAAATTCGAGTCTCATTTCTGTAGCTAACGTTCTATCGTTTCATCCATTAATATTAGAAAAGCTGGAGACGGGGTCCATGCCCGGTAAAGTATTATTAATACTAGAAATTGTGGGAATTGTACACCTCGATTTATTAAACAGTTTGCTTAGAACCATATATAAAGTTTTTTCACCATAGGTATATTTAAGTAAATATAAAATATTTCTTAAATTATTTGAAATTAATGAACCAATTTAACAATTTAAACGTAAATAATCAAAATATAAAGAACATACTTAGATTTGGTTCCTGCAACTGAGTGCTCTGTTAAATCAAATACTGCAAATTTAATGTTAAACTTAATTTAAAATTATACAATTAAGCTGAATCACACACTTGGCAATGTAAATTTGATGTAATCTCGATTCCAAGCTTAAATAGGTTTACTTTGGTAGCGTAGTTCATTCTGCTATAGATATTTAATTAATAAAAAATATGTTTGATTTAAAATTTATTCTCTTACTTCGTTCACTCGGCCACTAAGTTTATCGTCTCAGGACGGTGGCACTTTTCATTTTATGTCAAACACGTTATATCTCGCTGGAAATGTTATTAAGTGCAAATTAAGTTAGTCTGCGATTTCCATTCTAAGACGGTAACGTGGATGTGAATTGCTTTTATAATGCATTTATCTTTATGCTTAGCTTTTTAACTAGATATGCTCATGCATCGACTACATCTCGCCGGATGTTAAGCAAAGTTATAATCTACGATCTAGCACGCTTGCCTCGAAGAAACCGATTCACTGTCGACTTGAAGACCGATAAATTATAGGAGTAGAGAGGAATAGAGATTCCGGCAAAGAGTTCCAAAGTTTGAAGCATATTATGAAGTTTTTGATAAAATGTCAGCTAATTCAGTTTTAAAACACGAAGTAACACAATCAAAACCCACCGTGGGTCACAGTCAATTAGAAAAGCAGAGTAACAGAATTGTAAAATATACATATGTACAACGAGTCACAGCCAATCTCCACATTTACCTCTTAAATAAATGTGCAAACAAAGTACAGACATATCGACACATGAGGCTCGATGCTCACGCGTTGAATAATGCAAGTACTTCACAAACGACGGGTTTAATTCTGTTTTCGCCCCGTAGAGGGCGCCCTGAATACAAAGTATGCAAATAACTTGCACAGGGAATTAGGTGAGGTCTGTTTTGAATAAAATGTGGGTCATTCGTAATTAATGAAAAAAAAGCCTGTTGTCAAGTCGTTTTTGTTTGTATGGAAAAAGTCATGAATTCACATAATTCAGATAATTAGTCAGGCATTGAAATAGTAGATAGAATAACTTTAAAAAATACTGGGACTCAACTTTCATTATACTCAATCTAAATAAGTTGCCTGTATTATAATAAAAATCAAGCTCAAAATGGACGTGTCTCGTCGACGATGGTAAAAATACTTATCACGTAAAAACAAACGCTAAAGTTTTTAAACCAATTATCTCTCTTGAGTAGTGTTTAACTATATTTTCTATCTCGTGCTACGTCTATCCGGGTAATATGAGATACGTATGAAACATAAAGTTGCAAGTTTAGCCACCGCCACTGAATTCCCTGAGCTCAGGTTTAGCCGGTGATTTTGAATTTAATATTATTGTAGAAAGGAAAAACTCAATGTATGATTGCTCACTAAGAAGTTTTTAAAACAAAAGATCAATATAACTGTAGTTACATTATATAGCCATTGATCTTGATTTGAGAAGCTCGCTTAATCTTGCTCGAATCTAATATGAACTTATAAATAACTAGTTGCACCCCGCAGCTTTACCTACATGACCTACATTTGGATATAGAAAGTAACTTCTGTGATATTTCCTTATCTATTACCAATCATAATTTTATCCAAGTCAGTTCAACTGTCTGAATGTGAAGAACAAAAAGCATGCAAACTAAAAAGTTTTTTTTTTAATATTAGTTACATACACGAATATAAATAGTCATTCTACATAAAAATCATTTAAAGGTACCTATGTATGTCTGTTCTGCACATAGCATGTTCTCAATGTTCAGAAAATTGTAGGACATTTTGCAGTTATTTGTAACTTTTGATTTACTACGGACGAGCTACACATTGCACTGGCGGGATTTTGAATAATTTAGATAGGTATTGTATTTTTTTTATTGTGATATATCATTCAATTAAAAAATAATTAATACTGGCCACACAGATCAATTAACAGAGATGAGTGGAAGGAGGATAATTAGAGGCCTTTGCCCAGCAGTGGGACGGAACCGGCTCTTAATAACAATAATAATGATCATTCAATTGAAAAACATTAAACTTACGTTTAGAGAAACATCAAATAATTGATATTTCTCGTCTTTTTCTAATAAGTTTGTTTTTCTATGGCGGATAGGCGGATCAAAAATACTAGACACCATACTGCCCTTGATATACGATGTAACTTATAATGCAAATAAGTTCTTATTGCAATCCAGCTATTCACTCTTTCACTTATGATTGCTCAATAATATAGGATTTTATAGATTTGTGACGTATTTACACAAACAAAAGGAGGAGTAGAGGAGCAGACCATTACCCCCCAGACTCACAATATAATACTATGTACACACATCCACCTTACACTGAAAAAGAAGTAAGTCTGGTCTAATAAAATACATAAGTTTAGTTAGAGTCCCAAAACATCATCTTATATTTATAAACGCAGCTGAACTGCTAAATCTGAAACTGCTTTTTGAGACCTATCTCAGCATACAAATAAACACAACATTACAAGTCAGCAGTTAGCGAGCCGAGCTTCAGCTAATGCAGTATTTGCTTAATATTTAACGAATACAATGTTATTTATCGGTCGGCATAATATATGCATTTTATTAATTTCTGAATTTAGCAAGAAAAAAATGATAAGGCGTATGTAAAAGTAAACAAATATATCTGCAATGCATCGCTAGAAGACTTTATGTTTCTCCTTAGATTACTTACATATTTCTTTAAATATAAAAAAGATTTACATACTCCAATAACAAATCAAACAAATGCCTGTAAATGTAAACAGATTTACGAGTACGTAAAGTACGATGACAGATGTATATACATACATATTATGTGGATAAACTAGTCTCTTTTTGAGTCGTATTTCCTCATGACTGAGGGTCGTGACTCCCCCTCAGAATTAATTCGTTAGGGGAGTTCTCTTGGGCATACATCGTGGTGGGCACCCAGGTCCATCTACGATAAATTATGATTTCATGTTCTATTACTGAACAAGGTTTGTACATGTACTTTATTTAATTGCTATGAAATATGTTTTTTCACCTTATTAAAACGCCTGCGTCTTTAATTCCTGTTTTTTTTGTTGAGTTTGCTACCCAACCCTTTAACCTGCTGCCCAGTAAATACGTATGCAATATTTCAGCATGCGCCTCCTTGGGCTTGTTTGTCCGGAAGCGGCCACAATTCCGCATAACTACGGAATTATTCCTTCTGCCTTCCGGTTCTACTTTACACGAGTTGTATTTCGAGAGTAGGGAAGAAAAGACATTAATATAAAAAAATTGCCTTATTTCAGATTCTTCAGTGAATAGTTAGTGTATCAATTAGTAATAAATACAAAAACAGTTGAATTCCGAATTCAGAATTCTGACTTTCCTGTTTCTAAATTCGTTTTCAATATTTTATATCACTTTACTTGGCATGTGATAAGGTGTTTACAAAGAATGCTTTGTACAAAGTTTTGCGTGGTAAAAGGAGACTTTCTGGCACACCTCTGGATAGCTATAACCTTTAAACGTAACCAAATGTCCCGGTGTTTGACAGTCATATCATCATCTACCTACATCAAAATCCGAAAAAGCGAACATTGAACTTTGTGCAACCAAAACTTGTTTTACAAAGTTATCCATCTGCATAAATCTGCTGCGGTAGGCTGCGCTGGTTTGATGTTCTGTACTCTATCTCGGCTTGTAAATGTTGCCACAATAACATTACAATATTTCCTGCATTATTTGTATTTGATTGAAACCCACAATAATCATAGTACTGTCACTAGCAGACCAGGTAACTAGGCGGTGCGCCCGTAGCTCAGCTAGTGGAAGTATTCGTATGCAATTATTAATGCTAAACTCTCGACACCATAGTTAGCCACTCTCATACCAACTTACTTACTTACTTATATTTTTTCCAATGTTAATCTTTGTTATTATCTATTAAGCAATTGTTAACGCATTCAGCAGTTGGATGACTGATCAAAAAGTGATATTCCATTTGGATGCCTTTATATGTAGATCACATGACACGTTAAATAGGTCCTGACTGTTTGTAATGGTGGGACCGTCGTTAAGCCTTGTAACTTTATTGGTGGGTTTAAAATTTAATTATCTCTTAATTTAAAACATGTTTTGTATATTACAAAATTTGGATTTACTGAATCATCATACAAATACAAAACTAATAAGGATTCTATTTAAAAAACTTACCCTGTGCGTGACGTCACTATAGCTTTGAGTTTTAGGTAGAGTTAAAATGCATTCATATCATGTGTGCGTCATGTAGTCACATGCCCATACAGAGGTTTAATATGAATGTGTTGGCCATACAAGTGGCTGGCTGTCACCTGACCGCGCTCTAACTTTAAACTGTGAAGTCGTTTGCTCCACCCGTCCGCGCTATCACCGACACATTGCTCTGAAGCTTTGACATACGACATTATTTGCAATAGATGCCTCACTATTGGTGAGAAGATGTTGATGCTACCAGACGTCGAATATCATCGCATTTATCCATCACTGTTTACAATTTATTTATAGTAAACATTGAGCATTTGTATGTTCAATTTAATCATAATTGTTGATATTTTTGTCCAGGATCGTTTTTATCTTGATTACAAATTATTTTGCCATCAAATTGTAGCGGAATGACAAGTTTCTTGTACGAGTATATACAATATTTTTTATTTATAATAATAATAATAAATCTTTATTTCAGACACAATGATCCATAGCACACAAAAGTAAAATAAAATACAATATATGCACAAATAAAATACAATTTATGCACGAATCACCAGCAACCTCATATACAAGCAAGAAGAAGTTATCTGTTAAAACAACAATTTGCATGAATGGTATAGAGCAATATTTATTAAATAGATAGCATAGTCTTTGACCCCGGTTAGTTGAGGTGAGCACGTTATATTCGCAAATATAGGTACTTAGGGTGAACTAAATGTATTTTTTTATTAATATAGGTGTAATTATTTTGATGCAGTACATATAATATCGTTTTTTAAGTGGCTAGATAAATAGATGGTCTGCCTCTAGCTTATTTCACCCATTCCTCGTACACAGCAGAATTACGCAGCAAATCAGTGCCGCGGATTTGATTCGCAAATTTGCACCGCGCTGTTACACTCGTTAGGTACGGGAGCTTATTGCGAGCGGAGAGCGCATGAAGTTTCTACATAAACGTAGGCTAGATTTGTAAAAATACTAAAATACTATAGCATAAAAAAGAAGCAGAAAGCGTAAAAACGCGGTGAAAAGGAATGGGGTTAATGCGCTTCTTTTTTTACATGAGATAGGCTCACGCTTGACTACAACTTGCCTGATGTTAAGCAACGTTGTAATTTACGATCTTGTTCCGGGTTCTTTAATTATTATTTCAACATGCAATGAAATGGCTGCGTAAATAAGTATAATTAAAGTCATTTGTTTCAGAAATATGTACATATATCTGAAAAGCACATAGAATAATTAAATTGTAAAACTCTATTGTAATAGTATTACTCTATTGTATTACAATATTATGTATAAATTATAATTATTTCTGAAACAAATGACTTTTATTATTCTTTTTTACGCAGCCATTTGATTGCATGTGTGTTGTTGCCGTATCTGGGAAAGGAGTTCAAAACTTTTACACATGTTTGTACGTTTACAAATTTTGTTTCTTATAAACCGGCTGAAGTAAATATAGTTTTTTACTCAAAATATTTTAAAAAATTACTATAACTTAAAATGCTAAATTAACGGGATAGTAACGGATGACTAAAATAATTGTCAAACTAATGACATGAGTATTATTTTCTTCTATACAAAATTATAACTTCCCTGTCGAGTGTAGTACACACGTGTAATTTTGCTGTCACCACAAAAAGCTATATTTTTACAGTTGGTTTTTATGTCAGGCTTAGAATGATCCGAGCCTAGATTGCAAACCTGAATTCCATACTCCTGTGTGTTGTCAAAGGATTTAATTTAAACTACAAAACAACACAGGATATATTTTTCTTTTATTAAAACTGCGTGTGTGTTTTAAGTTAATATTTTTTTCTCCGAAACAAAAAACAATAAACGTGTCACATAAATGCAATCCCACGAACAAAGTAATTTTTTTCCATATAACACGTAAACTAACAACATAATAATATTATAAAACATCTGAAGCTCCTCTCAAACTTGCTAATACTCTGCTCGTAATTATATTCTCCTGTATGGAATAATAACTACAAAATAAATAAATTATCCATTTTCTCCGCTCCGTGCTTACACGAGATATTACTTAGCGGGTAATATGAATAGAGCAGCTACAAACTGCGTGGTTATATTATGGACTAGTGGACGCCCGCGACTTTGCTCGCATTATTTCGGGATAAAAAGTAGCTTCAGACATCTTACTAATTTCATATAAAAAATCATGATGATTTCGTTCCGCCGTTTTTACGTGATGAGCATTTAAATAAACAGACAAAATTTCAAAAACTGCTGAATCGTGTTCTGTCATCGATTTAAACTATACCCAAGCAATTGTTTTTCTAATCTTAAATCTTCTATGTACAGATTTTTGACCCACTTCAGCTTTACTATATGTATAGGAAGACAGATATACTTATCCTGGTTATATTGTATGCATGTACCGTAAACAGAAGAGACGTTGTCAGATTTACGCGTACTCCAGAGACGGGGCCAGATTTATAGGAGACGTAAAGAGACGCTTGTGAGGTTGCATTTTATAACGCGGTGAGAAATTTGTAGGTGTGTGGTACTTTTAATTATTTTATGTCTAAGGAGACAAGAAAATTTTTAATGTGTATTTCATATCAGTAAGAAAACATTGGCTGTAGTATTTTACAAAAAAGAGATTTGAACAATCAAGTATTGCTTTTGTTATCATATACATATGTATATTACTATACAGATTTTATTACTATGGGCTTAAACAATATACGCAAATTGAAATTCAATGGTCCATTATTCCAACGATTTTTATATTAATAATTCTAAACTAAGCCATTATTAGATAATAAGGGCCTATTTAGTAATTAAACATGTCATCTTGTCCACAAATTAACCAACTTCAGTAGGTACTCTATTCAAGGACTGACCACACCAGCAGCTTAACTTTACTAATCACGTTTGATACAAATACTAACACAGTAGTCTATTGGCATTTTGTCTACCAATTAGGCACTATTTACTAAATCCACACACACATTGCCACCTCGTGTGTACATAGTTGCACACTAGTGCAGTAATGCGGCGTTTAGCAGATTGTATCAGATACTAAGCTGCATTTGCACGGCGCCGCTACATTAGTGAGGACTAGGGTTGATGTACGGGATTATTTGTTTATGTAGCTATCTCTAGTATATAGTTATGTATGAAATACCGACGATATTTTGTAAACATGTGAAGCTGTAGTAAGTCCTTTTCGATTAGATTCATTGATTTTACAGACTTTTAAAAGCCTTAAGCTTTTAAGGTTCAATCGACATAGATAAAGCATGTATGGAATTGCGTATAGAGTATAAATCATGGAAAAAAGAGACAGGTACATACGAACAAACTAGGTATAAGATGTTTTAGCCGGTAATGTATGTACCAGTTTGACAACAGATCTAGAAGATAAAAATAGTACCAAATAGTACAAAAACAGGTTTACTTCAAAATGAACTGAAAACTATTTATTGCTTTTTAATTGTATACATTCCCTAACAAACCATCCAACTCGCAGTGTTCACTTAGTTGCAGTAGTTGAATATCCACCGCCAGAGTAATGAATTTAGAGATAATCGCATGGAAGTGCCTAATTCACCGCGCGGCGTAATATGGGCCTGCCTGATGTATGTGTGTTATGTAGGGTTAATAGTAATTAAAGAAAATAGTTTTTCAGCGTTGTAGATTCGAACTTCGCCCGTAGTTCAACTAGCGGAGGCAATCGCATGCCATTACCAATGTTAAGCAAAGGTTTGACAAACAAACCGACGCGGTCAGTACGCGGATGTCGACGCGGTCAGTACGCGGATGTCGACGCGGTCAGTACGCGGATGTCGACGCGGTCAGTACGCGGATGTCGACGCGGTCAGTACGCGGATGTCGACGCGGTCAGTACGCGGATGTCGACGCGGTCAGTACGCGGATGTCGACGCGGTCAGTACGCGGATGTCGACGCGGTCAGTACGCGGATGGGTGACCAAAAAGTGAAATTCTATTTTGCGCGCTTCCGTGGTTCGGATGACACGTCAAATACAAATAGCCATTTTTTCAAAACTTTTTTTTCTCTTATCGGTATTATTCTTTTCACTCAAACTAACAAACGCAAAGGCCTTTGGGGTGGTTTGGAAACCCAGACACCAGTAATGGCCGCTCTCATATTATTATGAACTTACTTTATAATGGAATGTACGGGACCACGAAATACATGAATATAAGAACTGCATGCATGAAAATCATTGATAAGTAATTCTTTTATTTTAGAAGAAAATATTGACGCTTTACTAATCAAATGATGTCGAGCGTGCATTTTTTTGTGGCAAAGAGTGTAATATGTTATACGTTAGGTTACAAATAATCCTGTATTATATAGCAGAGGCTGTGGATTAGCTTTATTGATACCGCCATGTTGGTAACTTGTATTTATTTGTATTAGTTGCGATAAAACGATATTTTAGTGGATGTTGTTATCTCACTATGCAGGAGAGAGTTTGTATGTTATCTCACTATGCAGGAGAGAGTTTGTATGTTATCTCACTATGCAGGAGAGAGTTTGTATGTTATCTCACTATGCAGGAGAGAGTTTGTATGTTATCTCACTATGCAGGAGAGAGTTTGTATGTTATCTCACTATGCAGGAGAGAGTTGTATGTTAGCGAATTAGAACATCATCATATGAATATGCTTGTTTTGATTTATTGAAGTTTGACTAGCTTTAAATATTCTATTGTTGACAGAGAGTACCATCACATGGTACTCTCTGTCAACAATAGAATATTAATAAAATTTACGTAAGTAATGTGTAATGATACTATTTAAATTCGCCAATTTATTGTTTTTTTCCAATCGTTATTTGGAGTCACTTATGCAGGCATCGTTTTAGTCTATTTGCAAGTCATAAGCGCTAATTAAGCGTCATATAAAGGTGCACTGTTAAACACTGTGAAATTGTTTGAGGTATGCATGAATGGAAACGAATATAAGCTGATTCCGGATTTTTAGCTCCAAGCAAAATAAACTAACAAGTTGCTCTAAGAATACAGCAGGTAACACCACGAGACAAAACTAGTGTACCTACACACATTATGCGAAGTACGACAGTTTACCGGAAGTTGTACGTAATCACCACGTTAACAACAAGTAAAAGTAACTACTTTAATAACTACTTTCATCATAAAGATTAAGATACCTTATCCGTTAGTGTCTAACTATGGCTGGAGGAATTCTTGAAGCAAACTAGCAGGCGAAGAAAATTTTAGACAAGTTGCTACAAACGTATCTATATTCCTAAAGTTTACATATACCTTATACATAGATAGTTACTAAATTTTTTGTGATATTGTTTATGTGTGAGTCTGCGGATCACTCGCGTTGAAATAAACTAATCTCTGTTATGAATTTGATTTGTTATTGTTTGAAGAAGGACTACACATCGAAAAACCAACAAATTAACATTTGCATTTTTATAGGGTATTATTTGTGATGATTAGCCTTTCCTGAAATTATGATCAGTAACTCATTTCATGAAAAACCTTATTTACTACAAAAATACATATGTAGTTCAGTCCGTCTGTCCCTATTCAATGTATCCCAAGTACAGCATTATAAAATGCAAGTTTCCTTTCTTCAGTGGGTGCGCTCGCGTGAGATCTCTATCTGGCAATCTCTTACAATATTCTGTGAACACGCCCGCGCAGCGCTGCTCGGCGAGCTAGCATGCTTTCAACATTACCGGAAGAATTCTAGGAGAAATTTACAACTATACTTGTTATTTTTAAGAAAGATATTATATAAATAAAAATTGGAATTTGTTCTGGATCAAAACCAGTTTTGAATGTATACTTAGCTTATTTGTGAACACATTCTGTTTTGTGTACCATTATAAATAAATAAATAAATAAATAAAAAAAATATCTAGTTACAACATAGCAGCAGGTTCTAAATAACAACCCAATGGATACTAGAAAGTAGAAAATCTCACGGCAAACTTATAATGAAAGCATTCTAGTAAATAAAAAACTACGTAGGTACGTTGCACATCAAAAGTTTCACGTGTTAAAAAGATTAAGAAATGTACTTTTCGTTTCTTGAACGTTACTAGTTGAAAAAAAATTAAACAAACTTTACTTCTACATACGCCCGCCTTACTTCTTTATATCCCAGTATCATTTAAATTTAAGTATAGGTAAAGCTTAAATTTTGTTCACGCAAGCCTGAAACTTCAACTAGTCAAGTATTGAGAGTCAAAAGAAATATGTTAACATTCCGTAAACATCACGTATCACCTAATTCTCCTGAAAATTTCCTTAACCGTTATTTTCCAGCAGAAAACACGACCTCAAGAGATACAAAATGGCCGCACTATATTGCTACTACATTTTTCAAGTGAATAAGCCAACAAAAGCGTGCCCTATTCAGGCAATAGCGTATAGATATAAACAAACATCTAAATCGAGAAGGAAATTTAATAGCTCCCTATAATAACCGAATGAGGGTCTAAAAATTATCATAACCCGAACACTACTAGCGACCTTGGAGCCAATATCGACCACGATAACTGCTGTATCAAGTTCAAGCAATCATCAACTTTATACATGTGAAAATAAGAATGTTATGTTCTACCTCATAAGTTGGTAAATACACTACATAGACGTTGAAAGGATCGTGGACTAAGCCAATGTTTTATTCATGAGAAGAATTGGTGTTTGTCCAAATTTGACGTGCCATATCTTCCAGCCGCGATTGAAATTTCGCCAATAAAAACTTATTTTATTTTACACTTTATGGTGGGGAGTAATAGGATTTTATGGGGGTAGTACGATCGGGAACAAGGGTAATATTGTCAAGCGTTAAACGCAGTTTATTTCGCAAGTTGGTCGGCGGGGAAGTTTGTAGTTCTGGCGTTATATGACGATGTATGAGTCGATTGGAAATAAGTACTTACTGTTCTTAGCAGGTGAGTCACGTGCTAGCAGGTAAGTCACGTGCTAGCGCTTTTCTATTTGATGTATTTTAAAAGGGTTTTTTTTTACACTGGACAATAAGGTATTTAACCATTAATTATATTCATTTGAAACGGTATCTAAGTTTGAACGGAACTGATACGCATACGGTACTGCTTTCTTTTTATAGTTAAATGATAAATATTTTATATTTATTTACATCATTTACCCTTCGAACAAAGCACAGAATGATAAATAGACCCAAGACATAAAAGAAAATGTTAAAACGTTGTTTGTAGTTCAATGAACCTTCCATTATTTCAATTAAACTTGGCTCAAAGGTTACAAAATATTGTTCCTCCACATAATCATCCGACGTTCTCAAATCTTCACAAAAACAATAATGGAAATTCTACTGTAAATAAATTAAGATATGAACTTTGTTTTGGGAGAAAAGAAAAACAAGGTTAGAAGTTTAGATTGAATTCTTGGTAAATGAAGCCGCAACGATGTTTCCTTACGGAGTAGGGAATGCGACAGAGAGTTATAGACATAACTGAATCTTGTAATGTATGTACATATGTTGTTTAATATATGTGGGTTAAAGATATTGATCTCTGCTGTTATCCGAAACTGGAAGGATTTTATCGTTACACAGTTATATAAATCTGACTAGATATATCCAAAATTAGGTAGGTAAGAATAATGTGTGTGACTAAGCAAGGTAAGCAAAGCAGACCAAATAGAAATCTTCTCTTATCTGTCAGAATGTTTACACTTCGTGATCATAGATCAAAAGTCATGTAATATTTTGATGTGAATAAATTATTCGGAGTATGTCTGTAAAACCCACTACTCGTCAGTTTTGGGGGCGGGAGATCATAAAATCAATTTATATTGGACAGGCACGAAGTTGCCTAAAGTGGATAACATTTTCAATTTACGACGTTACGAGGTTTTCTCTAAACTTTAAACAGTTTACCGCCAGTAGGAGTGCTGCCACGTACTGCGAAGTGATTGATTCCATCTCACTTGCCGGAAACATGCTCGCTGGAGATAGTTTTAGTTTTATCATAATAGATAACATATTATATATGTGCTCGATTTGCTCTAAAGTGGAACAGTCAGTTATATACCTATTTGGTTTTGTGAATGTAAATTTTTAACAAGTCATTATTACATACGATTTTTTTTTCTCATAAAGTTGCTAAAATAATAAGAATCCTTAAACACATACAAGCTTTTCCTTATTTATTCCTTAGTTTATTATTTGGCAGAAGTTCAAAGTTTTATGTTAAATGTTTCTAATAAAAATAAAAACACTGCCCATAAAAAATTATAGGAGTTAGTAAGTTACGTCATGATGACGTATTATTTTACAAGTCACATACAATTATTTCAATAACGTAAACAGAATTTTTATTTTCCTATATTTTTTCAAATAAACCCCAATCTTTTTCGCTTCAAATCGCGAGGCTTCAAATCAAGTTTTAGTGGCTTTCAACGTTTAAAATATTCGCCGATATTGTTTCCAAAAAGTGTAACCGACACTCGCCCGTTTAATTGACTATCACTAGATACTGTCATTTCTAAAACACGACCTTTCAATTGATAAATGTTATAGTTATTTTTCATAAATAAAACAGTTACGTAACTCATAGTTATACATTTTGAGTTCACTGATCGCTATCGTAACGCCAGATTTAAAAAAAATCATTACATCTTACAAACTTCTTGCTGTATGTTTAAACAATTTGTAGATTCATTTTTTCAACTTTAATTGTTTAACCTTTAACTGACGACCTATCACGACGTCTCACAGACGTCAATATTTTTGTAATGACAATATTTTCTAAAATACGCAGGGTGCGGCTTCCTTTTTCCCGTTACCTTCCTCTATTGCCATCTTGAAGACACAATCGACGTCACGCAAGCGGCGAGTGCACAGGTGTCCGTAAAGAAGTCATCGACGTCTCACAGACGTAAGTACGGTGTTTATATACAAAACTTTATACGTCACCTCAGTGTTTGTGTATGTCAGCTCATAGTGTCTCCTGGACGTCATGTCAGCTTATATGTTTTATTTAATTTTACAGAATGTCAAAGAAGAAGAAGACTGGCTCAAAGGAGCGGGAAACTCCCGTGGTGGATGATGAAATTTCTCTGGAATGCCAACCTCGCAAAGACAGAGTAGTCAGCACTTCATTGTATGGATTTAATAAAGATCAAACCATGTTGTCCTAAGTAACTAAGAAAAAAGCTGTTATTCTGGTATCGTCTATGCACCACAACAGAGAAACTGATGAAACAACTAAAAAGCCGGTTATAATCACTTACTATAACAAGACTAAAGGCGGCGTGGACGAAGTGGACAAAAAGTGCTCTAATTATTTGTCTTCTCGAAGCACACGAGCGGTGACCATTTTTATGTGTTATATAATGAATGCGCTAATCAATTCAATATGAGACATGGGCCTTTTCTACTTTCTTTTGCACGGTAATTGGTTCTACAACGAAAGGATCCAACGTGAACTACGGCTTACTACATATAGAGCGAGTTATTGGACCCGCTGATATGCCTGAGCTTCCACCTCCAAAATAAAGTTCTGATCCTAATCCAGGTATTCAAAAGACATATTGCATATGTCTCAGCAGAATAAAAAAGGCGAACAAAGTACTTTTTGCCATCATTTCAAGAAACCATTGTGCCTCACATGTCTTCAAGTCTGCAATGACTGCAAAGTGCGAAAGTAAAATGTGTCAAATATATGTGTTGTAATTTTTTTTTTTATAGTTAGGGTTTCTAGTTTCGTTTTATTTTGATACATATAGTAGAACATATTTATATTAGTCACTTTATCGAAACTTATTAGTGTTTAAAAAATGAAGTTTGAACTATGTTCCTAAATTTAGTAAGCAAATTATGCGATCTCATAAATTACTGTTGATTATCTTTAAATTTGAAGTTTAATTGATATATTTATGCATAAATTCATTAACTAAGGCTTTTATCTAACAACTGTTAGAATTAAGAGTCGTTTGCACGCTAATAGATTTTTTATATTTTTTTAATTTTGTACGTCTGTGGAACGTAACCTCGGCGTTAATGTTCGTTTTAGACCAGGTCGTCAGCCAGAGGTTAGAACAAAATTTAACACATTTTAAGCATCGACAAACTAAATTAAACTTGGTACTTCAAACTGTATAAATATAACGAACTGATATAGGTAAATCAATTACATACAACAAAGCCTATTTATCCGAAAACGCCGGTTTGTGCAACTATTAAATAAATCGCCAGTAACATAATAAAGCGAACCTATCCTAAATAAATAAACATTTAGCGTGGATTTATTCAAATTGCAACGGAGCGTTATTCCCGCAGAATAAACGTAAAGGGAATCGCACGACCAATAAAAACTGTATGCGTATTTCACTGCCGATTTGCACGTATACGTATTTTTACACGGAAGGGTTAGCAGGGATTGCCGATTTGCCTTCTCTGGTATGTTTGTAGTATGCTACAATATCAGCGTTGTCAAGCAATCGACATAAACGGATGCTTGCCTATACTTGATTTCAGATTAAAACTTTGTCTAGATTATTTATTGATGTCTAGACTGTAGATAGATCAACGATTTTAAAGCTGTTATTTGTATCTGTTTTAGTTCGCTAGATTGAATTATTTAAAAAAAAAAGTATTGTTTCCCAGCTTTAAAGTGTCAACCATCAAGTACCAGGCCAGCAGTAGTTGAAGGAGGTAAAAGGACGTACGAGCGTCCTTGGAGACACAAACAAACGCCTCTCTGACCCACATCTACGGCTTGAGGCGGAATTTGTAGTGCGATATTTGGTACGGTTGTTTTAAAATAGATATTTATTAAAAAAAAGGAAAAGTTATAAAATAAATTAAGTAAGTAAGTTGCGTTGATCCGGAAAAAATAGCTTGATATGCCACCATTAATTTAGTATCCGGTTCTAATTGCTTACTAAAATTACGATAATTTGAAGCAGCATGACAACAAATAACGCTAATGTTTCAGAAATTAACGATTCCAGCCAGTATTAAATCTATTTTGATTTTGCGGATTATTTTTAGAAATTTCTTGAGGAATGTCCTTATTGTATTCATTATTATTCTTACATTATTTTTTATGCACCTATTGAATGTAATGACCTGCATGATATAACTTCAAAATACACACACAAACACGTTCAACTTGTGTACACACAGATAAAGCGATCAAGTATCGGCTCCGAGGCTGGCGCTAAAGCCTCCGAAATACATAACGACGTCCAAATCCGAAACAAAGCAATACGGACTGCGATCAAGGGTGGGGAAAGAAAACAGGAAAGGGAGGATTCAAGACAAGACGTTTTGTATACAATAGCAAAGTCTGAATATAATTGATACATGTTTCTTTTATTTATTTATTTATTTTATAATGGCACTCTCTCTCTCTTGAGTCGTATTCCTCATGACTGAGGGTCGTGACTCCCCCGCAGAATTAATCCGCTAGGGGAGTTTTCTTGGGCAGATACATCGTGGTGGGCGCCCAGGTCCTTCCACGGGAGACACATGTCCTCGGATATTATGGTCCTCAAACATGTCGGTTTCCTCACGATGTTTTCCTTCACCGTTAAGCGAGTGTAAATCCACACATAACTTGAAAATACAAGTCATTGGTGTAGGGCCGGATTCGAACCCGGGTGCGTCTGAATGAAAAGCACACACTGGAACCACTACGCCACGCTACGCTATTTATAATGGTACACAAAACACATAAATGAACTGAATATACATTTAAAGGTATTGATCCAGAACAAATTCCAAAATATGGTGTACACAGCTTGATCTAAATGTGATTAATAATTACAAAAATATGAGTTAGAGAGAGAATACAGTATTACACACATAAACAATAATGATACACAAAGACAACATTTTCACAGATAAAATTTTATCTAACAATTAGTGATTCTTTAGAGTTTTTTTTTATTAGGTACTTAAGTATTTCTTTCAAATATTGGATGCAAGAAAAAAGCCACCAGTCCATAAGCATAGCATATTGTAGTGTGGAGTGTTGAGGGCATTGTGTTGAGC
The DNA here is from genome assembly GCA_964023185.1 of Macaria liturata. Lineage (NCBI taxonomy): Eukaryota > Metazoa > Arthropoda > Insecta > Lepidoptera > Geometridae > Macaria > Macaria liturata. The sequence continues at coordinate 323,905 of OZ026821.1, read as the reverse complement.
GAAAATCAATTAATTCTACCTAAATAAGTATAATAATAACAAGTTTTACTTCAAGCTAGAAACAAAATCGACTTGATGGACATCGTGCGGAGGTAAAAAACAACTTAGCTGTGTGTGTACCAAAGCTACATTACCCCAGATTAACTCACATTACACCGCATAACGTAGCTAAATAATAAAATAAGCTAAAACCTCAAACATTACCCATTTACCAAACACTACAGCACAAAGGCAAAAAAACTGGAATGGTTACTGTTCCATCGAGTCACATAAAAGGACGCATCAAAATTCACTTTAGTAAGGCTATGGGGGTGAGGGGGTGTGAAGGGGGAGGGGGAAACGAGGCCTCTTGATAAATAAAATAAATGCTACTTCAATCTGATTCTGCTTTTAGAACTTTTAAAAGTTTTTTTTGTTGTGATAGTTTTAGTCTGCTATTGAGGGTTTAATGTAGCTATTTTTAACTATCAAGTGTATTTTTATGGCTGAATTGTATTCTATTGCATCCTGCGATCTTACCAAGGTTATTGTGAAATTAAGAAGAAAAAATAACAAGAATATTATAATTTCACATAATTCGTTTTAATATTTACGTTATAGAGTTCTGGTTATTTGAATGTATGTATATGGGCAAAACGAATATTTCTTTAATTGTTTTTTGAGCATAAATTAATGCTTGATTTTGGTATGAATATCATAATAAAGAAAAAATATACAGTAAAATAAATATTCTATAATAATCAATATAAATAAATAAAATAAATAAATATTCCGGGACATTGCACACAACGCCATCTAGCCCCACACTAAGCTAACGCTTGTGTCGTGGGTACTAGATAATGGATATAATACTTATATACTTTTTTTTTTTGTAAATACATACTTATTATACATAGAAACGGCCAGACTCGACACAAGTAATTACAAATTTTAGTATTCCATAATTACTTGTCTCATGCGGGAATCGAACCCGCAACCCCTAGATTAGAAGGCAGAGTCACTACCAACTAAGCTAACAGAGCAGTCATATACCTACATACACTCATCTAAATAAGAGTATGTACATTTAATCTAAATTTAAGACATCCACAATAATCCACATGTGGTATGGAGCCAAGAACGCTGGCTGTATTCCCACGCTGGATTGCTATAGAAATCCTTTGCGCAAGGTTGCCAGCCGGCGTTCTTAAAAACACTATACAACTCACCATATGTGTGGTTCTTTTTTTCCGCATTGTTACTGTTTAAATCTCTTTCTAGAAACTAATTTAATAGAAAGAGCTATAACTATTAAGTAAGTGACCAAGTTAACCTGATTGAATGTTTCCCTGAAACCAATCGAGTCTCAATTTCTAGTAATTCACGGCAATCAACTATTCAATTACACAAATTGCAAAGTTATTTTGGTAATTGTTAGTGTTTTAGCTAAAAAACTATTTATTTGGAAGTCACTTTTATGTTTAATTCATTTAAAACCTTCTTTTAATCTTAAAGTGAATTTTACTAATGACGAAAACTTTTGGCACATCATTATATATTTTATAAAATATCATTTCAATATTAAATCAAATATATTACTTTGAACAATAATGTCAATGATTAAAAACTACTGTGATGATGAGATACATAAATTTACAAAGACGTTGGAATCTAAATTGCGAATAAAATATTACCCTCTCAAGCATATGCAAACAAACCGTTTCCAACCCCATTATCTCCGTATGTCGCTATCATACTACCACTGCCGAGACGAGACAAAGAACCGCCGCGAGGAATCAATCGGACAGCGGAGAAACTGTTTTCTTTTTCAATCAACTAGCATCCTTTGAGAATTCACGTACACACTGAAACATGTAACACATCTCTTTAACACAGACTAGATAAAACTTCATGAGGGAAACTTTCATTCTGTATTTTACTCTTGTAAAATGTAAGAAGGTGGTTAGTCTGTGGCGTTTTGTTGAGTAGTGTGAACAGGCATGGAAGAGAGGTAGTTAGAAAATAAATCGAATATGTGGTACGACGGTCCCTTTGCGTTTCAGATTGAGTGTGGTTTTGTTTTAACTTGTACGTCGTAAATGTTAAAGTAAAATATACTAAGACGTAGCATCTCTATTGGCTAGGACGTAGTGTGCTATCTTTTATTAGTGTTTGAAAGATTTTTTTGATAATAATGTTTTATAGAAATTTAAGCTTGAATGCAATAAAAATATTGGATATTACTTAGTATTTACGAGCTTACATTATTTTAGAGGGTTAAATTTTATTCTACATCAGACAATGAAAAGATATATTTATCCTAACAACTGTGTAATAAAATAAAGTGGCACAGGACTCATCTTTTACCGTCTCGGGTATTATCTCGGACAGACAGTCTATCAAATGTCTAATATTGCTAAGACGCCTAGATTCTCACTATTACACTTATAAAATAAAACGAACGAATGAAAGGTGACCAACGCTGTCTTTGAAGGTTATAAAATTACCCTAGGGCTTAAATAACTAAAAAAATGTCGCCATTGCACTGTTATAAAGATATGTAAGAGTTACCATGTATAATATGTAGAATTGGTTAAAACACTCGCAGATTTGTGTCACTTTTCGGTCACCCCTCAAACTATAAAGAGCCTCAACCGTTAGTTAATTTTGATAATTGCTTACGTATACTTAATTATGTAGCGTAGACAAAAAGAACAGTATTTTTTTTAATTTGCAATGTTTGTTTGTTGCACTGAAATTATAGGGAGGCTTTTGCTCTGAAGTAGGCTGCAATAGGTTGAAATAGACAGACATGCATTTGAAGATAAGGTAAATATGAATTTTAAATTTTTATATTTTTCTTGCACCTACATCAATGTTTTGCACATTCAAAGAAGCTGTAAGGATATTAAAATTTGTACCAGCATAACGTACTTGATTGATTCAATCCGGTCAGTTTAGTATTATTTTATTAAAATCCGTAATAAAAGCGTAACTAAAATTCTGCAAACACTAGTCTACTATCCAACATATTACCACATATAGCTCCGGGCATAGCAAGTGTCTAACACGTCTAGGACGCCTAGACTTGTCCAGAAGGTCCCTAGAAAGTTGGCAATAGTTCGGTAACCACGTGACAGACTCCGCTTTAATCTGTTCTTTAGTGCTTCACTGAGTTTCAACACTTGGGTATTGAAATTGGCCTGAAAATAATACGAAATATTTTAACAAGTTTATATCACGTGGGTAGAATGATATGTGTTGTTTGTGGTGTTGAACTCTACATTTTAAAATTATTATTAGAAGTCGCACACACAGATAACAGCTTTATATTTTAGTAAAATTCTTGTTTGAGCATGGCCAGTGGTTTTCATCTATAAATAAATAAATACTCCGGGACATTTCACACAGCGCCATCTATCTCCACACTAAGCAAACGCTTGTATCGTGGGTAACGAACGAACAAGATAACGGATATAATACTTACATACTTTTCTTTTGTAAATACATACTTATAATACAGAGAAACACAACCAGACCCAATACAAGTTTTTTTTTTTGTTTTTAAATCATAATTATTTGTGTCATGCGGGTATCGAACCCCTGTACTTTGCCTACGTTATTCATGCATATTTTTAACTCGATTCGTTTAACGCGCAGAGAGCTGTAATTGCATGACACTTTTCATTATTTTGAATGGATTCCTTGATGACTTCTCGTCTATTGGATGTGAAGAGCCACATCAAAATTTACGGCAATCTAGAGTGCTTGTATAAACATAACGGTTATTTTTTAAGAAAATTGCTTAATCTTATGATAGATATGTTTATATACAGATACTCTATACACAGATTACTTTTCATTGTATTTTTCAGGCACAAGCACCTTCTATACATACATTGTATGGCGTACCTACATATCACCAGGTATTTGTGCAAACAATCGCGCTCATCCCTGTTGTGATATTGTGGCTACAATTCTAACACCGATGCGGGTCACGGGCGATTGCTCCCAAATAAAAACATGGCGATAAATCTAAAACCTAACCCGAGCCCGGCCCCGCGCAGGCACACCTAATGAACGGGATCACACACACAGAGTAGTAGAGGCCAGAGAAAATACTCACTACTTCTAATTGCGTTAGAAATTATTAAACTAGCATGGCAATGAATAATCTGATCTGCCGATGTGTCTGGCTGTAGCAGCACTTTCTATGAAAAGATTTTTTGAATATAATTTTAGATTAGAATTATATATGTAACGAAACATTACTACTAAGTAGTAGTAGTAGTAGTATTGTCCGTGAGATATCAACGTAATTGTTATTTATTACTGTACTGGACGACTCACTCTTATTTAGTCTTAGTAATTTTTTTGGGACATTGCACACAGCTCCATCTAGCCCCACACTAAGCTGATGCTTGTGTCGTGGGTACTAGATAACGGATAAAATACTTATATACTTTTCTTTTGTAAATACATACTAATTATACCTACAAACGACCAGACTCAACACAAGTAATTATACATTTTTAAAATTCATAAATACTTGTGTCACTCGGGAATCGAACCCGCATCCACTAGATTAGAAAGCAGAGCCACTACCAACTTAGCTAACAGCCCCGTCAATATCAGGATTAAACAATATATTTTATTTAATTTTATTTGTCCTCAGGTCTCCCATTCCTCTGCAGCCGGTCTGCTCCTCGCGTGGACCACGGCGGACAGAGTAAACAGGACATCCGTTCCCGAAACAATGCAAAGCACCAGAGTACGCACAAAAAATGAATATTTGTTCACAAAACGAATTTCGCGCAGTCCAAACAAAGTTCGTGAACAGAACCTTGCGGAAGCGGTCGCGGCCCGGATGGAGCTAACTGTGCTTTTTAACTCTAAGCTAAAAAGAAAGGAGGCTGGCGAGTGTACTGAAATATTAGGTAACAAGACTATACCTATATAATAGTGGCAAACTCTGTCAAAAGTTTTAAAATTGTATTTTAAGCTTTAAATAAGTCTTAATAAATCTTTTTATTAAAAAACATTAGTTAGTTGTAGTCGTTAAGCCATATCAATAGTGCTAAGGACAATTTGCAAGCTCTTGACATGACCGTCAGAGAAGATGAACAAACGAAGGTCCGAAGTTAAAAATGTTTCAATCAGCCCACACAGGCACTAAGTATGTAAACTTATTTTTTCCACAATTTCTGTGAATGTTTCTAAATAAAATACAGAGTTAAGATCATGAAATTTACATAGAGCTTAGAACGGATCGTTTTTCCACCGGTGAGATAATTCGGTTTAAAATATCGTCGCGACTACACGAGGAAAACTGTTAACTGCATTTTTAACGAGCGTTTGAATTCGGATGAGGGAGAAAACGGGATTTTTTGTAGGTATTGGTTGGTTTATCACTATTCCGAAGCACTTTAGGCTTCTATATTATATACTAGTGTACGCCCGCAGCTTCGCTTGCATTATTTCGGGTTAAAAATTAGCCAATAACATTCCTAAGACCTCATACTACCTACATACCAAAAATCATGATGATTCGTGGACCCGTTTTTACGTGATGAAACAGACTAAAATTCAAAAAGTGCTGAAACGTGTTCTGTTATTGATTCAAAGTACATACCGAAACATTTTTTTCTATTATCCTTTATGTACAGGTTTGAATATTGAAATATTTTTTCACTTTAAGTTTTCCTTTGTTTTTTTTTAACATTAAATATCAAACGAATAATTTTAGGTATAACTATAATTTATAGACAGGAAAAAGTTCTCAGCAACAGTACTTTACTTCATTGGTATCTATGCAGTAGTAAAAATGGTTGTCAAATCTATTATTAAAACCCCTTAAGCGATCATGTTCTCATTGCAAACTGGCACCTAATTCCTTTCATAAAAACTTGTCAAGTTGAGAAACTTGCGATCATAAAGACATTTACCACTTTCATCGCTTTTTAAGCTAAGAGCCAAGAAGTCAGGAACAAGTTGGCGACTTCATTCCAGAATGTTCGACATCACAGTTGCAGTTTGTAATAGCACTTTATAACCCTTGGGCTTGAGTTGCCAACTTTTTCAAAACAATTGCATTTCTATTTAGTGATAAAAAAATACAGTTATCGGTTATATCAATTTAGCAACAAGAACTAACTTCTTAACAACATTCAGATGCAAAATTATGGTATTTTTGCTATATATCTAGAATATGGATTAAAACAACTTGTACGCTGTTATATACATAATGATATATAGTTGTGTTCAACTAACTCTCATTCTTTTTATTTGTTATTTGTTTTTTTTACTAACCAAAGGCAATACAAGCGCATAACAGCAATATGTTATGTTATGTTATATGTTAACATGGTGTACTACAGCTTTTTTTAAATTGACTGTACAATACAATGATATTACACGTGGTACAATACGACATAACAATCTTTGTATAAAAATCTTGCATATAACGCAAAATATCGCAACCTCAATAATTTAAAGAATCGCCATTCTATATAAGTAATACAATACGAAAAAGTACGGTTCACCCGTACAATGGCAACACTGGTATGTGCTTGCAAGTTTTGTGTCGGTTTACGGCGGGGCTAATAAAGTGGCGGGCAAGGAAATGTTATTAAATTGGAGACGCGCCGGTGACGGAGCGCGTCCGCCAACTTGCGTAGTGGCAGATACTGCTGGGGTGTTTTGTTACTAGGTAGGAGTTTTTATTTTATGGTAACGCCATTGAAAAGTAGTTGGTACTTATATGTTTTAACTTTGATAGATAGTTGATTGTTTTATACACACATTTTTTTTCCTCTCGTCGTATTTATTTGTCTTTATCAAACAAGAAATAACGTTGAGGGCAGTTCAAACACAAATTGATAGATAGCCATATGCTATCTTTTGAACCAGTGTGAATTTACGGTGAATCGTGGAAACCGCTACGAGAATTCTGTGAAATTGAAATAGTAAGTAAGTAGAATTGACAATAAAATTGTTGTAGATGATTGTCATATTTTTTTACTATCGTAAGATAACAGGGAAAGTTTATGCTCACATTAATTATTTGCAAATTTCAATCAGTTCTTAACACTCCATACAGAAAGCGTTATTTTTTTTACAAAAACAAAGTAGTACTTCAAAAATCAGATTAGTAATTAAACTCCCCCACACCTCTCAGCCTGCCTGCTTGGCGTGGGTCCAGCTCTGCAGTCGCCCGGCCCTTACTTCATGTGCTTTACTTACTTATTTCTTTGAATGCTGGGATTAAGTCGCTCCAAGGTACTCTTTGTACATGCATGTAAAATGTCAGCCAGCCGAAGAATGTTTGAAAATATTTTAAGTTAGTTTTGCATTTATTCTTGAGACTATTCACGTTGCAAAGGTAAGCAGTTTCTGATCTCAATTGTATTTTTGCTTTGAATTTTTGAACTGTGGAAATAAGATTAGCCAAGGAATGTTGTGCCTCTCTTCCATGCGATAAGCATAAATATAGTTCAATAGTACATATGCCATTGCTTTAGATTCTTAAATGATATGATGATTGTTATACAACTAACAAAATCTTAGTGATTTTTTTTGACTAAGTACAACCTAATTCAGTACAATTTTAAGCAATCTGAGATTTGCTGTTTATTTCGCACTCAAATTTCCCATTAGAAATCATCTGTTCCCAATATTAGACAAAAGATTGTCATCTACCAATCATTACAATTCAATTTGCTCACAAAAGCCAAATAAGGCATCATGGCAACCTGAGATTCAATACGTCAGTAATGAAATCAGCATTTTTATGAATTTCCGGGCGCCATTAGCGAGGGATCTGCCGTGATTGGTATGCGGAGCGTGTTACTAGCCAGGGTTCCCTGGTGATGCCAGTATCAATAAAACAGACGTTTTTTTTACTTCATCTATCTTTCTATACACATAGAAAGAAATAAGGTTAGATTTTCTACAATTATTTGAAAACTTAGAAAAATCTATGTACCTATCGCGGCGTTTATCTTTGATATAAGTACTCGTATAAATCATTGATTAGTAACCACTTGTCAGCAAACTGACTTGTCTCATAGACGTTTATAATAACACTACCCCATGCTTAACAAATAGGTAACGTTTCCAAAGGCCATTCGAATTAATTCAAGCAATTAGGTACATCATGATTCGAACAAACAATAAAGATTTAGCTCTTCGCTTGCGTTTTAGCCTTTTTACTACATCTGTCAATATATAAAAAACAACATTCTCTACAATGTGCCATATCACACACAAAACCGCAATTACTCCCCAAAACCTACGTTATAGTTTTGAAATGAATCCCATTTATATCTCATGGACAAATTTGTGGAAATATCGACATCTATCGTGGAATATAGTAGAATATCGGCGAATTTCTGGCGAAATCGTCGGATGGTGGCCGTAAACCGTTTTATGGGGCTGGAGATAGCACTGAAACACTGTTATAGATTTATTCAAAAATACGCGGGTTGCCGAGCTTGCGTGTTTAACTTAGGAACGGAAAGAAAGAAAGTACAGTAATAAAATAATGTGAAGGAAGTCGTTATGGCTTTGTAAAAAATGCAGTAAAACGTTTAGTGTATCATGATGCTATACAGTAAAGATAGCTTACTAACCTATGTTTATATAGGTAATTGGAAATAAAATGCTATTAAAATCATATTCTGCACGTTATGACCATTATTTTTCTAAAGCGTTGCTTGACTCCACAAACTCTTCTAGAACTACCATCGAAGCAACCACGAAATTAAATTTCCAAACTTAAAATCGCCCCTAAAACCTAAGTTGAAATTAATATTTTTCCCGAAACTTCCCTCATATTCCCAACACATAACCGTTATTTTAATCTTTTAATCCCTTTTAAACTCCTTTCACGTTCTATTTCCAAGTTTCTAATAAAGTTTAATATCTCAAATGAAGAAGACCGTGATTTAAACGCCGCGGCGTCTTCTAGAACATAAATCGCAATTTAAAAATAAAACACGAGCGAAGCTTTCACCGCTACCATCTTTGAACATGTTTCAAATCGTTCCTCAGAGATGTTCATTCGCACTAAACCTTGCACACAAAAACTATCTTTACTACTCACAACATAAGATTTAATTTCCTATACCACTGCTGTTGCTTATTTGAAAACCATTCAAGCGAATATAGTTTCTATTCCATATGCATAAACAACACAATCAAATAAGTGGAGCTGTTTGAAATTGAGATACGGCAAACGGGATAGTATGCTTGTATTCTGTCTAGGAGCAGCCATTGTGCCTGTTTGGAAGAAAAAGACACGGAACTGACTGAAAGAAGCTGAATAAGGGACGAATAATTCAGTTTGCTGACGTCACACAGAGCAAAGAGTAAGCCAATAAAGTTATAACTTAAAATTGTAAATAATAGAGTACAAAAATGTATTGTGATTCAGATAAAAGATGTAAAAATCAAATTGATAATTATCATTCTTTATATTCAAGCATGCAAGAAAACGTTGCTTATATAAGATTATGTGAATTTCAGTGAAACGTGACTCTTTACAGTTTTATTATGTCATATGTGCCTAAGTATCTACTTATGTATTTTTCCTTAGTTCTCAGATCCAAACGGTAAAAACAGTCAATGCTTTCCTTCTTATTGATAGTCTTGAATTTAACAAAAGACATTGATATAATTTGGTTACAATAAATTTCATAATTCGATGAATTTATGTTTCACTCTTATTTTGTTCCCATCAGTTTCAAAGTATCACGTTAACAACATCTATCCCGTTTTGTTTTGCTTTCTGTTGTACCCTCTCAGGTTAAAGTGGGTGTCTTTTAAGAGCACTCAAACACCTGAGAAAATTTCCAATGCACTAGATAGATAAACCAGGAGCAACGGCATATGTGGTAATAGATGCCTCAATAAAGAGAAATAATTACAACATGTCACTAGTCAACTTTATCACGTAAATTTGTGTTTTTAGAAGTAACACATATCACGTGAATAGTTCTGAGTAGTTATTATCAAGTCAGACAGCAGTTAATCTAAACAAAACTGCGAATCATTACGGAAACAAAAATGTTAATCATAAAACCTTTGAACTACAACCATTTGCGCTTATATTAATGAACCAAAATATGAATAAACCAATTTAGGCATATCTGGTAGTATAAATCATTTAATAATGACTTCTGTTTATCAGAATTTTATTCTGTTAGGTACCAAAAATATGTGATGTGGATGTAGGCGCCGCGAAAATATGCGTTGGTGGACGAATGGTTAGTAAGTTAGTTGTTAGTAAGAAAGGAGCTTTAACCATTTTAGATGGTAAACTGTATAGTTTTAAAGGACTAAGATTAGTATTTACCAGTCTATGTTATTTGGTCTCTGTCCGATGTTGTTTGGCAGCTCCCAGTGATGGATGATACGAAATTTCTCACCGACGTTGTGATGCACTACATCTAGTCTATTTATATTTGCTAAGTTAAAATATAAAACATATAAGAAGGAATTTACGAGTAAATACATACGATATGTAGCGTAATTCTTGATTATCTTTTTTTTTAATAATAGTTAATTGAAATGACTTGAATAAGTTACAGGATGCAGCGCATTATCAAAAAATAGTTGTGAGCTTATGTAAAGGAAAGTTTAATGAATTGTTACTTAAGCTTTGTACTTATACTTTACACATGTAACATTTAAAAATTAAAGAATTATAATATTTATTAAAAAAAACACACATTTTATAGGCTCACGTTTTACTACAACTCACCTGATTAAATAAAGTTGTAATCTATAATTTTGGCCATGTCTTATCGAAAAAAAAAGGTTTATTTATTCAGTCTTGAATAACTAGTAGTCTTTATTACAGGGACTTGTGACTTTGGGTTAGGTAGTTCTCCTGAGCATGGACATCGTACAAAATATGATATATAACTTTAGACTGAAAAAAAAAACTAAACAACTTAAATATTTTGTACCCACATGACCTGTCTTCCTAAATCCTACACCATACACAACCATGTATCGTAATCATCTCTAAACTAAAGCGGCAATTAATCAAGTACGCCATACATCACTGCTTCAACGAGAGCATTTTACTTTACAAAACTAATTTACAAACCAATGGCGGCAGCACTTTGATTGTTTAGACAGTATTTAAGTTTGAATGTTTTAGTTTAGTATCTCTCCGGCTGTAAGATTATATTTCACAAACGCTAATGGTCGGACGGCAAGCAGCAATGGACTCGTCTCCATTTTTACTGCAGTGATTTAATGCTTTATTTTCGTGGACGCTAGTACAAACAAAATGTCTTGAAGTCTTGAAGGGTATTTATTTGCGAGTTGTTTTTCACTTGTTCTGTACTTGTTTTTCAAGAGTTTTGCTTGAATAAGTAGTTTTGTTTTTCATCGTTTCGATCGTAAGTTTGTTTTTTAGAAACTGTAAAATATGTTCTGTAACATATTATGTAGTTTTAATATGAATAAAAAGTGATTTAAAATATGCCAAAACATATTTTTTTACTGTTAATTTAGTGAAAATAAAACCATTCAATAATACTTCTCTAAACCTCTAAAGTGAATCAAGTTAAGCTCCAATAGTCTATTAAGATACCTCCAATGTGGACGCCATGTTGTTAAATTTTATAACATCGATGTGGTTATTAAACGAGTTAATAACATAAACTTGTGTGAGGTTTATAACAATAGATTTGTGTTTGAGAGCAAAAAATAAAACCAAAACAAAAAAGAACCTATTTTTTAACTAGGGTTAGCACTTGGCTATACTCGTAGTTTGCTTGATGGTAAGCAAAAGCTATGGCCTAAGATGGAGCATTAAAAAAAATATGTACTAACTAATAAAGTAAAATTCACAATAGTTTTATCTCTCTCCCTGAGAGTCGTATTTCCTCATGGCTGAGGGTCGTGACTCCCCCGCAGAATTGATTCGTTAGGGGAGTTCTCTTGGGCAGATACATCGTGGTGGGGGCCCAGGTTCTTTCACGGAAGACATTATGTCCTCGCATATATTGTGGTCCTCAAACTTGTCGGTTTCCTCACGATGTTTTCCTTCACCGTTAAACGAGTGCAAATCCACACATAACTTGAAAATACATGTCATTGGTGTAGGGCCATTTAGTTAGTAATAAGTACCTAATAGCGTAACGCAAAAAAAAAATATGTTTTTATGGCGGTATCCGTTACAAGCTTAAAATTAGAACCTAAAAAATTGCTACATAAAACAACTTTAGCTACTTTTTACCACGAGTAAATATTTTTTTAGTTACAGTTCAGAAAATCAAGTAGGCAAATGGATAGTTTCGTATTGGTATTTATTTCAACTCGTTGGTTATTAATGGCTTCCAAATTAATTGCTTAATCCACTTTATCTATACCATAATTATAATAATTCAGTTAATGTAATCTGACCAAATCAACAAACATTATGGTCGGACCGTAAATTGGTATGTGAACTTAGCATATTAATGTATTAATTAATTAGTTATTAATATTTGCTTGCCTAACGTTGTGTTGTGGAATCTTATACCTTCCTAGTACTAATACTTTATAGTTAATTTGTGACATCATCTCGAAATATCTAGTCATCTACTTGTCTAATTATATTTGGAATATGTTTAAAAACTCATAATTAATAATTAATAATTATTCTTAAAAGGTTTGTTGAAAGTGGTCAACTCTGTTCGTGATGTTAGGATTATCGAACCGCCCTAGGGCCTCTAGCAAGACTTAACGACTCATATAACCCACGAATACACCTAAAATGGAATGCCTGATTATCCAAGTCCTGATTACGTCGACAGTTGCTTAAGATTGATAAATAATCGCATGCGATTGTTTCCGCTCCGATACAGGCTAGGCGGTAGAAAATCAAATATTAGGAATACATATCCTAAGTAATATCATTAATTTATAGATTTCGCTACGTGTAATAAAAACGCGCAACAAAGGCAGTAGTTTGTTGACGATTTCGGACTATTCCATACACATTACGCGACTAACATCCCTCGTAAAGTATTTATGAGTTCGGCACAATTTGCTTTGATTGTTGCGTAGGGAAGGATTTGCATAGAGCGGAAAGTAAATAGTTCCAAATAGTGGCCTTAAATTGTTGAACAGAATTCTTATTTGGTGTAGAGAGAAAGGAAAGAAAAAGTATGGTTGAATGTGTGCGTCTTTATATTACAACATTGAATCTTCTTCTTCTTCTTCTTAGAGAATGAGAGTGGCCAACAAGAAGAACATTAAATCAATATGTTATCGAGTTTAATTGAGAAATACCAAATAAACAAGACAGAGTACTTTTTATATTTGTTGCACAATACATAAAACCTACTAATGTTTATACCAAAATTTGGAAAAAGCCGTCTATTTTTTTATATAAAAGGTTGATTTAAGGACATCGGACATTAATTACAGCATTATTGAGCAACTCAACAGACTTACTGATGACACACAAAAATATGGGCAACTTTTTTAGAATTTTTACTAAATGCATAATTTTTTTTCCGTTCTACACTCCCTCTTCTTCTCCTCCACAGCTCTGTCCCGCGCACTTGTGTTTATCGATGTTGGAACTTTTTATTGGCTGTACTTACCTCATTTTGCAGATTTATGGCGAAATAGATTATACACTCGAATAAAATGCCTTACGAACTGATGGGGCGCTTTGGAAATATTTCTTTGAGGTGAATGGATTTGAAGATATTTAATTATATTGCTAGAGATGCTCCGCGATGTTACCTGCGTTAGCACATAGACAAATATATGATTTTTAGCATTTATTTCATATTTAAGCTAGTTTAAAATGTGAGTGCGTTGCTCAATTCACCTGATAGCTAATTTTGGTACCCAAGTAGTTGTATGGTACTGTAAGATAGTAAAATTTAAATTGTACCAATAATAACTTGAGCAGCACTTGACTGCTGGTACATAAATACAATAAAATATAAGTCGTACTTGTTTCTATTGGCTTGATGGCAATGAATGCCTGACGTTATCGTTAAACCAAAAAAATATAAATAATTAAAGTAGGCAATATGACTGAGGGCCGCGGGGGTGAATCAAAGGACGAGACTCGCAAGATGCCACCAAAGTTAAATTGATACATTTTTAACAAGTTCTGGCGTGTCTCGGGGAGATTGGTAACAGACATAGAATTTGGCGGTTTTGTTGATTATTAAATTAAAACCACTTAATCAAATTTAAAAAGTATGTTATAAAGCCTATCTCTTACGCTAGGTCTTCATGTACGTGTAGTTTTCCTATTTGCTCTCTTACTTTTTAGTAAAGGTTTGTGATGGGATGGCTTAGTGGGATATTTTATGACACTTGCCTCCTCTTTGAGTATTAGTTTGAGTAGATTGTGAATGAATAAAAAAAAACAATATACATTAAAAAGTAAGTAATATGTAAACATTATTGTTATTCCGATTACCAGACACAATGTATCTAGCAGCTTAGAAGTCTCAGATTGCTATGTAGAGAACTTCCGCTTTCCTTCACCACTTATCCCATCAAAAAAGAGTTTTTTTTTCATAAGTTTTAATCAAAACATTCCGACCCCCGTCAGCGGCGTGACGCGACTGCTTATATTAACATAATACATCGTCTTATTACAAGGGAATATTGTTTTTTTTCTGCCCTTGGGAGGTAAATATTGCCGCGTTGCCTGCCGTGCTTTAAATCGCCTATTCCGGGGATATCTCGATGGTAAGTTGGGGTTAAGGTATTCAAAGGCTTGTTCGTGGCTTTATTATGATTTGCGGGTGCAGAAAAAGATTTTTTCCATCTCTGTGTCCTCTTTCTTTCTTTAAAATCATTTGTATACTACATAATAATATGTATGCTAACTAATCAAACTATTCTGGCAAAATCTAGTAAAATGCGGAAAATATTTATTTGCTTTGGCTTAAGAGGGGTTCAGAAATGAATGTCTACAGTCTGATGATGATAAATAAAGTGTGAAAATGATTATTCAAATGAAATAAATAGGTAACCAGCATCGCAAAACTATTGTTTTAATAAACCTTTGTAAAACTAAACTAAACTAGAAACTGCAGGGAAGTTGTCATTGCACATTTCCAACAGGCTCGTCATAGACTAACTGACCATTGAGATATTACTACTACGTATAGAGAAGTCAACGCGTAGCATGATTTTGCGCCACGCTTTGCGGTAAGCTTTACAACAACTATCCAGTGAGTATCCAACGCCCGTGGAGAGTAGTTGTGTTTGGCTCGCATAAATAACAACATCAAATGCCTGGTTGTATTCTTTTTTTTTTGTTTTTTTTTTTTTTCTTTTTTTATTCATTTGCTTAGTGTGGGGCTAGATGGCGCTGTGTGCAATGTCCAGGAATATTTATTTATTCTTAAAGACTGCCGTATACACTCCAAAACATCAAAAAAAGCGATGGTTTAACATTTCATCGGTAAGTAGACATTTAAACATTGAAATTCTTTGATTTAAAGTTTTTCGCGATGTGACAATGCTCACGAGAATCGAACTGCCGGGGGACGCCATTTTGCAAACACACGGCGCTTATGTCGTTTTGGTTGCGAGAAAACTGTACTCTGTACGTTTTTACCGCTGCATATTTTAATAGTTTGGTTAGACGACATAACTATGTTTTCGCGCTGCAGCGAATTTTAGTTCAAACTCTTTCCAAAATGAAGCAAAGCTTTGGTTCGGGGTGTCTGTTCTATACGTTAGTAATATAGTTCAATGTAACTGACACAGAAACTCCATTCACACAGAGGAGACAGTTTTACAAATCTACCTAACTTCGGACAGATATTGACGCTATATTGCGGCCGCAGACAGTTCCTGACAACTTCGGCTTTGTACAGCGAAACTGACGTGAATGGGAGACTGTTACTGTAAGTGGGAGGATCAATGTTAATAATATATTAAATATCACGCAAAACTGACGATATTTTCAAACGAGATACTCATTTGAATAATGATTAATGTAACAATAAAGTTGTAATGAATTGATATAATACTGGCTTCTTATATTCAAACTAAGATACTATTACGTAACTTTAACGCACCAATAAGTATTTTTTCAAACGTGATTTCTATATTCCTTATATAGTGACTATTTCTACCTATCTGTAAGTGTATAGGTATGCCTCGGAAACATTGTACCCACGCTATATATTTTCTTTTTACATTTTACTTTTAACCACTATGCGCAGTGACACTTAATCACTGTGCATACTCGTATTTGATGCACGCATAAATTCATAAATAGATTGTCAGAATATTTTCCAAAGAATTTCTTCCGTCAATACAGTAAGTAGAAGCCACCTAATAATGATAACTTCTACTTTATCTACCTCACTAACCGGCCAGCGGTCGTAAACCCGGACACTCGCGCGTAAAGATTTTATTCCTGCCTAATGTCACATCGTTGGATGATCGAAGTAGATAAAATGACAATAAATATCTCACAGTAAGAAAAAATCCTACGAACATATGCCAAATTTAATAAATTTCACACAACAAATAATATACGATATGTCTGCTTGTTAGTTTATTTTGTCCATCACAATGATTAAACTAAAACGAAAATCAATATTAAACTCCGAAAAGAAAGAAAATAAAATGGATATGTACCCCAAATGGCAGGTTTTTATCAAGTATATTGTTTGTGTTTTTTTTTTGTGTTATGGCTTTTGCGAAGTATTAACTTTGCAATTCTACCAGTGTCAAGTGGGAAGATAGGCCGTCAAACTGAGAAATTTAAAGTGAAGTATATTTTTAAAGGTAAGTTAAGTAAAGGCAGATGTCTATGTATTTAACTGTCTGTCTCGATGAGATCAGACATTTTATGTCTATCGCTTATTGACTCTTTTGACGCTTCATGCTTCGTGGCTTTATACGAGTATTGCTACTTAGGGTTTCTATAAAATAATGATGAATGCGCACCTTCACGTTTAAGGAAAACCATAGAAAAAAGCTGGCCATGGCCAAGAGACAATAACTTAACAGTACTTGAAATTATATGCGAGGACAAAACATTTCTCTAACGACAACCAACATTTTCAAACAATTTTTAGGTACCAAAGTATGGATTGTCGTCGTAAATTTTTTTTAAACCAACTCGTACCAAGTATTAGAAGTGTTTGAAGTAAGTCAGACTGTGTCTCATTATGAAAGATCTTACGGAATTTACAATGTACATAATAGTACTCCTTTAAAAAAACATTATTGTACCAAAACATAAACCTGAAAATCTGATGAATGTCTCGCCTAACATTCAAGGCATCCTATAATCTATCGAGTCACACGCGTCATTAATATTTGATACGATTGGTTTATATTCAGAACTGCGATAGAGGAATTATGATTGCATCATATATTTCACACAATTTTCAGCTTTATCACTCGAGTTTTAAAGGTGAATATCGGTTGAGGTGTTGGTGATAAGTGCTTGGATAAAATGAGTATTTTATGGAGTTTTTAGGATCTCGTTAAAGGTGATTGTACCTCTGTATGGGGCTGGAATGGCAATTAATTGTCGAATGAATTTGAAGAGTCCCTGAAGTTTTCAGCTTTGAGAAGTATGTATATACATAAGGTTTCCTAAAGATCTTGGTTAATATTTTAACATTGTGAATGTGTGAAAAAAGTTACTGAACTTGCTTGGCCTTAAAAAAGATTTTTAATATTTTAGACAAAATAAAACATATACCTCCACAGGGTACTCTTCAGTTTTTTATATAGCCTAATTTCTTTAAAATAAAGCAGTTCAAATCTGCGCTTACTTGCGCTGAAAACTACTTCAGCAAACTAATTAACTTGAAACACTCAAAAATTCTATTTTAATTACTATATTATCTTAATTATGATTATATTTTAATCTGTTATCAGATCTAGTTGGCCATAAATAGTTTTGTTAATAAGAAATTCTTATCAAGTTTTATAAATTGTTGTACAATAAGGTGGAATTAGTAAGAATTATAAGTAAATCACAAAGTTGACATTATGCCCCTTATCGCGCGCCCGCAAGGGGAGGGGAGGGGTAATACTGCCTTGTATAATGCGGGAACAACTGTGTTCGCACTTAGCGGCTGCTTTTACAGTGGTGCAGTACTATATTATAGTACAACGGCAATATTTTTTCTAGTTAAGTAGTCTAAAGTAAGAAATGATCCCATAATTTGTTAGCTAATGTTGTAATTTATTTAGATTAGAAACTTCACCAACCCAGTTAGTAAGAATCGAGAGTAGAAAGAGCCTATATAGTGTACAGGAACGATATATACTCTCACACTACCTAGGCTAATGGTCAGGATTGGAATATTTTTATTTTACACTATATTAAAGCAACTGACTAATGTTACATTTTTGTCGAATCGAAGTTTTGAAACTTTTTTTTTTGTTGTTCTTCTGTGTCCCATTCCTGCAAAGGTCTCAACTCCCTCCATGTGTTTTAGTTTTGTAACTTACACCACAGTAATAAAACATTTAAGGATAGGTACTCAAATAATAAAATTCAAATAATAAATCAAATCAAATAATAAATAATCAACAAAATAGTTACTCAAACACCTTCATAATTTAATACGTCCTACACAAATACGAAAGCCACCGCAGTCACGCGATCTTCCCATCTCGTCTGTAGCTGCCTAATTACGGCTATCGGTCTGTCACAGCCCTCATTATACCGACCACCGTGTTGTGGATAATCATGGCAAGCCGTATTTAGGAGCTTGCTGTAATTGTACAGGAACGCGCTTGATGGAAGGGCTTGGAGGCATGTAGATGTTCTGATTGATGGGTTTATTTTGATGTATATATGTATGATATTATGTACCAAGTATTGTATACAAGCATGTTTTGAGGACATTTAAGTTATATAACTTTGCAAGTAAGTATTAATAGCCATATTATCTAGCTTACTGCATGAGTCAAAGTTCTAACATTCTGTTTTCAGTTTGTTTTATACCGTTGCATTGTACTTACAAGATAGCAACGTATAGAAACTGGATTGCTTGTGCACTGATACTATTATTAATTTCATATGTAAATACTACAGTACATTACAGAAATATTACATACTGTTTGCTACCAAAATAGCAAGTAAAGGTAGCATTTACTCTGACGGCAACTGTATGGGGCCTGCCACTATATTTTATTTCACATTGGACATTTAATCCCATTGGCCACCTGAGCAAACAAACCTGTACCACAGCCTGTACTGGAATAGAACTGGTTCTCTCATAAAACTGATGGAATGCTTCGTTAGGTGCATAGCGTCAAATTTTCTACAGTCAAACACAGTCACTCGCTCTCAAAAATAAACTCATTATGTATATTACCACGCCTAAACACTTTCCCGCTAGCCGGAGCACAAAATCCTCATCATTATGATAATAAGCCATAAGTATTGGATAACGAGGTGGGGGAAATCCTGGCGATCTCTGTAATGATTGTCAATAAGCCGGGGAAGGCCCCCAGTCATCTTCGCGAAACAATTCTCGCCTTCACTTCTGTTCGAGTGCAGAGTATAAATATTGTAGAGGGAATAAGGAAAAAAATCGTATAAGATTTAGTTACATATTACAACAAATATCTTGACTTCATTCTAGTTTATCGTTTTGTTGAATTAATAGGTATAAACGAATGTTAAACACTATGTCCAAAATCACAGAAAAGTGTCAAGATATGTTTATGTTCATGTGTATTACTAAATTATAGCACATTCGTTTAGCAGTACCATAAAATAGCTGTCACAAATAGGAAATTTTTATCACACTGTCCATCGTTTAGACCAAAACCGATTTTGTCTTACCTTTGCAAGTAGTTTGAGGAGGGCGCTTGAGTTTAGGTGATTCACTTTCAAACTCAGCAACCATTGTAAAATTTTAACAGCTTGTTATTGCGGTGGGTTGGTGACAAAAAGAGAACCGCAGGGAGCACCTGGATTCAATCTGCGCAGGACAGGGACGAGTGGCGCATTAAAAAACAGGCCTATGCTCAGCAGTGGGCGAATACAAGATGATAATAATAAGATAATGATATATTGTTTATGTTAGTAAATCAAATTCACCTGTTTACAAATAAAAATCTTTTAATCTTTTTAAACTTTTAAAAATAAACTCTACAACTTATATTCTCTTATCCCCTTATCGCAACGAAACAATTCTCACGGCGCTGAGTCATCTGTGTATCTGCCGGAGTTAGACGACCCTTTGTATCGTTGTATCGACTTCAATCGCAGATCACAGGAGAAAGAGTTTTAGTAATGAGATACCTAGCTAGTTTTAATCGTCAAAGTCTTCATGTATATAGTTATGTCATGTGTGTAGTTGTCTGATGTTTGTAGTTTGTCTCATGTAGTTATTAAGGCGTGGGCTACGGTTTTTATGTTATATTTTTCTGTTACAAATTACTAATATTATTATAAATTTTATCTCAACCACAACTTTCCTCAAACATAATGCTTACCTCATCCACAGTCCAGCCAGACTCGCTAAGCCCTGTCTACATATGCCTCCTGCTCCGTCGGTAAAGTCGGTTGGAATTCCTTCAAACAGACACATAATCCATCGACAGGCGATCTACGCCTCGCTGCTCGTATGAACCCTGTAAGGCTGTCTATTCCTGACGCGACTAGATAACTGACTGGAGGATACAGTAGGCTGTCGCTGAGGTAATGTCAGAAAGTTGTATAAAAAAGCTGTCTGTTGCAAAATAGAAGATGTCAAATATATGTAGTCAATTAGTGTAAGTATATTTTGTGGAAAAAAATGAACTTATTTTGTCTAAATAATAAAATTTTGTAGGTTTCTTATATGCGTACCAAAATTGGGAAAAATAATTAATATTGCATAAGTACTTAAATTAATATTAGCCAAAATGTATAACATGATACTTTGGTTGGCAAGATCTGTTGCCGTTCACAATCATCACTCACCATCATGCAAGTTGTGGTCAAATGCAAATCGGTTTGTTTTTATAAAGAAGGCACTTTTTCATTGATCTATTTTTTTACACACATACATACATGTATATACATCTGATACTACCTGTCACTCTAAGATACCGTCAACTAAAGAGTTTGACCTTGTCCCGACAAAGCAGCGCCGTGAATACCCGCCTGAACCCAGCTATGCTAACCCATTGTACGTAGGCTACTCTCCACTTTGTTCACATTTTGCAACGTCTTTGTGCACTTTGGAGCGGTCTGTACCGAATTGTACCGCTCCATACCGGTCTATACCGGTTTGTAACCGGTTTTCGTCGATACGGACCTGTGTTTGTTGAATCGAATATTCGAGATAAGCGATAGACGTTGATCGACGTTCCCTTTGTACTGCGGCTTCAGTTGATCTATTTGGTCGGATTAAATTATGTTTAAGGTAACGTATTGCTTGGTAGATGTATAATGTGTTAACAGTCTAGTGGTACTTAGTTAATGGAGGATTGGATGACTGCTTTGGTGAACATGGTAGTCTTATGTACAAGGATATTGTCTGATAAGTAGATATGTCAAGTTCAATCCAACATAATTTTTATTTTGGCTAATAGCGTTCATGACGAAAAAAATCTTATTGAATGTATCCTGACTGATTTTAAAAGAAAAGGTATATCAGATATTATTTTTGAACAAAAGTAAAAAAAAAATAATGTAACAAATCCGCCGCAGTGAAATAAACATGAATAAAGCAGCTGAGATTACACGACACCGCAAAAAGCAACACAATTATATAGCTCAAAGGAGGTTACTCAGCAAATGATCTGGACTTATTCCAACCAGAGTATTACTGTTAGTAAATTTGTCTAGTGACACAGCACGGTGTAAATCTATAGGTATGTCCATTTCACCTAAATTATACAAATAGTTTAAGCTTGAAAGAATGACAATCACTCACACTGATATGTACTTTCTACACTACAGATTAAACTGTCATATTTGGTCATCATTTTTATCCTTGCATTGACTTTTTTAAAACGTTTGATAAACTTATGACTAGATATTTTTTTTTATGAATTCAAATTGGAATGAAACTCCAGTAGTTACTACCTTTAACACACATTTTTTTAGCATAATCCCGTGACTTAGAGGCGCGTGTGTCATCGCAACTCGTATCTTGCTTGGACTGGGCAATACAGAGTGAATAATATAATGATAAATAAATATTCTGGGGCATTCCTAACTGCGCCATCTAGTCCCATACTTAGCAAACATATGTCATGGGACTCATGGCTAGATAACGGATATAATGCCTATATACTTTTTTTTGTAACTCCATACATTTTATACGTAGAAACAACGAGCAAAAATATGTATATATTGAATTTAAACAAGTAATTGTTCTGTACGGGATTCGAACCCGCGACCCCTGGTTATGAAGGCAGACAATCAACTAACTGTGCTAACAGCCAGTCATCTGTTACATATACTGTAGGGCTAGCACGGCAAGGTTTTTTCACCATTTTCCTTATCCACTTGCCACCATACAACTATTAGTCCCTGTGTCGTGCTAGCCCTGCGGGATATTTACATAAAATCTATCAAAGGGCAGCTTTAGTGCCATTGGGGCCAGTTTTTTTTCAGAAAGTTCTTTCCTATATAATATTTTAATTAAACTTGGAATGCATGGAAGCAACTAATTTCACGAATTTATTAGGAAAATATCTGATTTTTTTATTCAAAATGAAACCTTTATTAATTGCATATAAAAATATGTATTTGTTTGCTTTAAAAGGCATAATTACAAAACTTGTGTGTTTATTTCGGTTTTTCATAAAGTTCATAAATGAATGAATGGCAAATATCTAAATAAAATCTCTACACAATGATTACATATTCTACTCGTATGTACGGCTTTATTGATTTACATCAAAACGTTTTAAGTCTCAAATTAACTCATTTCATACACGTACAACCTATATTTATACTTACTACATAAATATAAGTATACCTATTACCTGAGTGAAAGAAAAAAACATATTTGCAAAAATGAGAGGAAATTCATTTCTTCGACTTCAAACGAGATATTTTTGCCCATTTCGGGTTCCAAATCGTTTTTATATATTATGTACGTTTTAAGTTATTAACGATAGCAAATGAGATGTTTGCGTATTTTATTTGTGGGTGACGTCTCGTTTCCCGTATTTGTAAGAATTTATTTGGATTTGCGCAATGTGGGAAGTAAATTGAGATTTCAGCTTCATATTTGCTTTTTGTGTAAGTATATTCTTACTTCGCAAATCCGATAAACATACGTTATGTTACTCGTAGCAAGTTTATTTTTAATTCAACTAAAATTAGAAGTGTTAATATTCTATTAAAGAAAAAAATATATATCAAGACATTTATTATATGAATAGTGAATAAAAACAAGTTGTATTTGCGTATTGAAATGTAAATATTGTAATAAATTATTTCCACTAAATTTATTTTTAAAGAATACGTTCAATTGTTTATTGAATTATTGATTCTTTGAGTTGTATGCCAACGGAATGTTCTTTGCGGTGCGTAAACAAAAGATAAAGAAACTTTTGTGATCATTGTTAATGAAATGAAAGTGTAACTTCGATTATAAAATATGAGCTGTAGTATTTTTTAAGGACTGCTTTTATTTTAAGTACCTATCCCATTTTTTCCTCTTAGTGTAAACCTTCTACAACCAACTGTGATAAAGATTCTTTGGCTGAATATTACCATGGTACAACCCTAGTCTGGGCTTTTTGTCACGGTACAATAGTTTTTTTGATATTTCAGAAGTATATAGGGTGGTTTTAAAACTCTTAGCATTAGAGTCTGTCATTCACTTTTAGGCTTAGCCTAGTGTAAGACGCGGAATGCCTGCGCTACACACAGCAATAACTTTACTTATTTTGCCTTGCAACACAAGGACATCATTTCTTTCTTGGCACCTACAAGCCTATTAAAATGTACTTATGTCTAAACCTAAGGAAGAGCCTACACTCCACAACACAGGTAAATCACATCCTAGTGTGGAGTGTACGGAACAAAGTTGTATAAGTACCAAAAATTTTTGCTAAATAAAGTTATCTTTATCTTTATCTTATCACTTACCAACTTATACACTATTATATTGTCTACCAAGCATGTATTTATGCTCTGTTAGCTTAGTTGGTAGTGACTCTGCCTTCTAATCTAGGGGTTGCGGGTTCGATTCCCGCATGAGACAAGTAATTATGAATACTAAAATTTGTAATTACTTGTGTCGAGTCTGGCCGTTTCTATGTATAATAAGTATTTACAAAAAAAAAGTATATAAGTATTATATCCGTTATCTAGTACCCACGACACAAGCGTTAGCTTAGTGTGGGGCTAGATGGCGTTGTGTGCAATGTCCCGGATTTTTTTTTTTATTTATTTCAATGCATGAAGCAAGCACAACTTAATTCACTTCTGCAGTTCTAATATTCCAGTAGAATTACTGTAATTTACATAATTCTTACGGCGTAGAATTTTCATTAAAAAAATTGGGTAATTAATTAGATTTTAAATTTATGTACCTACGTCTTACGAAACAACATTCAGAATACAATCAGCAACTGCCTATAAATGTCGTGTAGAATGTAGTCAAGAGAGTACAAAGAAGTAAACGCCCCATTTTCGCCCATTATAAATATACATAAGTAAGATTTTTTTTTTACCGACATTCATGAAGGGAGTAAAGTTGGGGGCAACCTTTGCACAGGAGTGGGACAGCATGGGTTGATAATAAAAAAAAAGCTTTGTTAAAGTCACCGTTTCAATACTTGGCCCAGCTTGGTAGTTTAGGGCTAATTCATTAGAAAGTATAGAGGTATTTATCATCATATATATAGCGTACTACACTGTTGGTGACTGGGCAGAAGTAAATGTGTGAGTATATTTTTCTCATTTATAAATTAGGATATATAAGTACATATTTTATACGAAGGTAGTGACAATAAAATAATATCGCCGGGTTAGTACATTCATACATATAATAAAAATGTAACAGGTCGGTGTCTGTACATTGAAGATGAGAAAAAAATAGTTGACGTGTCTTTATTGATGCAATAGAACACAAAAATCATGTCTCAAGAAGAAATTTCTGTTTGTCTATCGGTATGTTTGTTCGTTATAGACTCGAAAACGGCTGAACCGATTTGTCTACGGTTTTCACTAACATGTTGGTGTATTTTCAACTTAACATTTAGTGTCTGTTTCATTTCAATCGGTTCGTAAATAAAAAAGTTATGTTCATTTTAAACCTTTTTATCTCAAAATAATGCGAGCGTAGCCGCGGGCGTCCACTAGTGGTTAATAAAGACATACCCGTATTAAGGTAACTAAGTGTACTGACTGGGTTTCGTTGTTATTTAGTCTTGGAGTGAGTCTAGTTAGGACCAAATAAATTTGGTAAGTAGATAGATAGATAATTCTTTATTGTCACACACATATAAAACAAAATAAATAAAAAATACTTACATAAATTAATCTAGTGCCAAAAGTGGCGGCCTTATTGCTAAAAGCAATCTCTTCCAGGCAACCATTGGATGGAGAGATTGGATAAAGGACGTGGTGTCTACGGATCAAAATATTTAGTTGTCTATTAATCTTCTTTTTATGGACTTAATTAAAATAACATACGTACAAATATTGGACTTATATATCTACAAAAGTCAAGAAGTCACATCTAACGCAAAACATTACATTTTTTTTCCGAGAATCGGTCCGTTCTTTCTTTCCTGGTATTGTTTCAGCTGCGGCGTGTCATCCCAATAGCATTGTAACAGACACTGACATGATTCTGAATTGTGTGAATTACTTTCCGGATTGTTTTGATACGATTTTTCGAGTGGCAGTGAGTTAAAGTGGGAGAAGTTGTGATTCTGATAATTATAGATAATGAGAATAAGGTTCTCGTGATTATTACTTAACTTTGAAGCGTTCTTAAACTGGGCCTTGTAAATACTTATTAAGCCTTAGATGTTTATTAACTTTGACGTCTTTTTGTAACATCATAATTTTCTGGTTTGTGCCGAGCCCAAACTGAAGTTTGAAGTTTTGCCATATTACCCGATGATGATGATGATATATTTTATTTTAATGATGATCATTTTTTTATCTTTGCCACCCCGGTTGGATTGCAGCCATGCACCAATAAATTTAAGTTCTTTTTTTAATTTTGTTTGAGAACTACAAAATAAATGTCTTTAGAAGCAGGACTAGAGCGCACATCACGATATGTATAAAAGTATCTACATATGACAACTTTCCCAATGAATAAATTCTGCAGGACAGGTGCGATACTCAACGAGGATAAGCCAAAAAACATGATGTCATTTTCACAGTTATAAAAGTATCTAAATTATACTTCGGGTCAACCGAAGACGATTATACCTATATTATTAACTAAGCAGCAGTCTGTGGAATTGTGCTGCCACTGTCACACATTTAGATAGTTAACTACTTTAAAAAAGCAAAATTCAAATTCACTCGTTTCCGTATCCGCTCCACTCGGCTCACCACGTGGGAAGGCGCCTGCAACTCGCCAGTACGTGATTTTGTGTCGCCGCTGTCGCACGCCTTAAACAATTTGTTTAAAAATCTATTTAATTTTTAATATTCTTTACGTGTTGTGTCCAGTGATTATTAAAGAACATTGTGAACCGTTCCAAATACCTATAACGTTCAAATTTATCAATTCGAAATGTGTTAATAACAAAAAACTAAATTAAACAAAAATAACGGTTATTTAACGTTGTGAAATCATTTAACCAAACATTACGACAAAACCAGTGAATATTAAGTGCTTTTGTGAGACCAGGTTGCTGGAATTCTGTCTATGACGGAATTTTATGGATAAATTATCTTTGGTGAGTGACTTATTTTATTAACGAGCCTATCACTTTCAGCCAAAGAGAGATACGTTAAAAAATTAATTTTGAGATATTCAAACAGTCCGATGAGGGTTAAGAAAGGCCGATAGCCAGGTTCTGATGGCACTCATTCGATGCGCTAGACATGTAGGTATGCATTTCATGCGGTTAAGATGCAGATTTCAGAGGATTAGAGGTCCAAATTCACGAGCAGCCAAAGATAAATTTAGAAAAAATAATTTTGAGATTTTCAAACAGTCCGTTGAGGGTTAAGAAGGTCGATAGCCAGGTTCTGATGGTACTCATTCGATGCGCTAGACATCTAGGTATGCATTTCATGCAGTTAAGATGCAGATTTCAGAGAATTAGGGGTCCAAATTCACTAGCAGCCAAAGAGAGATGCGTTAAAAAAACAATTTTGAGATTTTCAAACAGTCCATTGAGGGTTAAGAAGGTCGATAGCCAGGTTCTGATGGCACTCATTCGATGCGTTAAACATCTAGGTATGCATTTCATGCAGTTTAGATGCAGATTTCAGAGGATTAGGGGTCTAAATTCACTAGCAGCCAAAGATATGTAGAAATGTAAAAAATATTTTTGAGATTTTTAAACAGTCCGTTGAGGGTTAAGAAGGTCGTTAGCCAGGTTCTGATGGTACTCATTCGATGCGCTAGACATCTAGGTATGCATTTCATGCAGTTAAGATGCAGATTTCAGAGGATTAGAGGTCCAAATTCACTAGCAGCCAAAGATAGATTTGTAAAAAAATAATTTTGAGATTTTCAAACAGTCCGTTGAGGGTTATGAAGGTCGATAGCCAGGTTCTGATGGTACTCATTCGATGAGCTAGACATCTAGGTATGCATTTAATGCAGTTTAAATGCAGATTTCAGAGGATTAGGGGTCCAAATTCACTAGCAGCCGAAGAGAGATACGTTAAAAAAATAATTTTGAGATTTTCAAACAGTCCGATTAGGGTTAAGAAGGTCGATAGCCAGGTTCTGATGGCACTCATTCGATGCGCTAGACATTTACGTATGCATTTCATGCAGTTTAGATGCAGATTTCAGAGGATTAGAGGTCCAAATTCACTAGCAGCCAAAGAGAGATTTGTAAAAAATATTTTTGAGATTTTCAAAAAGTCCGTTGAGGGTTAAGAAGTTCTTAGCCAGGTTCTGATGGTACTCATTTGATGCGCTAGACATCTAGGTATGCATTTCATGCAGTTTTAATAAAGATTTCAGAGGATTAGGGGTCTAAATTCACTAGCAGCCGAAAATATGTAGATTTGTAAAAAATATTTTTGAGATTTTCAAAAAGTCCGTTGAGGGTTAAGAAGCTCTTAGCCAGGTTCTGATGGTACTCATTTGATGCGCTAGACATCTAGGTATGCATTTCATGCAGTTTTAATAAAGATTTCAGAGGATTAGGGGTCTAAATTCACTAGCAGCCGAAGATATGTAGATTTGTAAAAAATATTTTTGAGATTTTCAAACAGTCCGTTGAGGGTTAAGAAGGTCGTTAGCCAGGTTTTGATGGTACTCATTCGATGCGCTAGACATCTAGGTATGCATTTCATGCAGTTAAGATGCAGATTTCAAAGGTTTAGAGGTCCAAATTCACTAGCAGCCAAAGATAGACTTAGAAAAAAATAATTTTGAGATTTTCAAACAGTCCGATGAGGGTTAGGAAGGTCGATAGCCAGGTTCTGATGGTACTCATTTGATGCGCTAGACATCTAGGTATGCATTTCATGCAGTTTAAATGCAGATTTCAGAGGATTAGGGGTCTAAATTCACTAGCAGCCAAAGATATGTAGAAATGTAAAAAATATTTTTGAGATTTTCAGACAGTCCGTTGAGGGTTAGGAAGGTCGTTAGCCAGGTTCTGATGGTACTAATTCGATACGCTAGACATCTTAGTATGCATTTCTTGAGGTTCAGATGCAGATTTCAAAGGATTAGGGTCCAAATTCACAAGCAGCCAAAGATAGATTTAGAAAAAAATAATTTTGAGATTTTCAAACAGTCCGTTGAGGGTTAAGAAGCTCGTTGGCCGGTTTCTGATGGTACTCATTTGATGCGCTAGACATCTAGGTATGCATTTCATGCAGTTTAAATGCAGATTTCAGAGGATTAGGGGTCTAAATTCACTAGCAGCCAAAGATATGTAGAAATGTAAAAAATATTTTTGAGATTTTCAAACAGTCCGTTGAGTTTTAAGAAGGTCGATAGCCAGGTTCTGATGGTACTCATTCGATGCGCTAGACATCTAGGTATGCATTTCATGCAGTTAAGATGCAGATTTCAGAGGATTAGGGGTCCAAATTCACTAGCAGCCAAAGAGAGATACGTTAAAAAATTAATTTTGAGATTTTCAAACAGTCCGATGAGGGTTAAGAAGGTCGATAGCCAGGTTCTGATGGCACTCATTCGATGCGCTAGACATCTAGGTATGCATATCATGCAGTTTAGATGGAGGTTGCGGGTTCGATTCCCGCATGACACATATATTTATGAACTTTAAAATTAATAATTACTTGTGTTGAGTCTGGTCGTTTGTATGTATAATATATTTACAAAAAAAGAAAAGATTACAAGTATTATATCCGTTATTTAGTACCCACGACACAAGCGCTTGCTTAGTGCGGGCTAGATGGCGAGGTGTGCAATGTCCCAAATATTTATTTATTATTTATTTATTTACTTGTGCCATGCGGGGGAATCGAACCCGCGACCCCTAGATCAGAAGGCAGAGCCACTACCAACTAAGCTAACAGGCCAGTCAATAATACAGTCATACTGCACCTAAATTTTTTTGTTGTGCTTTCCCAGCAATAATTTAGTGTTTGGTAGGTATGTTTGTTGGTTGGGGTGTACTTTACGGGACGCAGGACTTTGATTTTTTTCGGGCATGTGTGATGTTCACATAACACCACTTTTTTATAACTGATATGGATAAAGGACGGTTAGAGAATGACGAAATGTATGGACAACTTTTTACTTAAATTATTCCTTCCATATGTTAAGGAGTTCATAGAAAAATTCAACTTTGATTTTTTTCTGACATGTGCGGTATTTACATGAGCCCCCTTTTTTATTCTAAATATAGACAGAAGATGTATAGCTGATCAACATTCCTAAAGACCATTTTTGTCATAACTGCTTAGTTCGCTTTCTATGATATTCTAAATATTTCGTAATAGCTTCAAAACTCCTTAAAATATGGAAGGAATAATTTAAGAAAAAATTTGTCCATACATTTCGTCACTCTCTAACCTTCTTTTATCCATATCAGTTATAAAAAAGTGGTGTTATGTGAATATCACACATGCCCGAAAAAAAAATAAGTTGAATTTTTCTATGAAGTATACTTGACGGGACGCAGGACTTGGCTCCTCCTCGCTGATCAGCTATACATCATCTATCTATATTGAGAATAAAACAAGGGGCTCATGTTAATACCGCACATGTCAGAAAAAATTTTTCTATGAAGTATACTTGACGGGACGCAGGACTTTGATTTTTTTCGGGCATGTGTGATGTTCACATAACACCACTTTTTATAACTGATATGGATAAAGGAAGGTTAAAGAATGATGAAATGTATGGACAACTTTTTTTTTAAATTATTCCTTCCATATGTTAAGGAGTTTTGAAGTATAGTATTACGAGATATTTAATTTTGAAAGGTCATTGACCTTTGACATCGGGAATCATTATTGCGAGTCAGGGTCAATGACCCCGTAGTTCCGTGTGGTTCGAGATTTTTTAAAGGTTATTGATATTTGACCTCGGGTCATTGACCTTGACTCGTAACATGATTCCCGGGGTCAAAGGTCAATGACCTATCAAAAAAAATAAACATATTTTTGGCGTCCCGTAAAGTACACTCTAACCTGTTTCTTTCCTAGCGATCTTTAGTAAGGTTGCCTGGAATAGATCGCTCTACGTGATAAGGCCGCCCAATGTACCTATGTTACGTAATATTTGTGTGTAAATTGTTTTGTATTTTTGTTTTCTGGGGTACAATAAAGCCATATTGATTAATTTGAAAACCCCTGATTTTTTACAAGGAATGGGTTTGCTCTTGACCGTAATTCGTCTGATGGTAAGCAATCATTACGATCTAGGATGGAAGGTGTTTACAACCGATTCACTTTCGCTTTGAAGATCGCAAGGTTATATTCCGCGGATAACAGGGAGTAAGGCAGGGAGTTCCACAGTTTAGCAGTTCGCACTATAAAAGTGAAAGCAAAACGCTTAGTGCGAGTCTTGTAATTCGCAGGAAACACAGCTTATTTAACATTGTTCCAGACACTGGCCACGAGCTCCGCTGCCTCCGACGCTGGCTGCACAGCATGGAGGGCCGCCTGCCGCCACCCTCGCTCGCCGCCGCGCGTGCTGCCACCTACCACGAGCTTATCACTAAACTACGCGAGCATAAGGTAAGGTTTTTCATATATTCTCATAAAAAAACGGAGGACTTTCAATTACCCTGTATGATTTGAGAATTACCCGCCTACGCGTGGCGGTTGCGCGAAAAACGTGGGTTCGATTCGGTATCTATAATACATATAATACTAGCTGGTGCCCGCGACTTCTTCCCCGTGGAATAGTTATTACCATAAAAACGGTTCTAGTGAGTTAATATTAAAAGATACACATATGTTTACTTTCGCGGACATTTTGTTAGATCATTTTATAATCATTAATTAATCATTTATTTAAAAACACATTTCATGAACACAGTATTCTAATTATGTTACAGTATGGCATACAATGTTGCTATTAACAATTTACATGTATACAATTTATTTTTTTATTTTTATCTTATTTATTTTATTTTATACATATTTTTTTGATATCTTGAACCGTTTTTGCTGCGCACGCTTTCAAAGATGAATATTTTTTCCCGTTTTTTTCCACATTTTCCATTGTTTCTACGCTCCTATTAGTTGGCAATTGTATGTCTCTTATGGTGGCAAATTTAAGCAATAAATAAACGTGTACTGTGCGCACATATCAAGGCACCATTGTCATAAATAAAGTGTATAGCAAGTGGTCTGCTTTTGATGAGGACAGTAAAATAATAAAGGTAGATTGTATACATAACAAAAATAAATATTATTAGGCATGTGACGATGCCCAGCATAAACAATGAGAGATGCGTTGTCAACTTCTCGCGAGTCTCGTCCTATCAGAGCCCAGGATACCCTATCAACCAATCAGAGCACCTGTTACCTACTTCACCATTTGGTCACCAGAGAGGGTGGTGGATCACCTTCCGTCATTGCGTCGTTACTTCTCGAACTGAGCACACGTTCTTCGAATTAATGCTTTTTCAAGCATTCTCAATTAATTTTCAAAAAATATTAAATCTTAACACTTGTTAGTGATAGTTTTTTAAATGCAACGGTTTTTTTCAAAAACCCAATGGACTATTAAAGTGTGTGATTTAGTGCTATTCTGAAATATTTAAATCTAACGGTTTTTCGTAAAAAACCTTATGGACTATTTTGTGCGTGAAAAGTGCAAAATTGAGTCATTTAAACCTAACGGTTTTTCAGAAAACCTATTGGACTGTTATAGTGTGTGAATTAGTGCTATTCTGAAATATTTAATTTATTCCAACGGTTTTTTTCGGGAAACTGTCATAGTGCGTGAATAAGTGCTATTTGCCAACAGCATACGGGTGTACAATGTTTTGTGTTTTTGACTTAAGAATCTAAGTTCATAATTCATTTTAGACTCACGCAGATACTTATTATAAGGAATTTCAACTAGTATTACATTGGTATGAGAAGTCCTAGTAAGCCAAATATTCAAATTTAATGTAAACTCAAAAGGATTCGTATTGTTCGTGCCACCAACAAACCCTCTATCTCTAATAGTTTTCGTGTTCCCCTGGGGTACTCCAAGGTCTGATGGTCAAAGTGATGTTGATACTCAGCCTTCAGCCTTGCATCCCGGTCACTTTGAGACTTGAGACTTAGTTGTGTTCCTCCTAATTTATTTGTATGAAATTTGTATGGAGACTTTTTATTTTGCATGAAAGCCAAAATTTCAAAAAAGAAAAAAAAATAGAAAATTAGTTTTTTTTTTGGCCAAAGTTTCTTGTCGGATACCAGTATCATTTTGCAGGTGTGAACGAAGACAAGTTAGAGTTGCTGGGGCGACGCAAATTGGGCGCTTGCGGGTCTGTTTTCTTGGGAATACCAAGCAAACAGACCCGCTAGGCTCAGTTAGGGTGTGGAATGCTGTAGGTACTTTTATTTCAGCGGTTAGGCCATTCCTGATTGGTTCCTGATTCCTGAGTTCATGAGTTATGATGATAAAGTTGGTAAAGTATTGTAAGTTATTATTAAACGCTAGTTAGGGATAAACTACATTGTAACGTTTACATTGTATTTGTATAGGCCAAGGCAAACTGGTAATATTGAACTTCTCCGTGCACTTAAACTAATAAGTTTAACTTCTAATTGTACAGATGTACTTACAAAAGTAATTTTATTCTCACTCTAATTGTAAAGATAAATACAAAATATTATAAAATGCTATAGTTCTTTCACTGTTTATCTACTTTATCTTATTTCAAATATTGAAATAACTTTTCTTATACGACTTATCCTATTGAGCAATGCCTCCGCCATTTATTTATTATATTAACTAAGCCCTCCACCCATTCAAACCATTAGTGTTTGCTAGAAGACTGTCCACAATGGCTGAAGTCTATAGTTATAGGCGTGCTAGGGGCCTATAACTTCCAAATTATCAAAAAATGACATTGATGGCTTGGAAGCAAACACTAATACTATGATGAATGAAAGAGATGATTTAGCGAAAGTATTACAATTCTAAAGGAATATTTATTAAAGCCCAACATTAATGTAGAAGCGTCATATTATGTACACTATTTTCATTATCATAATCTTTAAACTATCTCAACCTTTTATGTACTACAGACGAGAGACTTGTAATAGATTAATGTTAGTTAAAGTATTTTCTTTGAACCTCATAAAGAATTTGAGTTATTACATACACAACGGTTCCGTAAATTAATAGACGATTCACTGCCAAAACAAAACAATTCACGAGCCAAATTGACCTTCCAATAAGTACTTCAATATTAGGTAAAATGGTGTTTTATTTAGTAGCGGTTTTACAGTAGTCAAAAAGTAATAGGAAATTTAATTTATAATTTTAAATAGATATTGGTGGGTACAAACGGACTGTTTAAAAATCTCAAAATATTTTTTTAACGTATCTCTCGTTGGCTGCTCACTAGCAGCCATTGGACCCTTAATCCTCTGAAATCTGCATCTTAACTGCTTGAAATGCATACCTAGATGTCTAGCGCATCAAATGAGTACCATCAGAACCTGGCTATCGACCTTCTTAACCCTCAACGGACTGTTTGAAAATCTCAAAATTATTTTTTTACAAATCTATCTTTTGCTGCTAGTGAATTTGGACCTCTAATCCTCTGAAATCTTTATCTAAACTGCACAAAATGCATACCTAAATGTTAAGCGCATATAATGAGTACCATCAGAACCTGGTTATCGACCTTCTTAACCCTCAACGGACTGTTTGAAAATCTCAAAATTATTTTTTTCTAAATCTATCTTTGGCTGCTAGTGAATTTGGACCCCTAATCCTCTGAAATCTGCATCTTAACTGCACGAAATGCATACCTAAATGTCTATCGCATATAATGAGTACCATCAGAACTTGGCTATCGACCTTTTTAACCCTCAACGGACTGTTTGAAAATCTCAAAATTATTTTTTTAACGTATCTCTCGTTGGCTGCTAGTGAATTTGGACCCTTAATCCTCTGAAATCTGCATCTAAACTGCTTGAAATGCATACCTAGATGTCTAGCGCATCGATTGAGTACCATCGGAACCTGGCTATCGACCTTCTTATCCCTCTACTGATGGAATACTTGAAGGCAATAGCTCAATTTACTAATTTTTTGTAGTACTTATATTGAATATATAGGAAGGTTTTTTTTTATCTTAGATCATTACTTAATGTTATCTGTTGATATTATTTGATTTCGATCACTGAGCAGCCTCTTAAAGCCGTTGCTGCTAACTTCACAAAAATGACCATCTTTATTTGTTCGGGTTATAGGCTGCTAACTTTGGCTGCCAAGTTCACACCGGTTATCTAAATAAGTACAAAAATATATGAATCAAATGTGTTTCTGTTAACGGCACAGGCTAAACAATCAAACAAGGACATTTTTTAATAATATTTATTAATACTTCCCTCTCTCTCGTTACAATGTATTTACAAAACAATACAAACACAAGGTAAACATTGAAAACGAGTATTCCGTGCGCGCATTACACGCCCTCTTCGTAA
Source organism: Macaria liturata (assembly GCA_964023185.1). Taxonomy (NCBI): domain Eukaryota; kingdom Metazoa; phylum Arthropoda; class Insecta; order Lepidoptera; family Geometridae; genus Macaria; species Macaria liturata. The sequence continues at coordinate 288,699 of OZ026821.1, read as the reverse complement.
TCCGTTTTTAATGAAACGCCATTTTAACGTACAAATAATTTCGAGTTACATTATAACATCATTCTACGTTAATTTAAGGAACATATCTATGTATATGTATATTTAGCTACGTCTCTATAAGTAATGACTACTTTACAAGGAGGTGGAAGTTACTAAGCGAACATGGGCGGCTCTTGGATTTACGAGATACAGAAGTATAACAGATGATGATGATGATAAAATACTAGTAGGCATTGGTTTAATAATGCCAATGTAATTATATTAAAAGAATTTTTCTACAACAAAATTAAGTTAAGACGTAATAATAGAAGTTTACAGGTAATTGGAACGCATCTTATACAAATCATTGTCGTATTATGATGAACAGCTTGTATTATGTATGTAACAAAACCATAAAAATTGTTTGTATTTAAATTTCTTGTATAATTAAAGATAATATTATGATAATCATGATGAGCGATTCAAATTGATAAACTATAATTAAAGTAAACCAACACTGTGTTATTCTTAGAAGGTATCCGTATTATTTATTAATTCTCCAAAAGTTTTCATCTCCTAAATATAACGATTTGCCCTTAATTAATTACTCTGCCCTCAATATTGTGCCTATCAAAATAATAATTAGAAATTCCGTTTATTTTCAAATTTAATAGTGATTCGTAAATCCAAGCGAACGCGGGTAAACGTAAATTAAAATTTTGATTTATAAATATAATATATATTCGCGATTTAATTAAATGATCTTTAGTGAAAAACAGTCGATAGAATTTTATTTATTTGTCATATTAATACCTACTAATTACAATAATAAGAGTTAAGTTCTCATGAGAATATGCAACCTGAGGTGAAATGCAAATTTTAATAAAGACCAGGGTTTTTGTTTGTCACAGAAAACTGCACAATATAAAAAATACAGTTAACAGAAATTGTGAAAGTTAAGACATAGGTACACGATGTTTTTATTTCTTTATTTCTAAATTATAAAGTAAAGTGAGGAACATCATAATTTAATGGTAGGATTCCTGAATACCTACATGTTACAGTGTTCAATAGCTCATATTTGTAGGTTTGTGATATCTTTGCTTAAAACAATGTAACTCCAGCAATTATTATATTTAACAAGTTGGTTGCAAATATCTTATGATCACGTTATTATTTTTACAAAAACCGTTCTATGAACCAAAATAATAGTTTTTCACCACGAGAATGGTGGAACACCTACGTTACGTTAATAATGTTACCATAATAAACTTATTATTATTATGTACATTAATAATACGAAATATTTACATCGCTTGATATAAACTTATCCGGCTACTTTACGTATAGTTCAGTTATTTACAAAAAATGACATTTAATTTACATTTATTTTATATGAGATCAATCTGTAACATAATCACAGCTCATTCTATAACTATTAATACAAAATAACGGAATGGCATAAAGAGAAAACATTCACTAAGATATACAATGTATAAAATAAATAATGCTATGGTGTGAAATTAAATTAACAGACAGAAGGTAAACAATAATACTCGGATAATTTCAAATTTTGGATTAAGTAATAAAAACAGTCGGTAATTAAAAATATAATTTACCTATTTTATTTTTATTAAAATAAATACACAATACTTACAATGTCTCCAGAGATTTTCGATAGCTCCAAAACTGTAAACTTGAATTTTGTTCACGAAACATTACACTAAGATTCATAACAATTCTCCAATAACCTTATCAATTTCTACGTATTATTGGTAATTCATTAAAAAGTTATTCTAAAATCGTGGCGGGTGGAGCTTTTGACCAATTTTAAGGAAAAGTAGACATATATTATATATTTTACATGTACAATACACAAACATTTTAATTGTTAAACAGGGCAACATGTAAAATAAATAAAGATGTTCCAGCTTTTTGTACAGCAATCCATGAACTACGCTTAAAATAGGTAAGTAGGCAATTTAAAAACTCTTGTATCTAGAATTTGTAACTGTTTTTCGATTAGAAAAAGTAACTTAAATGAAAACATAATGTCATAATAAACCATCAACTTAAATTTATGTAACTAAGCATACCATTTATAGACCTATAGGCCTGCTTAGTATTTATATTAAAAAATGTGAATATTGTACATACAAAACATTGTCTATGCGTATTTATCTATTTATAAATTAACAAGACTCCTACATATTCATCATTTCACAACCTAACTTTCAATTACCGCTATCATTCATTTATAAATAAAACTATTTTAAGAAAAAGATATGAAAAAAGTGTAAATGACCTATGAAAACCTATCAAAAAATAAATAAAGGAAGTTAAAGTATTGCAGAAAAAATACATTCCATACTTTCTTTTTAAAAGTGAGTTTTGCCATTTTAATTACGGAATATACTACTAATCCAAAAAGTTTTCTTTACCCAAGTTACAACATTAATACCGTTTCAAACACATTCAGTTACAAACGATTAAATTATTGAAATGAACGGAATACTACCGTGCATATGAATTTTCAAATGAACGTGTTTGCTTATCTTTTTGATTTTCATTTATTTTTACTTGAGTAGAAATTCCACCTAAATGCATCAATGGACACCTTATAATCAAATATGTAACAAATGTCATTCCATTTATTTCAAAAATCGAATCATTCATATACCTCACTCATTCCAAATTTAAGTACGTGTGTAACAGACGGGCGACAAAAGCTCCTCCCCCCGCCCTCCGCCGGCGCTGCGTGTCGCTCTCAGGGCGATCATCTGCAAGCCAGGGACGACAGCAAGTATGTGACGAGCGCACAACTCAGCTGCGATGTCAGGTACGACGCCGCGCGGTTGCTCGTCTGCATCGCCGCCGGGTGCTCGCCTGCGGACAAGGGATTTTATATAAGTTTTACTTTGATGCAAACGATAAACCAAACCACCACTGACTGCTGACCAGCGGCAGGGAGAAATGGCCGGAAATCGTGAGGTGAGCTACATCTGCCACCCAGAACAATACTACATGTTGACCACGACCACTCTGCCAAGAGTGTTACCACTAAGAAAAAGAAACGAAAAAGTTACCTTATGAGTATTTTATGAAACACGCATTGATAAGATAAGTCTACTATGTTTGATGTGTGTTTTGGTTTTTAGTATTGAAAAGGTTCTGCCGAATTGTTTACAAAAAAAAAACGGAAATAAAAATACAAAAAATACAGTACGTCATCCAAAGATTTAAGCAAACCAATTTCAAAGAAATCAGTAACAGCCAAACAGCTGCAATATACTCGTATTTTTATTTCAGAAACAAAGATTTTTATTTGAAAATATCTATAAAATATGAGTTGCCAAAAAGTTAAATCTTTTGTTTACAGGCTAAATATAAATTGGTCAATCAACAGCTATATAAACAAGTGTACGCGTGTGCAACAACAAACAAACATGGCCGCTCGAATTTACACTTTGATAGTCGGGATGATGTTTACAAAACTAAGCAAATTCATATTTGCACCGTTCGGTTTCGGACTAAAATAAACCCTGATCAAATATTAATGTTTTAGAGCAAAATACCCTCAAACTGAAGGTTGAACTTTAGTTTCAAAGCCCTCGTTAAAAAGTAAGCGAAATTTCGCAGTTAACATTTCTACTTTTGTTTGAAATTTGATTTGGGTTTTGTATTTTTATAATGTCAGACTGAGATTAATTTATTTTAAAACACTATTTCACATATATAATATCTTCACAAAGATTTAGAATAAAAAACTAACTTTTATGTTTTCGAAATTAGTGGGAATTCCGTATTCAAATTTGCGTCAGTCAAGTCCGCCTTTGTCACCATCAGCTTGCTGATCGTGCCCGTCTCCGGCTACTCCGGCTTTTTGAGACAGATTTAACAAATATATACACATACATATGCACCTACAATATATAAATGTATGTAGGTAGGTACATAATGATGACGTATGATGTGTGTGTGATGGTATGTATGGTTTTTTCAGTCGTACACTCTCTTACCATTGAGCACGTGCACAGAGACGGAGGCTGGGTGTGCGTTGTTGGGCACGCAGGTGTAGTTGCCGGAGTCAGTAAGGGCTGCCTTCGTCACCAGCAGCTTGCTGGTGGTGCCCGTCTCCGTCTTCTCCGTCTCTAAGCTGATGCCCCCGCGGGGCGAGTCGAAGTCCACCACTGCGTTGCCGTGGTACCTGCCAATGTAAATATGAGGTGAAAAATCAGTCATAATAAATCATTAACCATTATTCGAAGATATCAACCAGAAGTGTCTCATCATTTTGTCTCCAAATGGTTACACTGTTTTTGATAAACGTGTTTAAATAAATGTTCCTACTGTACTTAAATGATAGAAAATTCTTTGAAATTAATTAAATTCTTCTTCGATTATTACTGTGTAGCTTTAGAAAAACAGCTGTTATACGATAATTTAATTTAAAACTCTTGCTTCATCCATTGTTCGCTCACAACATAATTTTCCAAACTACATTGAAAATAAGTGTAACTAAAACAAAAGTCTAGTTGAATACAAAAATATTCCGCAAGTTTATGAATGCAAAACTTCTGCGCGCTACTCGAGTTACAAAGTTGGAACGTTACAACTTTGTTGGCAAAATATTTAATGACAAGCAAGTTCATGGAATTAACAGTATAATTTAACTGTTTATCAAATTGTTTATTTAAATTTCGCTTTATTAATTAATTAATGTAACATTTTGGATTTTGATAAAAGCGAGACCAACGAATCGTTAAACCATCATCATCATTTATAAATTAAAGAAACTCTTAAAGAAAAACAGATATTTAATTGTTGAATTTCACAAGTTCATTCTAAGGACTCATCTAATGGACGTTTGATTACTACCACTCCATGCCAAATATATCAGAGGTCACATTAGGTATTTGGAGTCCTATTCTACTAGATTTAAGACTCATTTTCGTTTAATCCAATGATCCATAAATGATTCTAGATTATTCTAGACGTTCTCGAATGTATAAAAACTCGTCTACGAATGCAATCCTCACCGCGGGGAATACGATCCGATTTATATAATTTAATAGCTCATAATAATAAGGTTGAAATTGCTCTGAAAATACTTGCGATAAATTTTGGCATTGAGAGAAATGTTACGGACAGGTCATACGATAATTCTACTCTTATCTATGTGTGGGTCTTGAATTTAACAAATGCTTGTTTAATTTTGTGTTTATTTCATAGTCAAAGTCTAATAATGTACATCATTACGTTTTCTTGCAGATCTTATGCATGAATAATAATAATATAGGTAATAAATATGCTTAATCTTAAAGATGGATGGAGAAACTGTAACGAGTTCCATTATGGTTTTTGTTTCCAGCTAAAAACATAGCCTTATCAAATTTAATATTAAAGGTGACTAAAAGAAAGATGGCAAGGTTCAGTTTGTATGCAACGCGTGCTAAATGTTGTTGCTAAGCTGCAACATAAAACCGCACATTTTCTCAAGTAGATTTAGATACCCTCTAACCAATTACTAAAATATACGAGTTTCTCAATCCGCAGATAATACAATTCTACAGAATTACGTGCACAAGATCTCGTGGTGATGAGATATTGCTCAGAATTTCAGGTGATTCAAATTGAGTAAATCTAGACCAAATTGGCTGAGCTAGGCTTATCTGACAAGCTCTAATGATGCTATTTATCAAGTGATCGATGTGAAGATGAAATTAGTTTCATTTGGTCTCTTGCAAATTGTAAAATAAGTGTAGGTATGAAATTATCAGCGGACGGTTAAATATTTGAGGTTTAAGTAAAAAAAATGTTATAGTAGTCGAAAATTTAAGAAAAACATTTAAGTAACTTAAGGCGTACCTAGTATCGCAGGTAACCAGCGTCACTAAAATTATTTTATATGTATGTACCTATATATATATTGTACATACATAATATCTATATGTTAAATATTATTTTGTTTCTGTAACTTATAACAACTACGAGTAAAATATATTCCTTCAGAACCATAATATTGGTTCTTCAATAAAGTCATAATATATTGCACCAGCCACCAAACATTACACGATGCTTTACAAACAAGTTCCCATAAAAATTCTCGGAAGAGCCATTACAGAACTTTCCCGACACAACGTGAAGTATCTAGACAATTCTAGAAGCAATATTGGATATGTAAAGTGGCATCACTATGATATAAAAATAACTGCACATTGTGTTATTAACTTTCAAAAGAGTAGTTTGAAAATTTTCCACATCCACCGAGAGCTGTGATACTTCTTGATGGATCTTCTCCTTAACTACATTTATTATAACTGAGGGTTGCAACTCCCCAGCAAAATAAATTCTTCGTTGGCTGGGAATGAATCGATGCACGTCAGTTTCATACCAATACCAATCATAAAATAAAGACTTCTGTTATTGGAGGTTCATTACTTAGTTGGATCTTTCTGGTTATGAAACACCATACAGTTTATAAGGCAGATATATAATTGATAAATATATAAAATAAATATTTCAGAACATATCACACAGCGCCGTGAAGCCCCATACTATACTTACGCTTGTATCATGGCTACTAGGTAACGGATATAATACATAATATACTTTTCTTTCGTAAATACATACATATTATACATAGCAACAACCAGACTCAACACAAGTTACACATTTTTGAAATTCATAATTATTTTACTTGTGTCGTGTGGGCATCGAACCCGCACCCCTTGATAAGAAGGTAGAGCCATTTTTTTTTTTTTTTTTGGCCCAGGAAAACCTATTACAGGTACTACCCAAACCCCGGGGAGGGCGGATGGTTATGTGGGAGTCTCCGCCCCACTCCATAAGGGCGGCATACCCACTAAAAACCTAGGGTGTTCCACCTCCGCATCGTTGGTCCAGGGCCACGAGAGCGCGATGCATACATCCGCAGCCCTGGTGATGCTGGCCCGGCATCGGGCCCCGCCTCGGAGAGCTTCAGCTCAACCCTCAATGGACGACGTGTCAGAACACGGGACACGTCGTGCATCCTGTGGGGACTCATTCTAGGGCAACAGGTTCCCCGACCTGCCACCCAGAGCCCCCAGGAGTCAGACAGTCGCACGCCAAAGCGGCCGCCCTCCTCCTGCGCCCTCTGCGCACGGAGTTCGGTTCCCGTGTCGCCGCTACTCGGCCGGTACACCGAACTCCTCTCGCCTCTCGGCGACCACCTCGGGTGCTCTGAACGAGCTCCCAGCTCCGCCTGCACCGCGAGGTGCGGCGAGCTCCACGCCCCGGGCCCTACACCAGCCCTCTCCAAGGAGAGGTATAGGCGAGGGCCAAGAAGGTAGAGCCACTACCAACTAAGCTAACAGGGCAGTGATATAATTACCATAGCACAGACGCGCTGGACGGTGGGTTGGAGTGCACGTTCACGGAGCACGTGAGCGAGATCGTGCTGCCTTTCTTCACGTACACGTCTTGGGAACCCCAGATGGTCGCTGCGGCCGCTGCAACAAGGGAAAATGGACCTTAATATGTGGTTGTTAGAGCTCATTATTCAATGGTTAATTTTAGGGGATTCTTTAGCGTTAAGATGTATTAAGGACTTTGAAACTTTGTATTTATATTTGTTAATTAGCCTTTAAGCAGATGGTCGGTCATTTTGATTTCAAATATGTTGGTTATATAATAAAATAATCGTGGGTTTATTTCAATAAATTAAAATAGTTTGTAAAGTTAAAATGTTAGTGTTTTGTAAATCGTAATATAAATAAATAAATAAATATTTCGGGACATTGCACACATCGCCATCTAGCCCCACACTAAGCAAACGCAATATAATGCATAATGCTGTTTATCATGTATGCGTCTTGCCTTGTTTTTCAGTTACTTACATAAGAATATTGGATAAATCTGTTTTGAACTCAAAACGTTCTCTGCTTAACCGATACAGTTTCATTTTGTTTGTTACAACGTGTAAGATGCTTCAACCCTATCTTGAATAGCTGTCGATGGAAAATGAGCTTTACATTTATAGATGTAGAGTGAAAGTTGGCTCGCACCAATATAATGCAAATACGTACAGGTCTAAGATCGAATTAGTGTACCTCTGGGTACAAGGAGCCAGATAATGCCATAAAGGTTGCCGGAGAGAACATCGAGGGAGCCATCAATTCGATCTGGATACTATAGCTCCTTCAAAAAGGGGTTTGTGCTGAGTTATGCGCGATTTTGGACAGAAAATGATGAAATGTTTTGTGTAAAGGCCGCCTGGGGACGTGTTGGTGGCATATACATTGTGCGGTTTGTGTTTGTGTTGTGTTTGTTCCAAAATAACGATATTTTTTAGTAGTGTGAAAAAGTAAGGTACTTTGTTAGAGAAAGGTACAGAAACAAAAAGAAAATCTAAGTTTTGTTGTGATGAGCGATTTTGTTTCTATGAAAACATTTTATTTTTTCGTCTATCTAGCTAAAACAATTGACAACAATAATATTTTCTTTAGATTTTCTTTAAAGTAAAATAAATTTTCGTCACAATGACATCAAATGTTGTCAAAAATACTTAGTTTAGATAGGTTCTGAGACAAAAAAATAAACCCTGAATAAATCCCAGTTTAATGCTGATGTTTATAAAATGATCTCGATGTAGGACGCGCCCTCCAGATCAAACGGGCTGATCGTAGTTCGACTTTAATAGTATTCACATAATGTTTAAAATTCGTTCACAGAGTTTGAGACGAATTTAAGTATACCCAAAGGCCATGGAAAGAATAAAAATGATTTGAGTTTTTGACAAATGTAAAAGATTGTGTTGTAACATTTTCTTAAATATTTGTACAAACTGTCTAGGATTTTAACTTTGAGCTTTCTTTTATGTAAAGTGCACATTTTTTGTTCAGTGTATTGAAAAGTATTTACTTACATATTAATGAACCAAATGGTATACTTAGTGATAAAAGTAATAATCATTTAACTTGGCAAATGATACTTTTTAACTTACAATTATATTTTTTCACAAGCAAACTTACAATTATATGACTACACCTCTGTTCAAACTTTGTTTCATTTCAAAAACTATCTGTGTAACGAGTAAATCGTTTATTTTTATCGCGAGAATTCAACTTAGATACGACATTTTGAAGTGAGGCAGTGTTCAGATAGCGCAAAGACTTTGCCAAGTTTCAAGTTAATTTAGTTCATGGGAATACCTATAACACTTAGTTAGAGTTAGCGTGTATGCTCTCTCCTTGATTGTTCATGCAGTGGCATTAGTTTCAATAAGGCTTCTTGTTTTATTTTCGCTTATTTTCTAAGATAGATGGTTAATGCAACTTTTTATTTAATTAATTGTTGTTTTTGCTTAAATCCATCATGTTAATTAACTGATATTTAAAACATAATGAACTTATCCACAAACAAAGCTCAAACGCAAGAAAAAAAAAAGGATATCCAAGCTGCATATTTTTGTTTAGCTTTTAAAAAACTCTTTAGCATAGCAAATTAATCCTGTGGGAGAAAATTCAAACGATTGATTTGAAAATTAAATGCTTTTAGTTCCGCACCACTAAAATACATATTGTTTTCCTTGAATCACGTAGTTTTTTCATTTTATCATTCAAGCATAACAAACAACGTAACAAAACGTGTGAAAAAAAAAACATACAAAGATGCAAGCTACCAGGACAACAGAAAGATAAGAAGGTAGAGAGGAAATACCTGGGGAACGGGGCGCGGCCGAGGTGGCGGGGATGTGGGACTCATCTGCAATACAAGACAACAGGTGAGCTACCGGGGGTGCATGTATGCAGGAGACATAATACAGAATGTAGAGGAAACATTGAAGGTTTGATTACGATGTACAAAAATAGATTTGAAAATACCATGTTCTAAATGTACTAAACCAATTTAATATTGAAACCTTATTTTGCTGTTCTTTATCAGATCTAATTTCAAGTGAACGTTATTATAGGTATAATTCGGAGTACAAGAAAAGAGCTACAAGTCAACATACATAAATACATACTTTATATTACTTGTTGCTTAATTCTCCTGATTGACTGATTGTTTAGGAAAATAGAGGCAAGATAAGATAACTATACCTAATATACTACTTTAAATAATGTGCTTTAAACTTAAAGTCAAAAATGTGCTGAGGAACAGTCAAATATCTTTTGTAAATTTCACTTACTTACGACTTAGTATGTATTCAAATGTAATAGTATAGTATGATATAACTTGCATTTATTGTGTGTCTCTCATGAATATAAAAGCAGTTTAACGGATAGAAACTTTTTTAATTAATTTATAGTATTTAGAAAAAAGTATCTATATCTCCAAAAAGTATTTTATACCAAGAAAAGGTTAAGGATATTTCAAACCACCTTCATAACAACTTATCATTATTATATTTAGCTACTTAAAAAAAAACGGTAAACAAACACCCAATACTACTTGTATAGTCGTTAACATAAAAACGTAGCGACAAATAAATAATAAATGAACTAGTAATGGTAACATAAAAAGGGTTGAATACATTACCTATTGATATAACAAATTGAAGGTAAAAACGATATTAGACCCTTTTCAGACTAGGTTATAAAAATATAACAGCCTGAAATTTTGGCTTACAATTTCATAAATTAACAATCTGCTTGTAAATTGTCTAAATGTTTTTAAAATAATATGTGAGTAATAATTTTACAAAGGATCGCAAAGTCTGCACACACTTAAGAATTAATTATTAATATAGATAATTTCTTTCCTTTTTCTGGCTCAACGTATCAGCATTGCCATCCAGCGTGGTAATGCGGCCAGTATGCTGGGCACGCTGCCGTCTGGTAGCGGGCTGGAGCACTTAGATTATCTTTAGGCTTTTCTAAAGATTTTCTAAGTGCCCCTTTTTTGTAGTAGTTAGAAGTAGTATGTTTAGTTTTTCTTCCCTTGTTTTTATATTTTATTATTGTAAATAAAGTATTATCTATGTACAAAAAAAAAGATAATTTCTCTGTATACGAGTAAATCGGCATCACAAAGTATTACAGAATTCGTTTTACACACTTTTGGAAAAACAGTAAGGTAAATTACTATTGTTGAAGTTACGCTGGCGCCCTCGTGCAAATTAACGATTTATATATTAGGAAAAATATCTTCCATGATACGGGATAACAAATCTTTTTACTTGTTTGACATAACAAAAAAAAACCCCCAACACAACATTAGACATTTTCAAATCACCTTCAATTTATAACCACCCATCACGCTGCCATTTTGAAACAATGAAATCCGAGCACTATCTAAAAACTACTCAAACTGCGTAGTCAAAGCAAACTGCTATAGAACTCGTATCACCATGAGAAATACATGTCGTTTGTCACCGTAACTACCCCAATGATAGCAAAGCGTATAGTTTGTCTACCCATTTGTCAAACTCTCCTATTTCGTGAGGTGTACTGTAAATCATTACTTCAGTTTTATCGCACACACTACATATTATACGTATTTTGTTTTGATGTATTTCGACAATCTCTTGGGAGATATATGTTAAATCATGTAATAATAAAATGTGACATAATTTGCAATTGCTGAATTGTATTGCGCTAAATTTGACCCGTTATCTAAATATAACAATCCAACATATTTTTACTAATATATAGACTAAAGCTACTGTCACTGGTTTATTCAACGGTCAAGTTTGGCTTTAAAATACTATTCATTGTTGTAATAAGTAATTTACAGCTCTTGCTTTGTATGCAAAATTTAGTAGATAGTGGTTTAGTAGGTAGTCGTAACAATACGTTAACGATTGATCATAATAATTTATCCTATATATTGCAAGATTATACTTGTCTAAGACGTATGTTGACTGGCTTTATGTAGATATTCTTTGAATTGGTTTTAGTAGCCTGAAACTGTATTTCAGTGCTTGCTCGAACATGTACGTACGAGTAAAACATCGTTTTACATTTTTCACCGGTAACAAGGGCCGTAATTGGTTGGCGTTGAATTCGAGACGCTTGGATGATGACGTCACACGACCGCTTCCACTGATCGATGCTTTCTAGCCATTAAACGTGAGTGTGTGTGTGTGCTGTGTATGTTTAAACAAGTCATCTACTTAGAAAAACATGTCAAAGAATCATAATGGAGTTATTGGCTGTTTTGGTTGATATCTAAAGTGGCAAAATCATTACAATTTTACATCAATTTATTTCGCTAAGCTGTCAGTTTGAAGTTTTATCAAATAATTCATGATCATAGGTATTAATAGTCAAAAATAGTACTCAAAAAGATAAATTACCATTTTATGACATTCCGATTAAAAGCTCGTAGTAGTTCTCATATACGAAGAATGCATTTATACCAATGTATATTTATCACAGTTTCTACAAAAAAGGCGTTAACTGGAAGTATCAGTTTATTTTGCAGAGATATTTGTAAAACACATGTACAGTTACGAATGCAATGCACTTTCCTGTAGCTTCACGAACTTGTTAATTGTTCAATTTGAAGTTCAACACGAGTCGTTTAAATGTCATTGTCAAACGTCACTTGGCTCACCGCGGTTTGTTCATTTAGCCCGCGTCAAAAACAAATTAGCTTTTCGCAGTCATTGACATTTGGGCGAGAGTTGGCACGAGCTGCGGGTGATTCTCAACACGTTGGCTCCGACCCAGGCTTTGTGACGCTGAGCGATGGAAGTCACTTTGTATCGGGGTATTACCCCTGCGTAATATGACGCGTGACGAATGTTGGATTACTTACATACACACACTTTTTACGTAAGTAGGGTGAGGAAGGTTTTAGACGATGGTGATGTACGTGTAAGGATAGCTGTTATGGTATTTAGAAAATATTATACTAAGATTCCTTTCAATTACAAACCTTGTTTTGTTGTTACAGTATTTTGAATATTAATGATGAGTAGGTACATATATTTAAATATTGTAATAAATTTGAATGAAACTCTATTAAATACTGAATAACAAAATATATGTATCTACGTTTTTGTGTGTTTAATAATGCCTGCTCTAGTATCAAGTGCTATCAAGTCCTAAACTAATAAAAACCGTCCTTAAACGTAGGTAATTACGAAAAAATCTGATAATATTACTCGAACAAACATCAAATCTCAATTATCTTTGAAATTTTATATTTGAGTGTTGAAACTAATGAAAAAGTATTGTAATGAAAGTCTACCTTCAACTTCAACATGAACTACGAGAAAAATATGATTTTATTTTATGAAAAGTTCGTTTTAAAGTTAATTTTCTCACTAAATTTAGTAAACATTTTTCGTTCACTTAATTGGCTACGGGTACCCATGTTACTGTAATGGTTCATGAAAACAATTTAAAGTTAATTATGTACGGGTTTGTACAGAATTACTGATTAGATTTGAAAAAGCTATTTATTTGGGCTAAAGCAAATAAAGCATATTTTATTTACCAACATTAAGCTTGTACTAGTATTCTTAATACGATTCTTATCTCAACGGAATCTGTACAAATTCAAAAGTTATATTACATCGTTATTAGCTTGAAAAACACTTTATTTTTTTAAATATATTTAGATGTCTCCTGCTCTACACAGATGGTATTTTTTTAGTAGCTTTAAGTTTTCTAAGTTATTGTAGTTACAAATTCGTAATCAAGAAGACTTTAAATACTTACAGTGCAAAGCAGTTGAAAACCGCATAAAATGAATAAAAAATATACATTATTAACTGCGTCAACATATTTTTCACACTTAATAAGCTTAAGTTTGTCTATAACTTGATATAAAGCAGCGTTATAATCTACTATCATGTGTAAACAAACAATTGAAAATATGATAAGTGTACAACACAATAGAGATAGAAACAGACTGACCAAAATATTCACCTTCAACGTTGAGTACGATGGCCATATTGAGCTTGGGTTCAGTATTAATCTGGCACTCATAGACGCCGGCGTCTCTGGGCTGGACGTAGTCTATCTTCAGGTCCCAGTCGTCAGAGGGCTCCGGGTGGAGCACGCTGAACCTGGCGTCTCCGGTGTACGTGAAGATGTGAGAGGTGAGGATGTGCAGGTCTCGCTTGCGCATCCAGGAAACCTGCGGAACACAGGGTGGAGGTAGAAATATTGGACATTGATAGGAAGCTACAAAAGTTGGTAAAGTAAGGGAATTCGTTGACTTTGCTGATCTTTCTGTAGAGTCGTATTCCCTCATGACTGAAGGTCGTGACTCCCCCGCAGAATTAATTCGTTAGGGGAGTTCTCTTGGGCAGATACATCGTCGTGGTTCCACGGAAAAGGTTCCGTGGAACTACGACAATGTACGATGTATAAGATTTTGAAGCAAAGTAGGAAAGGTCCTACATTGCTGATATGACGTTGTTGATACCGGACAATAATATTGTTATTATGCCATATGTGTATTTTCATTGATGGCGTATAAACGTTTATAATGTATAAGTACTTTTATGTTGAAATTATTCACGGAGTATTAGTGATTATGTAATAATTTAGAGTCATTAAAACGTAGTAACAGTTAAAAATAAAAAGTATATAGGTAGGTAAATCAATTGAAAACATTAAAAGTCAGTAAATGCCTAAATGATACAAGGTTTCTGGTTAAATTGGATTAATATTTGGCGCTGCTTTTTAATCAAATAATTTACTTCGCTCGGCCCTCACTTTAAGTCCCAAGTTTAAATTTAACAATTTACTAGATTTCATCAAGTAAAGCCCTAGAAATAGATTTGAATCTCGCAAAGTTTCCCGACTCCTAGATTTACTTTGATTAATTTATAATTAATGACTTGACTTGATAGTTTAAGATTTACTTAGAAACGCTACTTACAACTCGATTACGAACATTAACCAAAATACAATAATACATTATTTACTGGAAAGTGATTAATGCTGATCATATTATATAAATACATTTAGAAAGAAATTTTACATATAAACAGATTAACATAATTTGTATTTATGTTTATTATAGAAATACTAGATAATTTTAAGTTGTTATTCAATTCTATAAGGAAGTAATGATTATCTTATATCAAACTTTTTCCAAATTGACGTCTATGTAATATGTTTACTGTCATTACCTCTTTCAACAAAAACAAAAGCCAACAAGTCCAGTGTAATAAAAACACGATATTTCACTTTCAAAACGTTTTCGATATTAAATATTCATCCGTCAAGAGCAAGCTGAGATCTAGATATTCTGAATAACAAATTATTTTCGTAAGAAAAAAAAAAATGGCCATTATTCACCACTGACCTAGATCTCGTGAGATTTTCTCAGCGCTACTTGGAGGGAATACAGCCAACTGTAAGTAGATAGCTTCAGTAGCTTACTTACTACGGTATTGTAATTTAAATGATAAAAAAACGTTTAAAATTTAATTATTTGGTGAGTATGTAGGCTTTGACATTTTATACAGAAACTGTTTTTTCTAATCTACCTATAAGTATGCCAAATAGCCGCGTAAACGTGAAGACGTAAAACAACAAGGTGACATATTACCTTGTTAATAATAAGTAGGTAGTAAGTTATAAAAAATAGTGTCGTCTGCCTCGGTGATTTCACCTACCCGTTCAGTAAGTAGTTCATTTTTGTAGTAAATAAAATATAATAACCAGTGAACCTCCCGCCCCATTCCTTTACTTAATTTTATTATTTAAAAGCTGTAAACAGTTCTGGGACGTTCCATCTTGCTTAATTACACCAAGGCTTAAGCTGGCTTACTCTAATTACGTATACAAACAAAGAACCGACGAAAAAGCGAGCCAAATTTATTTTCTAATTTCTCAGTCCCGAGCACTTGTATTAAAAATATAATTCGGAGCGTTTTGTCGGTGTTGTTTTAATCAAAGGAAAGCTATCCGAAGGGGATTAGCAGGAAAATGTTGTCTTTACTTACTGATATAAGATACTAGGCCAAGTTTTCTGGAACTTTCCAAAAGGATGACTACCTCCGCCCCCTCAAAAATATTAAATTACCCTATTTTTTTTTCATATAAAAGCTAATCATTAGTGTTATAGAGAGCTTTCATTGTGGTTTGTTTACATCTTACTTATCTTTACTTAGTTAAGATAAAAATGACTTTTTTGAAAATTATTTTTTTTTTTTTTTATTGACCAATAATTATAACAATCGTCATTTATGGTAATGGTTATCTTCGAAACAAAAAAAAAACTAAAAATAGTTTTGGCAATCCTTTTATACTTTGTCGTTGAATTCTTACAAAAGCGCCATTTAAATCTCCTATACAATATTACAAAATGGATGTAATGAAAATAATTGGGACAAAAGAAACTATTCGTCCCAAATGTAGGGTCAGAGCTAAAAGTGGGCAATTTGTCCCCAAGGGCCGGGTATTACAGGGCCTCAATCATCGTAAGATAGGACTTGTACTATCTACTGGTTAAGTAACTACAATACAAGTTATACTCGTGTATATGCGTGTGAGTGTGTATGTGTGTGTGTGTGTGTGTGTGTAGCTTACGAAAAAGGGTTTCTTAATTCGAACGTTGTTTGTTATTCGTACATAACTCAATGTAGAATAATGTAAAAATTTAATAAAGCTTTATTCAATTTGTTAACTAATCTTTCGGGTAAAATAGATTTTATATTTTTTTGTAAATGATTAGTTAATGATAATAATCTAACAAATAATTTTCGATATCGAATTAGATTTTCTTAATTCGACTGCTTATGGCCTATATTTACAAACAAAAACTATTTCTTTGAAGCAAAAACATCTTTATTTTTTTGGAATAATCAGATTGAAATACCACCAGAAACATAACCCACATTATTATTTCAATTCCGTGAAACAGACAAAAGAACATCTCAGTCAATAAACCAAGTACCTAAAAGCTACTCTTTAGTAACCATATTCTCTGGCAAATTTATTCACAATACGGCTGACATAATACATTACTATACAGAGTATTTATGCGTTATGGAGTGTATTAATGTATGTCGGAGTAATTTGCCGCCGGCTTTTGTTCTCATGCTTGTTCAGCTACCTATTATCTAGGCAATCTATACCACAAATACAATCTCCGGTAGGGAAGAGAGGTGGCCACCGATTCAGAGAGGTCTTTCAATAACTACCCATATACCAAAAAAAATCCAAATAATATAATATAGCTGTTGACTTTACCAATCTCTGAACGCACAAACGGTACGTTAATACTCGAGTGAAATCATTTTATGTTTAGCCTTTACCTAGGTTATGTCTAATTTTTAATCAACTTATTGGGCTTTCCAAGGATCTTTAATGATACAAGCAGATAAATTTAATCTTCGGAGATGGCTTTTGGTTAGGTAGGTACTAATATATTAACTAAACGGTTTTCACGCGGCAGCGCGGCGACGCGCCGCGCCTGCTGCCGCGTGCTGCCGCGGTCCCAGAACATACGTTCTGAAGATGGATGTCATAACATCCGAAACGCGTAAACAACTAACGCAATTTACACGTGAGTGAAAACCGTTTAGTTAATATAATATTAATAAAATGTCTCACGAAAGTTTTAATATTAAGGTAGGTACTATATAATAATATCGTATAATATTTGAATATTTAAGTTTTTCATTGAATTTACATTTTTCAACTTATTTTACGTGTACAAACAATTTTGAAGAGTTATATATTTCCATGAAACCATATCATGTACATAAGACATTTGAATATGTAAGTTTAAGACCTTTCTCAATGATGCGGTGACCTCCCAACTCACCAGTAGTCTATTATAATACGTTGACATACATACAATTACCTCAACTAGCGGCAGATTAGATATCATATGTGCTGACATCTA
This sequence comes from Macaria liturata, assembly GCA_964023185.1. Taxonomy (NCBI): domain Eukaryota; kingdom Metazoa; phylum Arthropoda; class Insecta; order Lepidoptera; family Geometridae; genus Macaria; species Macaria liturata. Next base: position 270,915 of record OZ026821.1, on the reverse strand, counting down.
GCGGCAGCGAGTTATTGTGTTGATTAACTCTTAATTGATATATTAAAGTTAATGAGATTCAGACACGTGGAGTGCACTAGATAGGAGTTTAGCGAGAATTACACTAATGGTATAGAGGTGAATGTTTGTCTGTTTACTCTTTCGTGTTTAACTGGCAAAAGTAATTAGTATGAAGTCGTGACGTTACATGGGGCCAAGGACAAAAGTAATTTTAAGATGCTTATAATTATAGGGTTCTGATCGCCAGAGTTACTTTTTAAACTGACAAGTGACACAATTGGTATTTTTTCGTGTCAATGTCACTTCAAAATGATATAGATCCTATACTATCACTCCACCAAAAATCAACTAGATTCGTTATTTCGTTAAGTCGTTAAAGCAGATCTAACAGGCCAAATAACCCACTTTCACTTCTATATGGTATGATAATAAAACCCCCATCACAATCTTGGAAAAAGCGCCATCTTGCGAGGGTCGTACATTATAAATGCACGGCAGGACATGTCAGATAGCTATTTATTCGCGCGCAGATCCTCGGACCATTAATACTGTGATCAGTGGAGCGGGGGAAGGGAAGGCCGTATGTACCCGAATGTAGGCAGGAAGGGTTACCATGGATATTTAGTAAAGAAAGAAACAATACAGATACATATTATGTATAGGAAAATTTAATGTATACATTGTGTACTAAGTGTTTTGTTTTTGACTTCAGAGTTCGAAGGTATCTTAGCAAATCACTGTTAGGTTTGTAAGCACTTCAATTTTATACTTTTGTCACATATTATAAAAGATTTTATAGACTACTTTAAAGGTTTCAGGCATATTTTTGTGTGACCGTGAGTGTATATGAATGATGATACGTGAATAACAAAACTATGTTTATAACTAAATGATATAATGGTCAATCATAATATGTATGCGACTTCGCATAACTTTCTATCAAGTACACTTACTCATATTCTTATGAAATTAATAACTACAGTAAGTAAGATAGTGCTATAATATTTTAGGTAAGCGTGTTACGCCCTAGACTACAGCAATAGCAACATCATCGGGCTGTAGTAATGCAAACGTAAAAAAACATAAAACTTATGGTCCCTACAACCCGTGACCACCATAACCTCCAACTCTGCATATCCCCTTACAACCCATGGTCATACATCGTGCTCACTCCGTCACCCCTTTGACATAGGTTGGCGGTGGTTGAGGAAAAATGGCCGCCGCCAGGTGGCCCGTCGATAGCTTGTTGAGAACCACTTTACATTGAGATTGATGGACTTTTTTGGTGTACAAGGCGATTTTTTTTAAAGGGATGAAGGGTTATTGTATTCTTCGTCATGCTTAAATTTGCAATTTTGAACGAAAAATGAATTTATTATTAATTTTCATTTAAAACCTTAACCAAAAAAAGGGGATTTGGTAGAAATGTATTTTGTAGATAACATTTCAACCTGTATTGACTACTATTTATCCTAAATTAACGTGGGTAAGCACACAGGGCGCCGTTAGTCAAACTTACACGTGACTTATAGAAAGTTAAAACATTGATTCGCTTGAACTGCAATTGTATCTTATTTAGCAATACTTTTCTAATCTTTTCAAGTAGGTTTACAAAAAGGTTAATCCATAGCAGTGCCTAATAAAAGTAAAACTAAAAAAATCGATTCGTTTAATAAAAATATCGCCCTGTATAGTGATCGATATGCGTATAGTTTGCGATCGTTAGTAATGATTAATTAGCTCGGGCTGGATTGAGGTGAGTTGTTGGCGATATTTTCGGTGTCAAGTTACTTTGACAAATTGTATTTTGTTGTCGTACTTCGGTGTCAGTAACGAGACAGCTTTTTTGTCGGCCAAAGTGATTTGTTATAGGTACCTCACTTGTTTGGTGAGTAGGTAATACGAAATATTTGACACGTCGTAAATGTATCATCTCAATTCACCCTGCCGCGTCATTGAAAATTATACTCTATGACAATAAACGTACCTACGCTTCCGTTTCATATAAGTACTTGTATTTGCATCACAAACTAAATGCCAGTCAGATGAAAGTAACATCTAAACCAATGTACTTACGGTTCTATTTCCTATGTGTTTGGCCCGGCACCGCAGCACGGCCACCTGGCCGACGACGGAGGTGACGTTGCGAGGTGACACGTCGTCGAAGTAGGGCCGCTCCGGACGGGACACGTCGGGACCGCTTACACCGGGCAGGGATACACCTGGAAAGAAAAACAAAAATGTTTTAAATTTTTGGTAGCTTCTTGGCTATTACGAAAGTTCATCAAAAGATGGTGCTTAGACCATACATTGCATAAAGCTGGGTAAATACTCAGTTTCACGTTTGTAAGAAATAAATAGCAACCTTAGATTATTTTTATGACAAAACTGTTCACTTGGAAATACCGCGTGATGTCACAAGTAGACATGTAAAAATAACTTTTTTGTATATTGAAATTCCAATTTGCAATACATGTATTGATCTGTGCTATGAATATTTTTATTAATTCACTGACATTGACACACGGCTTAACCCTCATAGTTTAACCGGATATTAGTTTTGAAAATTACCTTGTCATATAGAAACATATAAAACTTTATTCCAATTATAAAATGGATTGAAAAAATTTATTGTAAGTTAAATATTTTTATCTACACTAATGTTGTAACATTCTACTTACTTGTTTCTAATACTTGACTTATAATTACTACTGTTATAGCGCAGACAACAAAACACCCAATTTAAGCAATTTCGCATGATGGTATAATATCCACATCGATATCGTAATAGCTCATTATAACATCGATAAAACGCGACCAACCTGATTGCAAGGCCAAAATCAGGTTGGTCGCGTTTTAATCAATAAAACGCGACCAACCTGATTGGCGCGCAGCTGCGCTCTCATTGGTTAGATTTTAATAGCGGCAAAATCACTGTGACAATACACGTACGCGTGAATTTAATTTAATAAATTAAAAGTTAAAATGTTACAACATTAGTGAAGATAAAGTAGTGTATGCAACTGCATATAACTCGGGTATTAAAACACTCGTTACTATTATGAAACTCGCTGCGCTCGTTTCATAAACTCACACTCGTGTTTTAATACCCTTCATTACATGACAGTTGCATAAACTACTATTTTAACAGAGAATAAATCATATGATGAGAGAGAATGACAATCTCTGATGTCGAGGGTTTTTTAGACCATGTGTAGTTTTTCTTCTTCTTTTTCTTATCAAGTCAATTTCAATTTATCTTTATTAAATAACAATAATTAAACTATGTACAATTACTAGTGTAAGTATTAATCCTAGTAACGTTCAATTTATATTTACATTATTGTTTATCAAGTCACTACTTATGCATAAACTTATAACAGGTTGGAGTTAAGTTAAAGAAATATTATGTTTAATAAAAATGCAGTATACAATATAACGACCTTAATCTTAGACTTAGCAAGCTTTAGTTATAGCTTGGCTATTAATAACATACGGTTAGAATTATTTACAATAATAAAATAATGCCTAAACGACGGTAGATATGAATATTACTCGCCGAGTGGCCGTCCGCAGCAAGCAGCGCGAAACCAGTTTCAAACGTGTATAGCTCGCAGTCATAAGCGCCAGCGGGCCGACGCGGCGACGCGCGAGGCCCGTCCCCACGCGATACCGAGTGTAACACGAGAGAGGTCGGGCGCCTGCGCCCCGCGGCCGTCAGATCGCTCCCGCCTATGCTAGGAGACGAAGCCTTATATTTGTTCTGTCAGTTCATCAGTCAGATAAGAAATAGTGATGCGGGAGTTTATATCGATTATATATGCGATATTGTTGACTCGACTTTTACCAATATTATTGATAAGTGGGTTATCGTTGATAGGATTTGTGTGCAAATACAACTTTTCAGATAGTTTATAGACATAAGCGTCTATACGTGGTAATCTTATTTGTCGGTGAAGTCTTATCAAATGAGAGTGGGCAACTCTGGTGTCGAGAGTTAATCAAACCGCCCTGAGGGCCTCTAACATGGCTAAACGACTGCCGTACAATGAAAATTACCCAAGACCTACAACGATTAGTTTACCTTAGTTTTTCTGAAAAATCATAATAAAGATAACAGACAAACACAGAACAAATCAATATGATAATCTAAGAAAAGTGGATTAATGTTGAAACATTAAAATGACATTCTATCAATAGCTGTTTAATACTTGTCACAATAAACTCTAACCAAAGTGGTGGCCTTCAAACGCGATGTAAACAAACCCAATCGTTTTATAACACGCAACTATAATTCTGCTTCCTGTAAACACCTAGGCTTATTTGCTTCTTTAAAAATTACTTAATAATATATTATGTGTGTTATTTTTATAATAGCACAGTAAAATCATTTATTTTTAAACATTAATATTATGTATACATTAAAGCGTGATTTTTAAAGAGACATGTTTTCAAAATCATTAAAAATATGTTCAATTTAAAATTATGTAACTTAGTAATAAACAACTAAATAAAAAAAATTAAGATGAATCAATGTCGGGTATAAATGTGTTTGTTCCCCAGAGATTTTTTTTCAGTATAGCAATGTATTTCGGTTATAAACGTTACTGAGAGCTAAAGCAACTTGCCCTACATTGATGGATATTCCTGTTAATTTGAGAATAAGTAATACTCAAGCTTACAACTTAATGGCAGCCATTGAGGTTGATGTCGGTACTTTATTATTACCACAGGAAAGTAATTTGCCTTCATTATACTTTACGTGCATGAACTTAACTTTCATAGCTATATTTTTTAAGGATATTGTAATGTGCTTGTCAAAGTGCCTATGAGCACAATATAACTCTTTTTAGAAGAAATTTTGTTATATTTTAACACACCTTAATTTGGGTTTGAAAGTGAAACGTATAGTTACTAACCTCAAATGTTTAAAAAAACAGTGTCATTTTTTATCCATAGAAAATTGGCGTTTGTATTTCATTATTATATATACTTTGTTTGTATTGTATGTCATTTGGGGCAGTTTTAAAGCAAACATCTTTTATCCGACATTTTGAAACTATTTAATAAAGAAAAGTAAACCTCAAATGTACATAACAAACCTATTTTAAAAATATGCTTGGGTTGATATAACGCGAGCAAGTAAGAACACATCCAACGAACAAGTAGAAACAAACATTGTAAAGAATACAACCGACTCTGTGATGGAACACAAAGATATCTTCTACACTGTCTTATAGGGTACAGGGTTAGGGGCAGGTATTAGGTACAGTAGAGCAATAGTTAGATACAAGAGGTAAAAAGTGTAACTATGTAGTATACGTAAAAGAAAGGAACCAAATGTAATCACGATACAGAGACGAAGATATCTATTAAGGTACACTTTTTTGTGAGAAGTTATTATAAATTTATATTAAAATAATATTATAGTTACTAAAAATTATATTATAACCGGTTACTGTAAAACCTGACTCTAATAAAATTGTAATATCAAAAAAATTAAAAATTTCGGCTAAAACGCTAACATTTTAAAACACAGTTCTGCAAGTTATGCCAATTTTTTTTCTTTTTTTTAGGTTAGATGATAGTCTTTCTTCTAGTCCTGTACATGGTATATATAGGCAGGTGTATATATGTACATGTACAAAAGAACTTCATCGTTGTCATTTCCATTTCCCGCTGCACCGCCGAGTAAGCGCGGGCCATAGCATAGGCGGGGTTTTAGTGGAAATGTCGGAATCACATAAATTTTTAACATGCGGGAATCGAACCCGCAACCTCTAGATTAGAAGGCAGAGCCACTACCAACTAAGCTAACAGGCCAGCCAGATTGATTGATTGATAAATTTTTATAAAAAAAAAATAGATAGGCCAGAAAAATAGATAGATTTCAATCATTGAACAATGATTGAAATATACAAATATTTGTATATTTCAATCATTGTTCAATGAAAGTCAAAAAATATTGTGACATAGAAAAGTAATAAAAAAATAAAATATACACAATGTAATTATTAAAACAGTTATGTTAGTGCTTATTTTGCTGCAAGCATCAAAGGGCAGACCAATTATAACCGTCCAGCTTTTTAACGATAAAATTATCAAAATTAGTTCTCGCAAAGCGTTTTAAAAGGCGTTAATTAAATTCCGGCAACAATTACTTGTCCGCTGGCGTAGTGGCCCGACCGCAACTTTATATGCTCTCCCGGGTTTCCTTTATAAGAGGGCGGGCAAAGGCTTCGTTCTTATTTCCGGTTCGGCGCTGACGTCACTTCCGGGAACGCACCACACTACCGTAATGATATGTCTGCCTTTTTGAAAGAATATCCCGTTTTGAAATTACAAAGTTTTACTCGGGAAATGGATGCAAAGTTCCTAGAAATGATAGTTTCACAGGATAATCTATTAATATTTTGAATTAAGTTAAATGAACATATATTTGATTTCATTTTAGTTAAAATAGTAAAAAAAATAAGTTTTAGTATAGTAATTAACTACATTATCATTTTTAAAACAAAATGTCTTACGCGAGCTTTAATTATTTACGTTTTAATATGCATATTTTCCAATAGCTTCCACATAAAGTGAAATTCTGATATTGACTCAACATTAGGCAAGTAATGCAAACATCTCTCGTCAGATCCGCTTTGGAACTCAATCTCGTCCCGATGAGTTGTTTTCTAAACACACAGAACAACACAAATTGTGATAGTTTTGGCTTCTCGCTTGAATAAACATTACAGACATACAAACACGCCTAAGAGTTGGTGTACGAGATATCATTAGTGAATTTAATTTTGTACTTACTCGTATGTTGGGAGTAGCTTTGTAGCACTGTTTTTCTCGCATGATTTTATTTAATAAACAAATTATTTATTTCTATTATTTCAATATCATAGGGTAAAGTACTCTTAAATTTTTCTAGTTTGAATTTTGTTAACATACACTTATATCTGAATAAATTGATGTCGATTATGATAAAGCAATATATTAGTGAATTTCATACAAACAAATACAAAAATAAAGCGTAAATTTATGCTTAAATAATATCAAACCCTCTCCTTTTGATTTTTAATCTTGAGGAAAATCCTTAAAATTTTATTTACTTAAAATTCATATTGGACACTGCATAAATAATAAACCACTTGAGTAGCTCCAGTGGTGTGACGGGTGTGGAGGGGGGAGGGGGGACATCCCCACCCTCTTACAAGAGGGGGTGTAATTACGGTAATGAATATTAACGACAAAGGCGCTAGTGATGGGGTACTTTTTGTGGAAAAACCGGTATGTGTTGGTATTTCAGAAAATTTTGAGATCAAAACATGGCTATAAGCTATGGGGTATTAAAAACATATTTTTCTAGTATTCGATATCTTAATGACGGTGAATGTTTGTAAGTACGTAAGATGCGTGCATATAACTTATAGAGCTAAATCAATTAAAACAAAATATGGTAAAAAGAGTACTTAGAATATATATATATATAATATGAATATACATATATAAGCAGGTAGAATCATAAACTCAAACATAGGCTAATCTTATATCGCTTAAATGACTTCATTTATTGTTTTTGCATCGTGTTACTTAGATAAAATTAAAACAAATGTATCATTACCAAGTATGATTAGTCAAATTTATGTTTGTTTATTAATAAATTTCACATTATGTAAACAGCACCCGTCCTTGGCAAGTATCGGCTGGCGGGTGTCGCCTTAACGTCCAGTATTAAAATTCATAAAAGCCTTGCGCTTTACATAATTATTTAATGAACCTCCTCGTGAATAATACCACACCATATCGTTAAGAAGTAAATAAACATTAAATAAATATTGGAAGTTTCCATGAAAGTTGCTAAATAAAGGGGCTATGACTTTTAAAACAACCCAAAGGCTAAAAAATTGCCGTACAATAATATATAAAATAAAAATAAATAATTATAAAAAATAAATTTCAGATATACTCAGTTGATTATTACAATAAAATGCTTCGAAATGTCACTTTAGAATTTCAATTAATGGGAATAAGAGGTAATTTAAATTTTTAAACATGTCACAATTCAACACAACACCACTAATAACACTATGCAGAAATTATTTTTCCATGTCTAATAAAATCAGTAATACAATAATACAATTGTATTTGTATAGTACAATACAATAATATTAAACCATATCTAATACGCAATCTAATTTTTTAATAATTATGGTGCATGTTCATAAGTATCTAATTGCCACTTCTGATAACAAAAATCGTGCTCTTGGGTACTATTTTGAATTCTGTTTTTTTGTCATTAATTAGAACAGTATTTTATTTCACGTTTTTTCTGATAATTATTCATCTATATGAATCCTAATCATTATGTTCACTCAAGGACACAACATTCATTACAATACTAACTACTTCTTACTGCATACGTTAACCAAATATTCAAATTATCGATAAATGGACGATGAAAAAATACATTGATTGGATTTTAAGTCCAATACACATTTTATTTTCAAAATATTAACGGTAGAATGGTGGAGACATTTAGATGGGTTAATCTCGTTGTGATGGGATGTTAATACCCTTTGAAGAGACCGACATGGGATGGAATGGGGCGTACAATGGGGCTTACAGTACCATTGATGGGTACCAAAGTATGTATATCGTGCTCAGAGACTTATGGCTCTGGGAATTACATATGTTTGGACACATAGTACCTATTAGGTTGACTAATATGACAAGAGAAAAGCATATACCCAGCAGTGGGCAAAAATCCGGCTGTAGATGATGATAATGATAGAAATCAATGCTTTTCTTATATAACATAAAAAATGGTTATAAATGCAAGTTGGTAATTAACAAGAAGCATAGCGGTTAATTCAATCATAACATATTATTGTATGTCTGAGTTTTGCTGCACATTATAAGATCTGTGATATATGATCATGACAATACTTAAAAGTATTAAATGGGAATTAATATGAAATTTCACTTCAGTTTTGATCAAAAATATTAGGACCCTCATAGAAACCTACTAGTATATAATACAAACTAATACAACACAAACACACAATCATAGAAACCTACTAGTATATAATACAAACTAATACAACACAAACACACAAAACAAAAGCAAACAATCTCAATACGCATAAACCGAACATAATACTTCCCTATTTCCCTAACCCTAAAAAAGTGCTGACGTGTCCCATAGAGCAACAATTAGCCATTTCAACGCGGGCCATAATCTGGGCCATAAAAACTAACTCGCACTATGCGTGATACATAAAAAGAGGCAAACGTTGCCCAAACGTGACGGGAATTACTAGCAGTAGTGGGGGCTGTACACTTGATGGTAGTGTATTGATAGATTACTGATAGACTACTGACATTATGAGTATATATTAGAAAAAAATATTATCAAAGCTTGTTTGTGAATGTGTGTGTGTGTTAAGCATGATTTTGTGCAATATAGCTCAGCCGTTTGAACCTAAAAAAATAACACACACATATGTATACAAGGTAACAATAAATTTGTAGGTAAAAATTAAAGACCAAAACTAGCTTTGAGCTAATAGATCTATTAGGTTTTTAGATTATAGACCATAATATTGTATAAATTTAACTCAATTTAGAGAAAACATATGGCTGTTGTGCACATAAAAATTAAACATATTAATTTTATAAATGATAACCGGTCATTTAAGCTCCTCGTGTGTTCTCCACCTAAGTTGGGACAAAAACGTCCCACAGATGGCACGCGGCTGATATGTTTTTAGTGGTATTTGAAGGGTTGAATTTAGTACAAGCTTCGGGACGCTTTATAAGTTTATTGACAGCTTTCATGAGATAACGTTGTTTGCGATCACACCGTGTTTTGTGAGAGAACCAATAAAAATCATGTTTATTGTTATAGGCTTTTATATTTGTTTGTCTGTGATTGTTTTCTTAATAAATCGGTTGCAAAAGTAAGGTGATTTTGGATTGGATAGATTCATTTTCATTTCGTGCTCATATTAAATGCTTAGTAATAAAACATTAACAAAAAATCTTATTACCAAAGGCTAAAGGTAAAAGCTGTCCCTTTGCATCCTTAAAATAATTTCATCAAGCTCATCCTCAATTACACCTTTTTCAAAGAAATTCAAATCCCAATAACTTCTTTTCCTTTTTGAATAGAATTTCCAGAAGGTTTCAGGCCGTTTGGCTCAAAGAAGGATCTTATTATTGCACTCGCACCATATCCTTTGAAAAAAGGCAATTTTGAAGTGAGTTTAAAGCTAACGGCCTTTTGAGGCAGGCGACAAATATACGACTACATTTGGTTTTAATGAGGCAACTGTAGAGGTGAAAAAGTGGTTTCTAAAGTTAAATAACTGTGTATGAGGTAGGTGATAGAACCGGTGGAAATGGATACATTATACAGAAACGTCATTATCAGGTAAATTTTTACTACGCATGAGCCGATATATCGTAATATATATTTTAAAATTATTTATAAATATAATATACAGTACATTCATAAGAGTAATTTTTAAATGATGCAAAAAAACTTTAACAAATCTGAGTAACAAACATTTTAAAAACGTTCTAAAATCCGGAGTCAAAACGTATCTCCAGACTAACAACCACCATTCTTCCTCAACACCATAATTTCCTAATTTCTCCTCATTTCGTCCATTTTTCGTACAATTGTCATCTGAAGCGGCGCCGTTACAATAGAGCCTTCGCTGTTATAACGGAGGCCATAAATCAGGCGTAACGGCGCGCTCCCGCGAAGCCTCCGATAGCGACGATACCACCACCAATGATATTCTATTAGCCTATTTGGCTATTCATGCTCGTAATTTAATATTTTGCCCGATAGAGGGATGTCGCCTAAGTTATGAGTACATAATATAATGTGTACAATAAAGTTTGTGTCGCTAACTGTATATTTTATGTATATACGAGTATAAGTGGTGCTCCTTGGAGTCACTTAAATTCATTTGAGACAAAATAAACATTAAACCTTTGGTAATTTTTACGCTTTTTCTAGACTTCATTTCATCCAAATTGATGTAATAATTAGATAAAACTTGTTTCATGCACGTATCAACAGTTTCTGATCGTGATAGTATACACTTTAAGTTATTTCACAAATTATTCTTACTTTTTGTGCTATTTTACAGTTGCATGTAGGTACTACATTATCCAACAAAATGTCAATTCATTTAAATTCTTACTTAAGCATAGATAACCTTTGAATCGGTAACAGAAACCCCCGACTGTCACCGAAGGTTAACCCGCTGAAAGCATTGAATAGAAACTCTAAAACAATATTATACGGTGGCTGTGGGTTACTCACGGCCCAACTTATTTAATTACAAACGTACTAAGCCCTTAAAGCTATAAATGGAATACTTCAAACTATATTCATATTTACGACGGTCTCGTAGCGGCACTACGACGTAGAGGCTCTACGGTGCTACGGCGTAGCCACTAACTTACAATGTCATCTCAGATATCAAAACTTATTACCAAAGACATCATATTCTAAGACGACTCACCATAGTGAGCGTAAATTTCTAATACTACGTTGTTACTTTGCGGAAATCCGTGATTACAACTATAATGCATAAATATCCGTTTCCAGTAAAACAAAAAGAACAGACAAACATATTTACATTCATAATAATTTTGCTTACGAAATTAAAACATGTCTTTTTGTCTCAATTCTGATTGGGCCGTCACTACAATAACGTAATTTGACTGGTTTTTCCTTCCTTGGCTCGCATCTTTCAATATAAGAGACAGGAGCTATCCAATATATTTGTCGAGAGATAAATAGATATGCATTAATTGCTTGTCTCCAGGTTATTACATCTATTTTTATTACAGTAGCTTATGGACATGTATATAGGTTGTATGCATAATATATGAACAAGTCGTGAAGGTGCTATGTTCCTAGTAAGGCTTGTGATGGCGCTAACGTGATTTGTGGACACGTTGTATGGAGCATATTAATGATTTTTAGCGAGAATAGTCTTTGATTTGCGATCATTGTTAATAGTGGTTCTATAGGGACCGATATTATCTGTAATGTTTTGTGTTTAGTTTGAAAAAAAAATTTTAAACATACCATGGTAAAAAGGTACAATGATTATTGTTTAATAAAGAGTAAATAGGTTTTTTCTAGGCAAGCGTGCTAAATCTTAAACTATAGTGGGGCTTAATATCAGGCAGGCTACAATAAAAAGTAAGCCAATTTCGTGTTTTAAAAAAATCTAAATAATAAAGGATAGATAAATTTATAAATCAGACAATTCAGAATAAAACACTTATTTTACGAATAACAGTACACTTTATGATAAAAGACACTGAAAACTAAAATGCAACTTTGTTCACATATCAAAGTTCTTGAAAGCCAATTTTGATAACTCTACATCTCAGCATTGTCAGTACATTATAAATCTCGTAGCACTTGCTACGGCTAGTTGCTAGTGTCAGCGTAGCAGCGCTACGACGGCGGTAGATTGCAATAACCTACACGTGTCGTCTACGAACACTCAAAGACAAAGCTTCAAGAAGGCTCCTCTGAACGTAAAACAATTTATTAAAAGTAAAATCTACGTAAATAGGTCCGGTTAAAATATCTCATGACACATTAATATGATTGCCTGGATTGATTGGATTAGTGCGTCATAAGCATGTATGCTAAATTGCCTCCTTGAAAATGTATCACACTGAAAAACCTACATATTATACTATAAACGTATAAATATCGTATGATGCGATCAAAATACATACCAATGAATGTATTTTGCCGTATCATACTTATTTTTGAAACAATACGCTTCCAGCTTCCACAAGTTACCAATTTGAACAAAAAATAACAATAATTTACTATAACGCTTAGACGTGAGTAAAAACTAGCTAAGTTGACAGCCTTTTTAAATCTAAAACGGTTGTGCACTTGACCATTAGTATGCCTGATGGTAAGCAAAGGCTATGACCTAAGATAAAGCGTGCTTACCCGATAAGAACCGATTCACTCTCGCTTAGAAAATCGCTAGATTATAGTAACATAGCCTGCCCTCCACAACACAGGTTATCCTATTGTGGAGTGCAGTGAACTATAACAATATGTTGTTATAGTTCATAAGTGTTTCACTTAAATAAATTATTTATTTATAGTGCGTTGAGAAAAGAGAGTCGGGAAAGTATTAATTTAAAAGTATATTGAATGAATTCTTATTATTAAGTTGTCTATGACTACACTCAAATGCAAGCTTTTGCCCGAAATTGCGGGCCATTTATTAAATTCAAAAATTTCACATTTATTTCAACAACCGCTACACTTTGCAGAAAAATATTTTGAACCGCACAAGAAAATTGCTTTTATTTACGGACAACAGTGTAGATATTTTTTTACCAAATCTTAACAAGGAAATTATTAATCCTACCTGGTTGAATGAGTCTCTGATATTTTCAAGGTTTGAGTCAATTGATTGAGTTTCAAGTTGTTTGTTTAGATTTATTGGTACTAACTGTATGCACGTAATTTATTCTAAATGCTAATAATATTGTGTAAGTTTGATACTACAAATAGCTACATTCGAAACCAATATACCTATATGCAATAATAATCAATCAACGTCTTTATAAATACCACTCTCGATCAAATCCAAAGGGCAAAATAGAACCAAAACAAATTAATTATCATTAACACAATCACCAGAATCACATAACAACCTCATCCATCGTAATAAACTTGCCAAAACTATCGAAGACAAAACTTACTTCAAAGTCAAACTTAGCTTTTGTTCTAAGTTACCATTAAGCATTTTATTTCGGACCGATTCATTAGCGACTTTAGTTAATAGTTTAGTGAACTTTACACCATTGTTTGGATTTTATGTATTTCTTAATAATATTTTACTTATATTTAAAGTTTTTGAAACTATAATGTTGGCTAAACACGTATATAGCATATTTTCGTTAATTTCTTTACACTGGATTTTTTGTCAAAAACTACATAGTTATATTAAATTTTGTCTAAAATGCTTGCTTAGTACACTAGTACTAGTGTAGTATGCACTAGCATACTACAGACTGTTCTTATCTGTATCAGAAATAAAACTTTATTCAAACTAGTAATACAAATTTACCAACCTTAAAAAAAAACATAGCTTTTTCATCTTATTACAAGTGTTTGTACTTACTTCACTCACTCAACCAACTAAGTTACGACTAAGTATTGTCAAACTAACTTAGTTAGACAGTTAAGTATGAAAATGTACTCGACGTATTGTATATTACGCTTGTTAAAAGTTCACAAAGCTTTGACATGACAATGTTATAGAAAAGTCACTTAAAGTTTACTTTGCTTAAAAGTTGATTCTTTATTGTTAAGATAAGATCAAATATTAAATTCAATCTATAATAATAGTGACAGAGTTCTTATTCGTTTGTTGATGTTTTTTTTTCTCTCACTCCATAACACAGGGTAAAATTTAAGTGATTTATGGCAAAGACGTATTATTAGGCCTAAAAACATTATAAGCGACTGAAGCCACAAGAGTTCACTTCATCTTTTTATAAATACACCATCCGTAAAAAAAACATATTTTATTATAGAGGTATGCGTGCAGTTCTTTCTTTGACGATTTAAATGAAAATATTATTTTATTCCCCCTTTGCAATGCAATATAAAGTTTCAAATCCACATTACGTTATCACCCGACCACAAACACCTCACCCATTCATTTCCCCTTATCAATCACTCACCTACACCAATGCATCCATTTCCTAATCTTGCAAAACTGTTATTTATACCACGTGCTTGTTAGAACAGTAAAGATAATAAATTTCCAATATATTAGAGTATTTTAGTACTCGTTTGATGTTGAAATAAAGTTTGTAAAATTGTAAATCCTAGAGCTGTTTGTCATTGTATAGCAGAAAGCAATTTAAAATGCATTTAGAGAGACTCATAATTTTTCAACAAACGAAGTAACTATACGTGAAACATTATTAGGTTCGTATAAAAGTGATCAACTCTGGTGTCAAAGTTTGCAAACCACCCCAAGGGCCTTAGACATGGCACAGCAAATGCAGCATTTTGACAAAATGTAAAACATCATTTGCAAAGAACATCACGACCAGGCTTTTTGAGTTAGTATCTTTATTTTATGATTTCTATGTTGATCATTAATGTTATTTTTATTATGTTCCTTTTAAGGAGAAGATGTTAATCATGAATTACCATCACCTTTTTTCTTTTGATTTCACTCAAAAAAGCACTTTGTATAAAAAATATAACCAAACTAAAAAAGGCCACATCCTTAACCCCCGCGATATAAAGCCCCTCTCCCTCGGAGCAGTATTAATCGCGCGGAACGTCGGCCACGCTGACAAACGACGCCGCCCTTATACGTATTATACACGCCACTTTACTATGGTGTTATGTGATTGCGTGGGGCTTAGGATGAAATGTTATAGTTTGGGTATTGTAGAATTATTATTAAAAAAAGGTTTTTAACCATTAAATAAAGATAAATTTTCATTGAAATTTATGCATAATTGTTTTTATAGATCAGTTAGTGGAGCGAGTTAGTGCTGTGTTCCGGCAAAACAAGGCGCGTCCATCAATATTAGTAAGCACTCTGCTAAAACAGGCACACCTTACTACTGTACAGGGGTATATGCGAATAAATAATAATTATTTGTATACAAACATTAAAAAGCGATGATGAATAGGTAGCAAACTAATTTTCATCAAATTGAATTTAGAATAGTTAACTATTCTGTATTCAACTTTGACACGACATTTCAACACTTTTATTAAGACTTCTTCTTTCTTATCTTAAAATTCACTAGTAAAATCATTCGACATTCGTTTGGTTACAACCCGCTTAATATTAATCACTTCTGTAGCCTATGATGTAGTACGCTTGCCTCAAAGAAAACCTACTAATCGAATTTGTCGTTTGTTAAAACTATGATTGTTGAATTACGTTGACTTATTAATAATTGACCTATAATTATGGAATTATGAATAAATGTATTGTATTGTACTTACTCTTCATACATTACGCAATCATTATCTGGATATTAAACAACACAACATTATTTATGTAATAACATGGATGCCCAAGATACAGGCTTATGCCTAGTTTGGAGTCCACCAGTATTGCACTCTGCGCGTGATAAATTCTTGACTTAACTGAAAATTCACAAAGACACCAGTAAATTACGTTTAACGTAATTTGTACAAATGTGCTTTTTAAATCACAACGACCACTCTCCGAGGACAACCTACGTTAGGTACTTAAAATACATATTTACTTAAATAACTTCATCCAATAGCAATAAGGGCATGTGTTTCTTTTTAGCTTCTAGTTTTAACTCCGTCTCCCCTAGCCCTGTATGAAGCACTCAAGCCCGTTAGCCCGAGTCGATCTCGGCTACTTATACAGGGGAACATAAAACCTCCCCTTGTTGTGCCTCCATCGAGTATAACTTAATTTCGCCCCATTACAGCTAAATGGGGCAACACTTATCGGCACATCTTCCGGATTAGGGCTACTTTTTATATAGTTGCCGGATTTGTTGTATATGGTAACTTTTCTTTGGATCTTAATAAAATCAAAAAATATTTCAGTCTAAGGTATGATACTAAAATATTTTTTTGCATAGGTATTTACATACAAGAAAAAAAAATGATTTTGTTTGAAGTGAATGTAGATTAAAATATACCAAATATGGAGAAATATATAAAATTACTCAAATAGTTCTATTTCGAAAATGAAAACCACCACTACACACACGTTTACACCATTACTTTATTCACATCAGCAATTAACAATCACAACACCATTAAAACCAGCAAAACCCCGTTTTATCAAAACTCTCCGCCTCTATTCTCTAAACAGCACTATTTTTAGCCTCCCCCTCTACCCTCCCCACCCCCCCTCTACAAATTAGCCGGCGGTTAACAATAATCGTTCTAGTTTACAAGTCGGAAGAATGAGCGACCAATAGCAGCGGGTTATGGTAGAGTGACCACGAGGTACGGGGAATAGTGGACTCGCGGGAGAGATTTATTGTGATGGGGGAAATTAACAGGTCTTAGTACCACAAAATATAGTGCTTGCATCGTGTGTAAGACTCGTATAGACAATATTGCTGATGATAACATTAAAAAATACAATATGAATAAAATTATTATTTGCTAATCATAATAGTTATCCGTAATTTATCATTGTTTGATCGTAAAACTTGATGTATAACAATACTGATCTTAAAATAATTATAAGCATAGTCTTTCTAGTTTCAACCCAGTCGGGCGTTCTAACATAATTGCTACTACTCACATGTTTTCTGGACATATGTGGATACAAAACTATTGAATTCCCAAACAACTTTTACGCCACAAATTGTAGACGATCCATTAACTAAACATATAAAAGAACATTTTCATTTCAATTTTATAATCAGACCTTTTAGGAAGAAGGCTAAGATAATAATTCGTATTGACAAGAACAATGAAACTTTCAAGTCCATTCTTCATCTTAAAAGTCATCTTGTATAATAAGGGTTGAATACAAATGGCGGCCCACTTAGAGTTAAGTGGGGGATGCATTATGGTGTAATTATGATTTAAGGGGGGGGGGGGTAATTATGGGGATGGGTATATTAGAAGGAATGTTGATTAGGAATTATGTAGAATACAAGGGTAGTTATTTTATGACCTTGTTTTTTGGTGCCGCTAATTTTAGGGTTAATTTATGATTCTTTTTGAGGTTAGTTTTGTTGATGTAGTTTTATTAGAGTTATTTATTCGCGTATGTTTACACAGTTTTAAAATAATTATGTTAAAAGCTATTATAGTCTCTCATATTTTACAAAATAAATTCTGCTAAAATCAATATTTAAGATTAATCAAAATCTATCAAATCTATATCAGTATATTTTGTTTTTAAAAATATATCCCAAAATATGCCTAAATCATGGTATATCTGTCTAATCAAGTTGCTTCAGAATGCAATGAAACTCTCATTAGTCAAGCTCTTCACACGTGCTACAGGTAACTTAGTACGTGGAGGCGGGATTTAATCCTGTATTTCGTGATTTATCAAATAGGTTATGGAAAATATATATAGTAGTATTAAATGGTAATGTTTTTGTTGAAATCATATTTGACATATGTACATACAAACTGACAGAACAACGTAAATTAGTGAACGTTATATTATTACACAATTACATATACGCAAGATACAGTTCTGCAAATAACATTTTAAATCCACATACGACCACAACTTGCCATTAGGCAATCGATGATTATCTCTAAGATGAACATTGTCGAATAGAAAACTGTTCAATCTTACCTTAAAGAATCTCAGATTGTAGTCTACGGGGAAGATTGCACATTATTGATCTTATTCAACTGTTATGTAACTATTTAGCCGCCTTCATGCACTTAGCCACCTATAGGTTGTAGTTAAGTACCGCCGTTAGCTGCAGCTGCAGTTTTTGTAGCGACGAGTTAATTGAACATGATGATTGGTTGCACTCACGGACGTTACATTAACTGAACGGTTAAATAACAGTTAAAAACTGTAAGATGTTTTTTAGGGTTTCAAATGGTAATTAGGAATCATTTACGAAAAAAAAATTTCAAAAGATCTAATTTGGCGTAAAGTTACTAATTAAAAACTAACTCATAAACTAAAATTTTGAAAGATTGTTGTTTTTTTGCATAAAAGTTTTGCATTTTAAACATAATATAATTATATCTGTCGTTTTGATAACACTCTAAAAGTACTGCAATTATAATGATAATAAAACGGTAAAAGGTAAAGTAAAAACTGATTTAACATAAATAAAATAATTGAAACATTTGTAACATAGCTACGTTATCACAATTTTGCTATGTATAAAGTTTTTTAAACGATTTATTTTGCCATGGTTAAGAAGAATAAAAACAGCAATTACAATCGCATGTTTCCACTGTGCATATGACAATAACTTAAAAATATTATTACTCAAGTCCATACACATAGTTCCAGTAACATTACATTAAAACAACATTCACAATCTGAAACTCGTAAAGTAGTGACCATAAACATCTCCATGGGGTAATGTGACCATCACTCTGCCGGGACCCGGACAATGACTGCGAAAATACTCGGGAAACTACTAATCTAGGGCTTACTAGCACTGACGTTTTCACTAAAGTACTATAATTATTTTATAAAAAAATAGACAAAGAAAAATATGGTTTTGTGTTATTAACTTTGTTTTGACGTCAAAATTATAGACACCAACATAATATCCGAACAAAAAGCAAGGACAGTTTCTTACATGTTAATACGAATAATATCTATCTCTTTGATATCAATAATTTAGTTAATAAAATCTACAATCACTTGGTTGTTTAACAATGTAAAAGCATTTGTTTTGAAAATAAAATTACTTGTTTTGCTCAATGTCATTTGCAAACTATTTCATAAAGAACAAAAATAAAACAAAATTGAATCAAGAAAAAAATGTTAGCCCACAGGAATCAACTAGCAAGGCTACAGTATCCACGACTCCTTCCATCGTCGGACAATGGCCACTCAAACATCACAGGATCCATTCTCCGACCCATTACGGGATTAAGGGAAACTTTTAGTTATGCCCCATTTTATGGACGCTTCTCGAGAATTATGGTCACAGCAGTGCATTAGTTATGGTCCCTACTTTCAGAGATGAATGGATTTTTTTGCTTTCTTTCTCTGTCGTCGAGCTTTTATGTAACTGATTTTAGAGGCACTGAAATTGTGGAAAAATTTATGGATTTTCTATAAGGAAAATCTTGTATTACTTACTCCTATTTTTAATTTATTTCTTATTTTTTTAGATTAAATCGTATTCGACTTACATAAAAATGCTTGTGATTTTCTGAGCTTTCAATTGAAATTAAAAACGACATTAATTGATGGTTTTCTCCCGTTTTCTGTTGAAAAAAATACTACTAAAAATTCAAAATTTCAAAAATTCTTCACGTAAAATGCGTGCTTGTAACAGTGTTTTCTAATGTAACAAGCGCCCATAAATGGTCAAAATGCATGATAACGAAAATTTTAGAACGTAAGTATGATTAAATTGATCAGGAATAAAAAAGTTAAATATATTAAAAAAATAACTAAATGAGAGACGTAAGTAATCTCATTCGCATACATACAGTCACACAAATTATTATTTAGTATGAAAATGTAATAACTTTATAAACACACGTATGTTAATTAAAACATACTCAATTTCCCCCAATCCAAACTACACCACAATAACGTTTCCCCAAAAAATATGAAAGTGTTGCCAGCATCAAGCACCATTCCCGACGTTTCGAGAGAATATATTGTTAACAGCCTTATTTACGGGGGCATTTATTTTATTTCCCCCACTTTAGGGTGAAAGTGGGGGAAATAGTTTTTGAGGAAATTGTAGTTTATAGTTGCAGAATGTTTTATGGATTGGGTCCGAAATGATTTAAAAGTAAGGCTATTGGAACTATATTATATCTCTTTTGTTATTGAGTAAACGTGTTTGTAAATCTACCACGAGATATATTTTATTTGTTTTTTACTTGATTGCTTCTTTTCCAAGTCAAGTATACACAACCAAACTTTTAGAAATACAGTTAGTATGAAATTACGGTGAAACAAATCAATAAAAATATTTTAGAAGAATTTAAAACCTTTTTTTAGCAGTCGGTATAAAATTACATTAAAAAATAATACAATAATTCAAACAAAGCAATAAAAACCTTATCTATTTCTTATACTGTCCACTCAACTCCACTTTTCCCACAAAACTAAACACAATTAAAATAAAAATGCGCATTTTTATGATATCCTAGGAAACAGTAAGCACTCCCCGGAGCTCGCTTCATTTATCATCTAGAAGGGTTCGCGCCAAATAAAAATGCTTTACAGCACTTCTCAACAGTTGAAAAGCACATAAAACGGTGCAAAAATGTAAAGAAGTTAAACGTTAAAAGATAATGCAATAAAACACAAAACAGGTATTTTGAAGGCTCGGGAAGTTAGTGACTGTGTTTTATGAACCTTTTTTGTTTCAATCCTTATACAGTGGACTTTTCAAGAAGTTTCTGTTCAATCGTATTCTTTTAGGTAATTCCCTACTCATTCTTATGAAAAATCTTCCACCTCTGATTTTTAAATCGTTTAAAAAGTTAACAAATTGATTTAAAGCAAGCCACATCTTTACCAGCCCCTGAATTCAAATAAGATTCCAAACCTTCAGGTGTCATAGTAAAAAAAATAGGAAATAAAGTTATCCAGACGCAGTCTATTACACTAAAATTAAAATAAAATACAGCCTAACCTACGTCTAAAAATCATCAAAACCAAAACCCGAATATCAAATTTCACATTCCAACAAAGAATAACAAACGTGGCCCTCCGAACGAAATGTATAAAATTTATAACAAAATGAGGTCCAAAATTGTAATCCTGCGTAATTTTTTTTATGTAGTTAAGGGGACGGTCCATTGTACCATCTTTACAAAGGCTAGGCTATTTCCAGTGAACTAAATTGGGACCGGGAGCAAATTAACGGCACCCGCCTTTACTAATTTTCTGGCAGATGACCCGTGAAATTGATTTTTCGTTCAACAGCCACGTTTATTAAGATTTATATTTGGACATATTCTGCTGTCAGGTTACCACTACGCGGGGCTATTTTTGAAAGATACTATTTTTTTAGTTTGGTCGGAGTATTATATTTCCTTTTTTTTAATTTATTTATTGCTCTTTGCTAAAATACTTTATTAGAGACCACTTCTATCTAAAATCAAGAGTGGCGTATTATAATCCATTCAAACATAACTCAAACTATTACACACCCACCTGCAATATTCCCTCACCTGTACCCCACCTGGTGTATATCACACCGAGCTAGGTCCCGCGTCGCGCGTCCCTCGCTGCTAATGCCATAATCTTCGCAACTTTTAATAGGACGCCGTCGGTTTGACGGCCGTTATTCAACGAAATACTCCCCAAGGAACACCCTCCAACTTTATTTCATTTAAATTATGTCATCGGGACTATATTTTACAAGTTTTTTCGCCAGTTTATTCAAATTGGACGCGAGACAATCGAAGTTTGAAGAGATTTTTGGACGAGTTTGGGACTTGGTTAGGTGTCGCCTGTTGTGATTATTTTTGTATGGGAGACGGATTGTCGAATAAAAGGCAGCAATGAAATACTTAGAACTTTTAAAAATTGACAGAAGGAAAAACCATAAATACTATCATTTTTGCTTTCGAACCACTAAAAAAATCAAATTAAAAGACTGAAAAATTAAAATTGATCTTACAAGCACACAAATAAGCTTTGTACATTGAAAAATGATCCAATCCCCCACAAAGTGTGTTCAATATGCAGTAGCTACAGAAGCTACCTGGTACGGTAGTCTGAAATATTTTGATAAATCCATGCTTTGCTTGTAGGAATAAAGTAATATTGCCGCGCCAAGATAGGACACATTTTGAGGCGAAATTGTGAGCGTTTAAAATATGTCTTGCCTTATTTTGTTCAACGGAAAAGCTTGTACATTTGTGGGACAAACTTTTTGCTTAGTTTTTATTACAATTAATAAAACGCTTTAAATTATCAGCTTCGTTATGCGAGGATAGTGACAATTAGTATATATTTTTTAATGATCTATAAGAAATTAACTTGATTCAAACTTTCATTTCCATTGCTGTGACAACAAGGCCGTTGGGTTATATAATGTACTTACAACACTTTGAGCACTGGTTTCTCTGTATTTTTTTTACCACAAACACGACTATATTAAAACATGTAACAGAGGCAAAACTAGTAACAACTCAGTTGATACTATAACCTAGTATCGTGTAATCCCATGCAGCGATGGCACGCAATAGATGGCGCCGGCAGGAGGTGGCAGTCAGCCTCATCGCTCACTTTGCTTTTTTCGCTTTTCACCGTGAGCCATTCAGCCATCGAGCCATCTAGTTGGCCATGACTCGACAAAATATACGCGACTCCATCGACTGCCATCAATTCCCTTTTCACAGTTTTCGGACGCGTCCTGTGTTGCAATTTTTCAGCTATTTTTGTTCAGCGTTTTTTGACATACATGCTGTTTTTGAGCCGACGCCGATATTTTCCGATTGGTTCTGCTCGGATTGCTTTTAATAACGTTTCAGTTTCCGACCACCACAATGGAATGGAAGATTTTGTCTCGAATACGAGTAGCTAAAATAGCCAGGCTTCTTGAAACAGTGAATAGGATGAAATATGCTAAATATACAAGCCCTCAACGGTTTCATATTACACTTTCAGATACACATACTTATTCTACTCATTTTATTCTATGAATTAAAATAAATGTAAAAACAAACTTATTGCTGGTTGTTTGATTGCTGCTGGTAACATTTTGTGTTTAAAGTTTTATAATATATATTAACAAAAATTTAATATACCGTGTAGGCAATATTAAATACAATTAAGTAGTTTATATTGACGTTAATTTCCAACAATGTATGCAGTGGCTTTAAAATAATGTTAAACTCAATTGGCGCTTAATTTTAAACACTTTTCTGTGAAATATTTCATTAAAATGTCGAGCAGACTTCCTCATTATGTCGCGGTAATTAATTTAAAACATCATTTTCTCGGCTTGTTTTAAAATTGTATTAATAATAGACGTGTAGTTTGTGGAAATGTTCGTTAATTAATTTGTTGTTAGCATCCGGGAATAAAATTACACAGATAGATAAGGTAGATACGTCAACAATACAATGAAATTATTATCTGCTCTATTATTTTGCTAATTATTTAATTATTTATATCATCATTATCGAGCGCCATTTCAAACTTAAAATGTCTGACAACGAAATAACCATGATCATGTAAGATATCAATTAAATCTAGCAAGCACAACAACCACCATACACAAAATCCCACCAGCAGAAATCTCTTCCAAGATTTTCTTATAACTTACAAAATTGTGTGTGTAAAAACGCATAGAAATCACAGAAGTCATGAATAAAGCGGCGGCCGATTCCAGCCACTAAGCATACATATAACGTCAGATACATATGAATATTTCAGAGCCCGGCACGTGCCGGCGGGAGAGGATATATTTATAAGAGAAGAAAACGTGGAGCGAACATACTTATACTTATTTTTTTGTATAATACATAGTATAAAAGAAAAGAAAAACTCAATTTATGTTATAAAAGCATCATCATCATTATCCACAGCCCTTGGGATCCCACTGCTGGGTATAGGCCTCCCTTTGTATGTGCCATCTCTCATATAAAAGCATAGAAGCAAAGAATTTCCAAAAGTGGTAATATGTAACGATTAAAGTTTAAATATGTTGTAACTAGCTATCTATTCCTATGACGTTATTGGTCTCTCTCTGATACACTATCAAATATCAAATAAATATAACTCATCCTACCAGGATACCTAGACTGGCCAGCCAAGTATATCATGTATTGTGTAATGGTATCCGATTCACTGTAACGCTTTTAAAAGTGAGAGGGTGGGTATATGTGCGTTATCCGTGAGGTTTGGCTACCTAAGTCTATCTAGAGGGTATTAGGTAGTCAATAAATAAAAGGTTAGACTATTGTTACTAATAATTTATGTATATTTAAATAGGTTTCAAAAGGTGGTAGTCACACTTTACAATTTTGATTAGGTTTCTTATTTACTTTTAATTTACAGGTAGTTTAGACAATGATTAGATCTATAGATATTTGGGCGCCAGCCTTAGCTCAAGGCGATAGAGAAGGAGTACTCTTTAAATTACACAATTGTCCTCAGGGTCGAGGGGAAATGCCTACACCAGGGTTTCTAGTTGCAACCAGTATGCGTTTTAGTCAGTCAACAACACAATAAAAGTATAAAGGCACCAGGCATTATATATGCCTGGTGTTACCGGCTTAGTGATGGGGACGGAGTCAGGGCGGAGACACCCGCCATAGAGGGCTGGAAGAAGCTGCAAGCTCTCCCAACACGGTTGGTGACCTCCGGCACCCCGCGCCCAAAGCACGATGTAGAAATGTGAAGTAGGTGTGTGTTGTGAAGTAAGTAGGATTTTGTGCGGCCTAGGCTAGCAGCCTTAGACCGTGTAGATGAGTTGTAGAAGGGAGTATTCTTGCGAGAAACTTAAAAAAACCCTGTTAACAAACAGTTACAATTATTTTATGTTCCGCTTTAGAGGGTAGATGGTATCTGCACGCACCGCACTTATGTCGTAAAACTTACCCAGAATCTGGGGTTTTTCCTCTCACAGATCAGCGGCTGCGTGCTAGGATGAGGTCCGCAGGCCTCATCGACCAGCACTACCTCCAGCAGACAGCAAATATAGCAAACAGCCTACGACAAGAAACGTGGAAGATTAATCCCGGTGAACAGGTTCTTTCACTGAGCTCTTTTTCTCGAACACTCACCAACAACGAGGGAGTTCTTATGTACGGAGCGTGGCGAGTTGACCGAACTGCTTCTGCCGGGGTCTAGGGATCGAGAGCCCTAGACCCCGCTTACATTTTTCTTGCCGTGCGCGTTTCTATCTGTCGAGTCACCTTTCACGTCTCTCTGACAGGTTAGAAAATAATGTCAATTCGACACTTGACATTGACAGTCGCAACCCAAATCTTTGTTTTGCGACTGCGCAACGTATCGACATTTAGCCATTTTAGACTAAATGAACGAAATGAAATGAGGGGTTACACAAGGCCCCCCTCAGAAAAGAATTCACGTAGTGAATTCACGGCTGCCCTCAGCCGTAAACTACTGAAACAGCTACCGCAACAAAACAAAGTTTGCGGAAGTTGAAGACCAAAAATTAAAATATCCATTAAAAAAAATCCAACAAAGTGTAATAACCATTATAGGTTAATAAATCTAAAAACAACAAATTTCCAGAAGTCTGGACTACCAACCTATCCTATGTACAATTAAATAACCAGAAACTTATAAACCAAAAGTGGTCTTATACCCAAACCAAGACTAAATCTATCTTAAAAATACTTATTTCTGCAACAGCTTCACAAATTTTATAGTTTATTTAGTTTTTAATTTCCAATATAAATATTTTTTCTAATAATTTATTCATTTTATTATGTAACACTTGTGGGAAGGAATAAAAATAAATGTATATATCTGATTCTACTATGTTTTTAATCCCTGCAAAACCCCTATAGGTAATCATATAATTACATAAGAGTAATATAATATTAACACTAGTTAGAAAATGTTAATCAAATTATTATGCAGTTTGCTGAATGTAGTCAAGCTTACTGGGAACAATATTGATATATTATCTACTTGTGAGTATGATATAGATAAACTAATAGATAAATCCCCAAGTATAATTTACACACCTAATGTGCATAAGCTTGTTAATATGTCTGCTATGGCTTTTTATTTGACCAGGGTACAACGCCGCCCTGTAGACTTATGAGTTTCCTATTTGTAACGCGGTAGGACGCGAAAAGCACCCTTCATCTGAGTTACAGATGCCAAGTGAAGGCGTGTCTAGCTAGAGACACTATAGTGTAGTGAACATATACAGTTCTTTAGAGCTACGTAGGTAGGTACGTAGAAGAGTTAGTAGTAGGTACTTACGCGTTTAGAGCTTATTTTTTTAGAGTCCGCGAAAACTGCTCTGTTATGTGTAACGGCACTGTTAGTTTAGTATCCGCTTTACATGTAGAAAAGTTTAGTATTTGTACGCGTTTAAAGCTTGCTTATAGAGTCCGCGAAAACTGCTCTGTAATTGCTTAGCGGCCTTGGCCCATTTAAGTTGTAAACTACATAAAGTAAGCATATATTTGTGATGTTTATTAAAGGGATATACTTACATAGATTACAATATTATATTAGATTAAAGATTGTTCCAAGAAGAGTAGGGAATGGTGTACCGGCCTAGTACATCAGACTGAATAAATAGTATGAAGAAGCAGTTTTATAAATAAATAGGCTGAAGCAATTTGGGAGGATATGGGGATATGCTCAGCACAAAAAGTGAAAGACAAAAGATTAAAGTTGAAGAATTAGACAGAAATTTGAAAAGAAAACAACCTTGGCTTCGGGTATAGTTCCCGCAGAGTGGCCTTCGGTTATTGTTCCCGACAGAGTGGCCTTCGGTTATTACATTCCATGCAGTATACTTACATAAATATTTTTAGTTATTATCATTTATTCCCCCTATCAGGTATTGTACCTACATTTGCTACATTAAGTTTTTTGTTTACCATTTTTAATAATTTAGGTTAATTTGCAATAATTTAGATTTCTTAATTTAGTGGTTAAGAGCTGTTGTCAGAAAACTATGCTAACTAATAATAACTTACTTATCTATCTTAAAATCTATTTGATCCCCTCGTTGTTGTGTTTTTTTAATTGACTGCTTAGTCTACTTATTTACAGTTTTATTTATTTTCCCTAACTCCTGTCCAAGTTAGGTAGTTAGTAAAATAGTGTTGATTTAAGTTGTGTTCCTATTTTTTAAGGTAATAGGGAATTTTATTGTAATAGGAACGCAAAAATCATAGACTGCTATCTAAATAGCAAGTAAATAATTACAGAAGAAGTTGATTCTCTTTACCAATCAACTTCCAAGCCAAATTTTCAATAAGCTAAATTGTTAACAACAAGTGAGCATATACAGCTCTTTATGAAGTGGTATACCTGTATAGATTATTACAGGTATCCAGAAAAGTATCCTGACATACAGAAACAAGTATAAGGCGTGTCAAGCTTAGGACACTATAGAGTATGTCAGTACTCTCAGAAGACTTTCCTATATAAGGAGGTGTTGTTAACAATCTCCCATTTGTTTAAAAAATATTTAAAAGTTAGGTAGGTATTATTAATTTGTAAATAAAGAAAGTCATTTTTATTATTGTAAATAAAGTAGTGTATCATAGGCTAATAAAGAAATTTGTGACCTTAAAGTCACAATAAAAGTGATTTAATGATGGTTTAGATGGTTCTGAATCAGAGGTCTCTCCATCTGACTCAGAAACAGACCCAGTATGGTCATACTTTAACATCTCCTCAACAGCTTTGATAAAGACAGCTGCAGAGATTGTAGCTGCTTTGCATCAAGCTTTCCACCTTTCAACAACCTATCAATGCGCAGAAGAAGATGATTGCCTGATGAACATAACCAAACTAACTGAGACTTGCCTATGGCTCCCTTAGAAACTTTCTCCCAATCCGACAATAACAAACTTGACTTTGTTTGTACGGAGGCAAAGTCATTATCATGATCCCACTGTTCAGGCAGGGTCATAAACTGAGGCTGATCTTTAATCAACTTAGCCACCTGCTTCCTTAGAGCTTGGACAGTGGTAGTTTCTCTTATTAAAACTTCTATTCCAACTCATCTTTTTTCAACATAAAAGTATTGATTTCCCGAGCCATTGTTTAGATTGTTTAAGTTTTACTCGCAAATCAAAAGAATAATTGTTATAGATGTTATGTATTATTGTAATCAAAGTGAAATTATTAAATGTATTGTTATCAGTATATTGTATGTACCAGTGTTGTAAATTATTTATTTAAAAGTGGGTATTTATGTATAATTTGTAATTCCAATAATAAGTATTGAGTGTAATAATTGTATTTTGATTTTAAGTTAATAACTAGATTGTATAGTTTGTTAGGTCTCAATATGAAGTTTACTAGTGTACTAGGTAGATTCTAAAACTTACACACTAATATTGTGCAGTTAAATATGTAAATTTGTCTTTATTAATTGAATTATTAAAATCATAGTCATTTAAGTTTTGAGTTTAGATAAGTAGATTTTGTAAAATTATTAATTATGATATCCTGGTTGCAACTTTACAATATTATCACTTTTTGGTTATTACATACACATATTATTCAATAATTACACATTCAAGAACACATAAGTACTTACAGCTAAAGGAAATAATAAAACAACACAAATTTCTTTATAATTGCATACTTATTGTAAGTTAGTATTTAAAGTTTAAGCCTAAGGTTGCAACTAGACCCTTATACCAGTTGGAGTGCCACTGTAACGCTTTTAAAAGTGAGAGGGTGGGTATATGTGCGTTATCCGTGAGGTTTGGCTACCTAAGTCTATCTAGAGGGTATTAGGTAGTCAATAAATAAAAGGTTAGACTATTGTTACTAATAATTTATGTATATTTAAATAGGTTTCAAAAGGTGGTAGTCACACTTTACAATTTTGATTAGGTTTCTTATTTACTTTTAATTTACAGGTAGTTTAGACAATGATTAGATCTATAGATATTTGGGCGCCAGCCTTAGCTCAAGGCGATAGAGAAGGAGTACTCTTTAAATTACACAATTGTCCTCAGGGTCGAGGGGAAATGCCTACACCAGGGTTTCTAGTTGCAACCAGTATGCGTTTTAGTCAGTCAACAACACAATAAAAGTATAAAGGCACCAGGCATTATATATGCCTGGTGTTACCGGCTTAGTGATGGGGACGGAGTCAGGGCGGAGACACCCGCCATAGAGGGCTGGAAGAAGCTGCAAGCTCTCCCAACACGGTTGGTGACCTCCGGCACCCCGCGCCCAAAGCACGATGTAGAAATGTGAAGTAGGTGTGTGTTGTGAAGTAAGTAGGATTTTGTGCGGCCTAGGCTAGCAGCCTTAGACCGTGTAGATGAGTTGTAGAAGGGAGTATTCTTGCGAGAAACTTAAAAAAACCCTGTTAACAAACAGTTACAATTATTTTATGTTCCGCTTTAGAGGGTAGATGGTATCTGCACGCACCGCACTTATGTCGTAAAACTTACCCAGAATCTGGGGTTTTTCCTCTCACAGATCAGCGGCTGCGTGCTAGGATGAGGTCCGCAGGCCTCATCGACCAGCACTACCTCCAGCAGACAGCAAATATAGCAAACAGCCTACGACAAGAAACGTGGAAGATTAATCCCGGTGAACAGGTTCTTTCACTGAGCTCTTTTTCTCGAACACTCACCAACAACGAGGGAGTTCTTATGTACGGAGCGTGGCGAGTTGACCGAACTGCTTCTGCCGGGGTCTAGGGATCGAGAGCCCTAGACCCCGCTTACATTTTTCTTGCCGTGCGCGTTTCTATCTGTCGAGTCACCTTTCACGTCTCTCTGACAGGTTAGAAAATAATGTCAATTCGACACTTGACATTGACAGTCGCAACCCAAATCTTTGTTTTGCGACTGCGCAACGTATCGACATTTAGCCATTTTAGACTAAATGAACGAAATGAAATGAGGGGTTACATCACGATAGTATATTTTAAATGCAATAAATAAATAAATATTAAATAAATATTTCAGGACATATCACACAGCGCCATCTAGCCCCATACTAAGCTTACGCTTGTATCATGGGGACTAGATAACGGATATAATACATATATATTTTTCTTTTGTAAATACATACTTATTATACATAGAAACGACCAGACTCAACACAAGTAATTACAAATTTTAAGAAAAGATAAGACTTAAAAACAAATAAAATACAGATACTTCTAGACGTTTACTTGATCAGATTTGAGTTTTGTTTTTTTGTGTAAAAACCTACCACCTCACACTAACAACACTCTCTATCTTTACCACATCCATTTCAAGATTTCCATATAACCCCCACATTTCAAGTAAATTGAGTGCTTCGTATGAAAGTGACTTTTCAGCGTAATAATTGGGGGCAATTGGTTGGAATGATGGTCGAAACGGAAGCTGAGCCGCTCTCAGCCGGTTACTTGGAAACGAACATACCGCCGCCGCTTTGATGTAGGGGATACCACAGTAGATACTAATACCTAATGTATTTTTTGTATTATGCCGTTACTTAAAAAAATAATATACTCTCTTTCTCTCTTAAGTCGCATTTCCTCATGACTGAGAGTCGTGACTCCCTGCAGAATACAACTGCTCTTGGGCAGATATATCGTGGTGGGCGCCCAGATCCTTCCACGGAACATACATGTCCTCGGATATTGTGGTCCTAAAACATGTCAGTTTTCTCACGATGTTTTCCTTCACCGCTAAGCGAGTGCAAATCCACACATAACTTGAAAATACGTGCGTTTGGATGATAAGCATACACTGCAACTGCTCAGCCACACTAGCTTTAATTTGAAATTTTAATTATTTAACAATTCAATGCTACAGTATGCGCTTACAATCTAGGGTATATACTAAAACTATAGACTATCAAATAACAGTATCACAAGTTAAGTTTTTCTGTAAGTTTGATTTTGTATGTCACTGAGTATAGTGCATACTACATAACAGGTTTACTATTTTTTTTTAATTTTATACTGACTAACGAATTCTCAATTAAAAAATAAATTAAAAAATATTATAACATATCTATGAGTCTTCTGTTATCAATATTTTAATATTGATAACAGAAGACTCATAGATATGTTATAATATTTTTTAACAAACGAATCATCTTTTATTGAGAATTCGTTAGTCAGTATAAAATATTTAATAGCCCTGTGCTTAAGAAAATTATCTAGAAATGGACGAGACATTCTTAAGCTCTTAAGATCTTAGTTATTTTCGTAAATTTTCTGAGAAATTCATTAATATTCAACGTGACGTTTAGACATAATACCTGGTAACAGTGTTCTTGCTATTAATTCAATATAATTATTTTTCGAACATAGCTATGCAAAATGACATGTTTTAAGCCATGGATGTTACTAACAAAAAAATAATAAAATAAAATAAATAAATAAATATTCCGGGATATTGCACACAGCGTGGATGGATTGTGTTGTTTATTATCTCAAATAATGAATACACAATTTACATTTGAATATTTTCACTCAAAACCTAATTTTAAATAAATCATAATGATGGAGATTATGATCCATTCCAAAACACAACAGATTTAGTAAATAAATTGTTGTATTTCGAAAATATGTAATGTTAGTTCCTGAATATTTACGAATGACCATTCTTCAAGAAATCTTACCAACTTATAAAATCGTCAGTCAAGCAAAGTCCCTCCAGAAGTTTCTGGTAAAACTAGGAAAAGTGCAATTCGGTACAACTCCTTAAAAATGTATATTGTTCGCGGTTTGTTGAGAAACAACAATATATCTGGAGTGCATCTTAAATTGAGGATAAAACTTCGGTCATACCTGCGCGAGCTTTATGTGTACTTGGCAATATGGCGAGCTGTAATCGCTGCGCGTAACTTTCTAGTTGTTGCTAGTTTTATGGTGCACCGGGTATCTTTTATGAACAATCTTTAATGGATGACATCTTTTATAATTCATATTTTTAATACATTTTTTTTATTATGTGTATAGTGGCTCTGAATATCTTTATTAAATAATTTATCAAAAGGAAATTCTGTTATGGTTGTTGTTTCAATAAAAAAAACATAATGCGAAAAGAGACATAATGAAAAAAGAGTATATTCTTAGCAATTTTATGAATAATATTGTGCACCCCAGCCATCTGTGGTAAAAAATATATTTTCTTACATATACTCTAACTAGCTGTGCCAGCGACTTCGTCCGCGTTTGATAGTTATTTTGAGCATCATATTTATTTTTGCAAACAACCTCTTCAGCTTTATAAATTATAGCTATTACCCACGACTTGAACCGTTTTCGCAGCGCACGCAATGGAAGCCCTCAAAGATGAATAATTTTCCCCGTTTTTTCCACATTTTCCATTGTTTCTTCGCTCCTATTAGTTGCAGCGTAATGTTATATAGCCTTCCTCGATAAATGGTCTATTAAACACAAAAATATTTTTTTAATTCGCACCATAGTACCTGAGATGAGCACAGTAGTTCCTGAGATTAGCGCGTTCAAACAAACAAACAAACTCTTTAGCTTTATAATATTAGTATAGATTTGACTTTTCGTTACATTACTGTTGTAAGGCATCCGGTAAACCGGTTTCTTTTAGGCATGCGCGCTAGATCGTATATTATAACGTTGCTTAACATCAGGCAAGTTGTAGGCAAGCGTGAGCCTATCTCATGTAAAAAAGGCCAATAAATATTCTGTTTCTGAAAACACCGCAGTCACAAAGCCCGTCCAAGTACATCCCACGTTTAATTCCACATTCGCGGCGAGTCTCGGATCAGATCTTGAACCTGATTTATTGGTTCCGCAACATGCCTGTACTAGCTCCGACTTATAAACAACAACACTGCTGTATTATTTACAACCTTATGTAATATATCATACAATTTATAAATAAAGGAATTGTGTTGGTTGCTCGGGTATTTTTTAAGTGATGGTGTAATGTATATGATCTGAAGTAAATAATGTCTCAAAATATTGAATCATATAACCAATTTACCATTTTTTTATAGTTTCAAGTCTTTTCTTGATGTCGATAACCGCATACGAATAATATAATTCGCTGTAAAGAATATTAATTCAAATTGATTAAATGTATACACTTATGCAATATTAAGATATAATATATAAACTAGAATAAATGTATAATGGTACTTGTGTACATGTGTGTCCATGTATCGTAATATATATATATTTTTTTATATGGCTTTTGCGTAACAACATATTCTGACTTGTAAGACATTTCTTATGAATAAATGACTTTGACTTTGACAATTTCACTCCTAAAACGACAGATAAACTTTATTTACTATTTTGACTAGTACATACAATAAAAGTTCGATTAAAGTATCAGTTTTAACTCTATCGTTACAAAAAATGTAACCAAATGGCGCTGTGTGATATGTCCTGAAATATTTATTATTATTATTATTATTAAATGCTACTTAAATATATCTCAATACAAAAAAGGCAAACCAAATAAAAAGAAGCAAAACACGAAATTTGGAAAGGTTTCGAATTTCAATCGCGGAGCAACCCTTTCGTGTCAGCAAAACACTAAAATGTAATTGGAAAACTTGCTTACAAGGAGAAAGTCATTTTTGTAAATCCCACAAGTGCTGGACTTTGACTACTGAAAA
The DNA here is from genome assembly GCA_964023185.1 of Macaria liturata. Taxonomy (NCBI): domain Eukaryota; kingdom Metazoa; phylum Arthropoda; class Insecta; order Lepidoptera; family Geometridae; genus Macaria; species Macaria liturata. The sequence continues at coordinate 236,923 of OZ026821.1, read as the reverse complement.
TCGAATCCAGTTTAATTGGCAAAGTTGGAAGTTCTCAAGTTTCGCCAAATTAGCCAGAAATTTCGTAATAAATTAGAGGACTCGAGTCCGACGCAACAGACCTTTCAAGTAATATCGAGTGTCTCAAAATAATATTTTACTAATTATATTAATTATTGAACTATATTTACCCCCAATTTCTAACCCTTCGATCAGTTTAATTCTCCCATTATATAAATTAGTTACAACACACACACAAAAAAATATTGTTTTCTTTATTTATCCAGTGTAAATAACATACGGTAAATCAGGTATCAAGCTTCTCAAGCTATCAATGAGTTACTTGTAACACCCGAGCAATCCTTCAAACTAGAAGCGCATATTATTCCTAATTGTACACTCTACGATCGTATTACAAGATATACTAATTGTACAAACTAACCGACACACACAATAGCTCTATTAAGCCCTTTACACACCACATATGAAATTTGTAAGACGCCGCAAAGAGATTAGCATGTTTTTATTGAAGATTAGTGGGTGTGCGCTCGCCTTGTTGTAGCTTAGTATGGAGAGAGTGGACATTGGGAATAATTACTGGATAGTGTAGAATAAACTGTTGTGGAAAAATTTGTTTCATAATCTGATAACAGATAACATATTATTTAAATTTTATAAAATTGGTACACTAGTATATAAATGGTATCACAATCTCCATAGTATGTTTGATGTCATTGTTTTTTATTGATAAACCAATATAATTGATGTATTATTTATATTTCACATAGCATCGCTTTGAAAGCACGGGCCCATAGTTATGTATAGCATACTTTGTAAGCGGTTAAAAATTAACATAAATATTTGAACCCTTCAAACTCGTGCAGTTACAGATCAGTATTCAATTTCTCGCTCAAAATGTTTATTCATTATCAGCCTGTTATCACCCACTGCTGAGCATAGGTTTCTCTTCTTGTGCGCCACTCGTCCCACTCAAATGTTCACTATTCAACATAAATTTATACTAACACAAAGATATAATATATCGATAAGAATGTGGTTTAGTTTTATTATTTTAAAGCACTCGAGATCAATACAAGTTATTTCAACTCAACTCTGATTCAATTACTTAAACTACATTTTCTTAATACGTTTTCCACTCCACGGAGCGGTAACAAATTGACGCGATTTCAAAATATATTTACTGTGATTTTCATTATAAATCATACTATATCTGATGTGTATTTATATGGCTAATAGCAAGTAAATCTGCAATTATATAAAATAATAAGGTATTTTCACAATGAAAGTCAGATATATATTTAAGTTATTTAACAAAGAATGATCAAGTAGTTTAAAACTTGCATATACAAATTTACATAAATTTCACATCAAATTATGTGAACAAAGGGAAAGATTTTTCGCAACTAATCGATTTTTTGGGTTGGTAGCGTTTTTATAATTTGATGACTAACTCACTACTAACATAAAGTAATATAAACAAACTATTATCCCAATAGATTACCAATTCAACTCAGGGTTCGAACCGACGCTCAAACCGAACACAACAAATTGACGCGAAACCAGAAAAAATTTGCTCTTTCCACCATTTTAAATCTAACAAAGGGAAGCTGCATTATATCAATACATTCTTTCATTCTTTCACTTGCAAATTGTTCCATCCAAATGGAATGGAGGAAATGTATTCCGGCGAGGTCCGCTGAACAAGTGAAGGATGCGCTATTACCGCTACAAGTGCTAAAAGGCGGTGGAATTATTATAGCTCCTCTTTTAGAAGAATACGTAGGTATTTGTGTATGGGGAACATTAATGTGAGCGAAATAAGTGACATGTAACCAGTAAGTTTGGAATTTGAATAATCTTGAAGCTAGCAAACAGTTTAGTTGTTGTCAAATTAAAGTTAATACAGAAAAGCTGTTTTCAGGAAAGTGAAAAAAGTAGTTGATTTGATTATTGCGAATAAAAGTCAACCGTAGGCCTACATAGGCCTAGCAATCTAGCATATAACAGACGTGGTTTTACTTGGAAATTCCATAAATTCACGAAATAAACGAATATGACACAATTTTCGTGGAACGACTCGAAAAGCACAATACTTAGAACGCCATGATATCCACGAAACCATAAATTTTCCATAGAAGCATCCGTTGCTTCACTAATCCGCAGTATACATTGCTGGCTCGGCAAGAACAGGCGTTACGTAAGACGGTTCACGGCGGGTAATGTATGCGGAACCAATTGCATATTGGATTTTAACCGCTTAGTGACCGTCGCCTGGTAAGAGCTTACAGGGAAATCTGCTGGAAATTGTATTGTTGAATTCATGAATACTAGAAATATTCAATGGAATTCAATTTTATTTATTGAAATACTCGCGCTTCACGAAGAAATCTGCAGAACAACCAGTGAGAAAAGTAAAGTTTATTTTTTTGTAATTTGGTTACCAAGCGCAACCGTAACACTTTTTATAGTATTTTAATACATAATTATAGCGCAGGTTATTAAAACCAAACTTTAAAAAAAATATACTTTACAACCTCCTCAAATAGTGATCTTACCAATATTATATTTGTAGAGCCCATAACTAAATGTAGATTTAGTTACGGGCTCTACAGTCATTCAAAACTTGCTCAAATCGAGTAAATAGCCATAAAATTATAAACGTAGAACAGATTGTCTCCCGGAGTCATTATCTCCAACTATTCGCCAAGTTAGTCAGTTGGAGCCATAATTTGCTTATCTGGACGCACACACACTGACGTATGTCTGAGTTATTGTTGTTTTGCAGCTCAATGACTTGCAATCAAATTTAGCTGTATCTTCAAGCTTAGTTGACACAAAGTGTTGTCATTATTATCTGTTACATGGTAATAATGGCTAATTAAAACAGCATTATGAAAAAAAAGGAAATTGTAATAACTAGGTATGAATACATAAATATTTCAGGACATATCACATTGTTTAAGTATTGTTTCTTTTTATATGGAATTGATTTACAATAAGTAGTATGCTTTTGGTGCTACATTTGGTAGTCCTCTACGCCGTAGCATGGCTTGCTACGCCATACACGGTTTGATGAAATCTATAAACTGTAAATTGTAATTTAAATGGTAATTTAACAATATAAAATGCAGTTTTTTTTATTTATACGACATACATGTTGTTGACAAGCCTGTGCTTTGTATGGGTCTAGCTAATTCTTCTTCTTATTGAATGAGAGTGGCCAAGTCTGGTGTCGAGGGCTAATTAAAATAATTATATTTATTGTTTTTCTTATGTTGCCTACCTTCACTTTATATTTTTATATATTCAAGTGTATTTTTAACTAAAAAGTGCAAAGTAGTAAGACCGGTAGAAAAAATTAGAGACTACCTTTCAACGACTCTTCTCGATGAGATGTCTTGAAAACTATAGAAAGTAAACTGAAAATTGATCTCGGAAATATGCATTTATACGTGCAGGTTTTACTAATGTAGTAAAATATTCATACTTGGTACTCCTTGCTAAGATATTATATATGACAGATAATAAAAATTCTGAATGAATGAAAAAAACACATAGACTTGGTAGCTTTCATGCATGAACATAACACAACACATAAACCTTCGTAACTGCATAAATGATAAGTGAATAAATTTTAAATCCCTGCCTTTATTTCATAGAATATTCTACTAAGTTTACAGTCGAACGCCAATAAAAGTATCGGAAAGTTAACGGCTTGCGGCTTTGCATCACAGGATCCCAGGATACCTAGCGCATAGCCCAGTTATACCTACCTGGATTAGCCAAAAGAAACCAAAAACTCTCTATTTATGTAACTAGGTATGTACATAGACATTAAGTTCTTTATATATGAATAAACGATTATATAAAAAAAAAAAAACTGCTGGTCTCAGCATTTTCTATTTCTCCAATATTTTTTCCATGAAAAAGCCACTATTCCCCTATCACCTTGGCCTCAGGAAACAAAGATCCCAAAACTTTACCTACTTGGCGAAAACTATCCGAGAAAATAGTAATTTACATTCGGCGCTTCCGTGAACTGTCCGACTTTTTGTCGAGAGGTTACCGAACCCATTATTAGCGTTCAGAGCCCACCCGGGGCCTTCATTGCAAATAAAAATATCGCAAACACCTCTCCAAACTTAAAAGACCTATAACCCACAAAAATGAACACGCTACTTTAAACTTTATCCCCAGGGACTAGAGGTCAGAGTAGCGAGCGCGGAACCGATAAGAGTCACTCACTTTAATGGCGAATACTTTGGACTCACTGTATTTTTACGTTATTAAAGTTTCAAATGCCATATTGAAGTTTTAGTTCTCGTGTGACATTAAATTGTGAGGTACCGAGAGTTGTGCAAGATTGTGCTCTATTTTTGGAGTATTAGAGGTGAGTTTTGGGTGAGAGCTGCGAGAATAATACGCTCGTTATTCTCAAGTGTGGAGATAAGTTTGATTTCGAGTTTGTCGGTGTAATGTATTTTGAATGTATCCGTCGCTTTAATATCTGTTTATTGTTGGAATATGAAACATGGTGAAGTTTGGGCGCTTGCATTTTGATGGAAATAGTTCAGAAATAAATTCACTACTCTAACTTATTATACAATATTGCGCTATTTATTTTACTATTTTTCTGAACACAGTGTCTTTAAATGTGCAGTAAAAGGTCGCCGTAGCCGAAAACGGCTAGGAGGAATGTTATATATTTTTTTATGTTTTTTTTTATATTTATTTAAAAATTACAATTGCCATCGACGTACAAAACGTCTGTTAGCTTTATTAGATGTTTTTTTTTATTAAGTCTTAAAAATAAGACCTGATATCAAGAAAGATTTATTTCGAAAAAACCTTAACTTACGATTTGTTGAAGTTTCATCAATTAATTGAACTGTGGTTCCTGGAAGTTTACCTGAAATCAATCAAAATCTCTAATTAGTTTTAAAGCAATATTATGAAAACTTATTTGGAGTTATGTAGAAAATTGTAACAATAACTACAAGTAACATAAGCTCAAAATATAGACCACACTCGTAGTAATAGTGAATATTAAACAACTAAGATCTTCTGAATATTAGTTGTTTAATTCAAATTTCAAATCCCTCACAAACTACCTACCCCACTTTCCCAGAGGCGTCATGCCCCTGATACGTTGAGCCTCACTCCCATGTTTCTTCCACGAGTCTGTCAGCGCTGGTTGTTGTTTAACACTTCTGTTTCTACGTCTACTCTATTGAAATTGAAATTCGAACGGACAGTCAGTTTGCAGGAATTTTATGGCGAGAATATGTGGTAATGTTATGTAGAATGTTAGTGGAATTAGGTTATAAGAGTATGGTTATGTACCTAGACAATATACACAATAAGTAGAAAATTAAAAAAAAATATCACAACTGACGATAAGAGACTGAGACACTAATTACATACAATATAAGGTTTCAATGACACTAAACGATTCCTTTGTGTTACTTTATGAACAGTTTTTTTATGTTTATTAAGTACGAGTATATGTTCTAAGATGCACTTACTTACTCTTAATTTCATTCATTAGAAAATTCATCCAAACAAAATGCATAAAATTACCCTTATATATCTCCAGCGAGCAAAGTTGTTTACATTGCAATAATATTATCTGTATTTCATGATTTATTACCAGCGGGGCATTCATTAAGCTTAATATATTGTTTTACTTAGATAACTAAGTGCGGAGATAGTCGGGTCACGTACAGAGACTTTAGTTCTTAGTTTCTGTTTCAAATATTTATTTATTTTATTGAACTTGCGGTTTGTTTGGCTCGTCAGTTATTGTTGATTGTATTCTATTGTAGTGTTCTAGGATTGACGATAGAAGGGCGTTTTACTAGTTTTAAAAACCCTTTAAAGCACTAAAAGTTTGTAACTCAAATCTGCTATAGTTAATGTTTACAGATAAAATTGTAATTCTTTATTATGTTTCAGACACTTTTGATAAAAAAAATATCTCAGAAACATACGCGTTCATTTATATGTTTAAAACACAAAAAACATAACACTCTCACACAACTAGCAATTTCGTTCCCGGCAAAATTACTGCAAAACGGCACAAAAAGAAGGGCGCGCAAACTTTCCCGCGACAGACAAAACCGGCTGTCAGTTGTCGGCGACGTCTGCTGTCAGCTGTCAGCTGTCATTTCGCCACCAGGGGCTATGACGCGGCCAAATTGTGGCTGTCACTTGTTCGCGCCGACGGCCTTCTGACAATTAACTCCTTGATTTAGCCGAGTTCAATTGATATTTTGAGAGCGGATGTTTCGTTTCCATCGAGTTTGAGAATGATTGGAACGCTGGGAGGTTTTCGATCTGTGTTTTCAGCATGTTTCAAACTGAATGTAGCTATGCTAGCTTTCTAGCAGATACGTCAAATTTTTTTTTGATTGTTTTAAAACCAACCGTTTACAAATTATAACCAGTAAGTAAATAGATTAGCATATTATGTTCCATATAAAATAAGGTTTTTTACAATTTGCGGTTTTACTAGTATATCACCAATAAAAAGAAAATTCAGGTTGCTTATATCCCAGTAAAAACGCAAAAATATCTCAACCAAAACAAAGCTACATCCCATAAAACCAACCAATGCCAGCAAATTACAGGCCATAAAATCTATCCAAAACCTATCAGATCTATTCGTTTGCATAGACTTACATTTTGTTCGTAGATCACTCCCATTTATAACTTCGCCCTTTTGTCGAGTGATAAACTGTTTTTTTTCTGTCTAGACGTGATAAATAAAATCAGTGCGAAGTCATGCGTGGAGATTTGTTTATGCGTTTTAATCTTTTTTCGGCGGAGGCTTTATGACGCTGAAAAAGGATTTTTATAGTTCGGAAAGTAACTTGCTATTCATTTATAAATAAAGCTTCTATTTTAGAAATATTAAGATCCGTTTTACCTCCAATTTTGATACTCAATCTATTTGATGGACCAATTTACCATATTTTTTAAGCAATTGTTAGTTTAAGAAAATATAGCTTAAGCATTATTTTAAAAGTGAATTGCAAAAGAATATAAACGTTTAGGCTTACGGTTGTTTGCTAGAATTTTTGATAAATGGTTGTAGACACAATTTTGCCTTTATAATAAGACTCACACAATGTTTAACTTTCCGCGAACTATGTAGCTTTTCACGTACATACGTATTCATCATCCTTTTGTACGATCTTCAAATTATCAGAACCTTATTTATCTTCGCTTCACAACATTATAGAACAAAACAAAAGCCTATTTGTTAGTATGACAACGAGTTTCTAATTAATTTTCAATAAATCATTTCGTACTGAAGCATTTTCATGTAAACTTTATCAACAAAATTGAACGTTATTTGATTGCGTTAGAGTTTAAAATTGTGGAACAATGTGTGTGAACATAGGTCGTTCTTCGTTTGTGGTTGGAAATTTAATTGTACATTATAGTCGAAGTGAAGCGGTCGGCCATTGTTGGCACATCAAACTAAGCATCAAACATTTTGTCGCGCGTCTTGCTTTTTGTCGCCCTGTCTTCGTCTGAGATTATGTATTGTATGGAACTGCCTTTCATAGTTTCTATTTTGTAAATGAAATCGGTAAAATATGAAATTTATCATCTTTACATACAACAAAAATGAAGCGGGTTGAATGTCTGAATATTCAAGATACATATTTAAAAATATATTTGGAAATACTTCAAATTTCTCTGTTTATTTGTTTCTCTGTTAATTTGTGTTTCTGCTTATCTGTTTATTTAAATGCTTACGCAAAAACGGCTGAACGGATCATCATGATTTCATAATTTTAAGTATGTTGGTAGTGTGAGGGCGCGGGAGTCCACTAGTAAGAAATAAAACAATACAGAATGACACAAATGACGTTAGTCAATCTAGGCCAATGAGTATAAATAAAAAATCCCTCAACTAATGCAATAGTGATATTATTAGTAATTTTGGTTCACAGCCAAATTATAGTCTAAATTTAATTAATTTCGCTTCTAGATGAGTATGCTACATTATTTCTAAGTGTGTACATACCTTTACATAGGTACATTATTTGTTAAAAAAACAAAAAATTTAGACGCTAAGTACTCCTTACGTGTTAACCTAATGTAAAACGGTAGTTTCACAAGGTATCAGTTAAAAAACATCAAATCTCTTTTAAATATTTTCTGTAATATCCAGATTATTATAATCATGCAATCCGCAATTTGTCGTGCGTCATCAAAATAAGTCGCTCGTCATACACTATTGTCGCGCGTAATTGGGTGTTGATGTTTTTTGTCGCACGACGTCGCGTCCGTGACTGATGGGCTAGTGATTGGAATGTTGTATTGGCAACAATGGTTGAACTGGTTTATAGGTCTTGAACACCGTCGCAAAGTCGCCAGTTTGTCGGTTTTCTATCGGTTGCATTTCGGAGAGTGTGCTGCGGAATTGCACGAACTAATTCCGCCCGCGCCCTTCTATCACTGGACAAGTAGAGGTACGGCAGGACGACACCGGTTTATGGTGGAAGTTCCTAAGACCCGCACGAAACGGTACGCTTCTACCTTTATTGTTCGTACCGCTAGGTTGTGGAACTCCATGCCTCGATGCGATCTTCAAAGCGAGAGTGAATCAGGTAAGCACGCTCCATCTTAGGCCATAGCCTTTGCTTGCTATCAGGTAAACTATGGTCAAGAGCAAACCCGTTCAAGATAAAAAAATAAATAAAAAAAAAGATCAATTTATATGTTAATGGGGATTATTTAGTATTTTCTTGTAAATTATTGCGTTGTACAACAATATTAACGAAAAATTATAAATAGTAAATAAAAATATGTATTACTCAAGTTGTCGCGTTATGCATATATTATAACTGTTAACATTTTCTAATAATATTTTTTATAAACCGTGACATAAAGAAAGCCATAATCGCACCTTTTATAAGCTTCTTAAAACAAAATTAATATTATCAACTAAAAACAAGTCTTGGACGTGAAAGATCTAAAATCCCAAAATCTTTTTCTTAAACAAAACAAAGAGTAGTATCTTAACCTTCAAAGAGTTACAAACGTACAGAAGTGTCAGTCGCCGGGTGCCATTCGTCAAGACAATGTCAGCTCTACGCGCCACGGGCCCCTTTGTCACTTCCACAGGGTTGCCACTATCTAGATAACTTTTCTTTACCACTTCAACATTATCCCAACCGTCTCAGAAAATAATAGGCTTCAAGGACTTGATAAATGCTGGGCTACCAAATTAAAGGAGGCCAGGTCTTAGCTTGATAAATTATTTCAGGTAATGTTGAACTGCAAAAACTTCTGGGCCAGTTCATAAAGCCTTGAAGAAAGAACGTTTAAAAGTCTTTAAAAGTTTTTATTCATTACTGTTTTAGGCAAAAAGAGAAAACGTAGGGAAAGTGTGTTTTATTTTAATATGTGGAAAAAACTGGTGCGGCATTAATCTGAGGTGACCGTTATCATTTAAATTTTTAATGGTGGATCTGAGTTTAATAATTAATTTTATACCATATTTTTTATATGTTAACGTTATAAATATATGTTTACATAATAAACTATACTAAAAAATTGTATACCTACGCATGCTATGTATTTCTCAAGAAAACCTTATTCTTTTTTTAGAACATGAAATAAATAATAATATGTGTTTTATTTCTCTAGCAACCCTAGAATCAGTCCTCTTTTGTCACTTCGATACTTCACTATTAGAAATGCTGAACAATGGTGAGTTTGTCTCTTTGTTTCTGCGGACGATTATTACAATATGCGGCGAGTTGTGGTTTTTATCTTTGACGATGGAACTAAGATATTTTAAAAGGAGCTGAATGAGACTTTTACTTACTGTAAGTTTTCGTAGTATTTTTAGTAAGTCTGTTGAGTAAGAACAGTAAGCTGATAAATTGAGGTAAGTGTAACGAACTTTTCCTTTACTTATTATGGTGATAATATTTGACAATTGATAAAAAAAAAACATTTCAGTATATTATTATTTAATGACCTTCTTTTGTTGACACTCGTACGATTATTTCATGCTGTTAATGCGAGTATGTAATGTATTTTTAACTTAGTAAATTTATTTACAAAAGAAGTTTCTAAGACCAAAGCGCATTAACAAAAAGCAAAGAAAAATATGCAAAAGACTTTTGTCTTATCCAACATAATCTAGTAAAAGAATTAATTACGGTTTCCTCCGGCGAGCAAAGCCCTGAAGAAAAGATTTGTCATTTAAATTATATCGCAGAGTTAATTATAACTTCAAGAAAGCTAAATCAAAGACTAGGTTTTAATTAATATCACTGGAAGGAGCACTGTAGGAGCTGGAGCAGAACATTACACAGAGAAATGTGAGCCTTGAAAAGACGGCCTTTCGCAACATTAGAAAACCACTTGATTCTATTACTTTCGACTCCCCATTTCAATGCCACTGTAATCAAACTATGATTTCAAGATGAGTTGTCTATCAATAAATAATTCAATTACCTACAGTGACAATCTGAGATTTATATGAAACTTCCGCTGCTAGTTGATGTAGATTGATCAGATTTATTTATTTATATTCAAACACATGTTATACTAACAGCATTATGCCAAAACATACAACAAGTTATACTTAAGGTTAATATACCATACACTTAGTGAAACAAAACAATCTAAATACATTTACAAATAATAACTTAATTTCTTAATAATGGGACGACCATATCACTTACAAAGGCTACACATTTGCTATAAAATACTCTAAACCAACAACAAAACAAATCAATATCAGTGTTGTGAGCAATTAGAGCATTGAGCAGAGATAGCTTGTGGCGTTGGCGCGGCATCGCGAATAGAGCGCGAACTCAACACGAACGCGACTCACGCTGTCGGTCTGGAGCTGATAAATAAAGGCGAGCCAGTGTATTCGAATCATTGATTTTCCCTTGCAACAACAATAGTAGTAGTATAGCACATTTGCGCCTCATAATCAATGTATCTAAGCCGACCATACCAGATACGAACAGCGATGGGAACAAAAACGGGTAGCACCCGTACAATCTCTTATACAGCAGATAGCGGGCGAACTTACGCTGCACTCGCTCTATCATAAGTCTGTACAATTATTCGTGGGGATCCCATATTACTGAATTGTATTCCAACTTACTTCTTACGTATGCGTAGTATAATGAGATAATGGTGCCCCGATCACGGAATCTAGTCGCCTGTCACATGATAAAGCCAAGTGATTTGAAAGCTTTATTACAAATTTTCACTATAAGCCCGTTCAATTTTAATTCATCGTCTAGCGTTACTCATAAATCGCGAATTTCAGATAAATGATAAAAAAACAAAAAACAGATCAAAAAACAAATACAAAAATGTTGACAAGTAAAGTTTAGTAAATATTTAACTAGAACGTATGTACATTTAAATATGACCCATAACTGTACAAGAAATAATTGTGATCTTTATTTATTAACGCAGTCTTTCACTACTCCGTGATCTAAAATATCTTACAAAGCTCCCTCCAGTTCCTGCGAGACAATGCCAGCTCGCGGGTCGCTTCCACTCACTTTATGGATGTGGAATTAGCCCCATTCACAACGAGCGAGTTTGAGAATGATCATACAATACCTAATATTATATTGTGGGACTTATAATAATCGAGTTTTATGATATACGAATACATGACGTGAGTTTGAAGCATTACAAGTCAGTTATATTTTGAAATCGCATTAAAAACATTTAACTGAATCTTTATTTTGCTATGCAGACAATGTAAATAATCTTCCACAATCAAAAACAAATTTCACAATCGCCACAATCGCAATTCCTCCCCAATCCTTACATTTCAATCATCCACTCGATCGAGCGTAAAAAAATCATCAAAATGTGTCACACCAGTACACACCACTCCAATACGCAGATTCCATCTTCGAATTTCAATTAATTCAAAACACAATGTCGCGAGCGAGCTCTCGAGCCGAATGTAATTTGGCCGCGTTTTCTACGTCAGTGACGTCACGCGTGCGGGTGACGTCACACACTTGACACGCTGGATATTGACTCACTTAATAGACATGCACCGAGTGTGGGGTTAGATTGGAGAGGGCTGGAGAACGATTAAGGGGTTTTGAGTTATTTAACAAATGTAGAAATCACCCAAGTAAGTAAAGGTTACAAAAAAATTTAGGACGAAGGCGACGAATTTTGGTGTTCACTTAAGGTGTTTTTTTTACTTTGTGATTTAAATAATTTAAGATTATTATTTTAGACGTGTTATCGAGCCAATCACATCTGCGCGAACGAATCGTTTCGATCACTTAACCATGATGAACTTTGCTAGATGCCTAATTCTCTTGTTTATAATATTTTCATTTTAAATTGCAACTGACCATAATTTGTCTGATGGTAACCAATTATTATGTTAAGATCCAACGAGTTAGAACCATCTCATCCTCTTATTGAAGATCGCTCGACTGTCGTTCATAGCACATCGTTAATACCTACTTTCCAGAATCACAAAACTAATCGCGTCCCCGTACCTGCCTTTGTGCGTTAGTGCTTTGTCCGCGGCCTAGTTGCAGTTAGTGCTTCCACTCCGCTTTGTGGCGTGAAAGCTGACACGATTGATTCTACAGATAACCTGCTTTCTAGCTCTCTTTGCATTGGTCGGTGGTAAGTGGTATTAGCGGCCTACTTATAATAAACCATCATTAGGTACGCCATGTCTTAACTGCTAAGATATTTGAGTCGATAAATTGCTATTTTTACATAATATTTGTGAATTGTTTGTGATACTGACATAAGAAAATTATTTTTGTTCATAATTCACCGGTACTTTGAGACAAACATAAACACCATATTTGACAAGATAATATTTAACAAAGGTAGGTTTAAGTTTACCACATATATAAAACTATTCAACGAAGATAAACAACGACACAAAAGCCACAAAACGATTCTCAACAGTAGACATAAAATAATAAATGAAAATACGTGAATATACTGTCAAAAATCATGGCCGTCTCTTAGAAAAACACATGGCTCGTAAACAACGCACCTACGTAATACTGGAATCGTAAAAACGCTGAATAACGTAAATAAAAAGATGGCGGATCTTGTGTGTTTAGGGTTAACGCGAGTGTAGCTAGTGTCTCTTGTGTGGATACATGTATTTAAAGTAGCCTTAAAAGATAAATGATGAATGTTCGAGGATCAGTGTAGTTTGTTTAGCTGGTGATACGCCAAGTTAGTTTTAACCTAGTCTTAAAAAAACAGTTACTTAAAATCTAATGAGTTTAAATAGCTTTTGAATTAGTTATAGAAAAAAAGTAAGTTCTAAAAAAATTCTTTTTTTTTGGTTTTTTACTTAATGTGTATGTAGTTGTACACCTCTGTAAACAATATGGATACAACGAATTTGAATTGATATTGAATCTTATTACTTTTGTGATTAACGTAAAAATAATGTGTACAAGAAATAAATAGGTATTCTTTTATAATTTGTACATCTGACAGAATGTAATGTTAAGGTTATCAGGTGGTAAGAGTTCAGATTAATTACAAATTTTTAATTGAGTTATATTCAAAATCTTATTCATTTAAATGCTATCAAAACTGTATTTCGTCACTACTAAATTCACAAAAAAGATAAATATCTGAGATAGTCACTCCACCTGAGAAGAGGACAAAGTAAACCATCATAAAGTCCTTGTATCCTAAATAAAACATTTCTCAGAGCTAATCCCAGCCTCCAGTAGAAGTATAGAAAGGACCGGCGGCATCCTAACTAGGCCTGAAGCAGACATATGTATGTATGTATACTCGTCATGTATTATGTGATGATTTGTGATACACTTATTGTTTTTGTAAAGTTTTATAGACTATGTATTAAGTTAGATGACTCACTGACATAAAGTTTAATTTGATAGTTTCAAATTGTGTTACGGTATTGTTTTATTTCATAGTGATTGTGAATTTCTAATTTGGTTTTAAATTTCGGTCAGTTAAATTTATGTCTATAATACATTGTATTTTGGTAGTGTTCTATGGAAGTTTCTTAAATATGTAAACAATCTTTAAATGTATGCGAGTTCAATATTGACTGCTACTACATTGAGTCCGAGAGAGAAATAGAAATCACCGTAAGACAGACATTTCTACAACGCGACGCGACGCTCCAATAACTAAAACTTTAAGTAATTTTTATAATTTTCAGTAAATTCCGTGACCTCTCCCCGCGGGCAGGCCGCCAACTCCTGTTCACGCAGAAATGGCTGACGGAACTAGTTCCAGTATAACTGGTTGTAACCTGCTTCTTTTATTGTATCGGGACGTCGGGGACGCCATCAAATGAAAAAGTTAGCTTATATTAGACCTTTTACACAGAGTTTTTTCGGCCATTTTTCGCGCGTCCTCTAGGACAAGTCAAGCACCTAAAAGTTATACAATTTTCATGAGAATTGGTATTTCTGTTTGCAGACTTCAAATAAAATACAAGTTATTAACGGTTTTTTTGTGGACATCAGTTTATTTTGCTGTTGCATTTATTCATACATTTTTCATTTGTAATTGCAATGCAGTAATTATATTTATTTCAGCTGAATCCCATGCTATCGAGTTACCCCAGCTAGCCGAGTTGAATTATACAAGGGCTTATCGCGTTACGATACAATTTCCGCACAAATCCCCAAACAAATGATTGTGCCAAAAACAGAACCAAAACTACAGTGTCAGCGTTCAATTAGCGAATATTTGCCTGTCAATCTAATTCCGTGCTTTGCACGCATTGTGTCATCAACCTAGCGCATCAGCCATTCAATTTTCAGCCATATCATCTCGCATACAAAGTACATATTGGTTTGGTGACGATGATCACGATCGATGCGGCTTGTTTCAATTAAAGCTTTATCAACGTCCGCTTAAAGTGCTAAATCAGGTGATCCTGAAATATCGTCATCGAGGTTGAAGTTTGGTTGCAATGTGTGCTTTATGCCAGTTGTGTTAGGGTCGATGTTTGGTCGCGCTGGTTCGAGTGAGGTATCGAGTGCGGTGTAATTGACAGTGCCCGCATGGTGCCGGTTGCTTTGCTTTCGATGGTTGCATCGACGATGATGCTTCGTCCTTAATTCCGTCGTGTGTTTGCTCGCCGTGTTGACTCCCGCCGTCCTACTTCCGACCTGTATGGGTTTGCTGCTTTTTCAATTTAGAAACTGTGGAACTTTTTGATTGCTCGCAAAATGAGTTAGTAGGTAATTGGCGGTAACGTTTTGAGAGTTCTCGTTTTTGGCACGTTTGCATCGGAGTTCATTTGGTAGATTGGTGGTAAAAGTTACACACTGTTTGTGAATTGAATTGTTTTATTGTTGAATTCACTGTGTGAATTGTTGCAACGCTGTATATTTTGCTTAGAATTAAACATTCTGGTGATTAAAACTTAGAGATACTTTACAGCAAAAATATTCACTGAGAGAATCTTGAAATTGAATATTTCGTATAACAATAACCACATCGGTTTCCAGAATTTCCAGTTTCCTTGAGAAGTTTTCATCTCTGTAAATTTGCGACCGCTTTGCAATTCCAAGTCCTATTATTAGCAACTCTCCAGCAAGTGAAACAAGTTTAAATTAATCCAGAAAGTTCCAATTGATTCGGACAAACGTACGTAATGAGTTGAAATGTGCTTACGGGATTCGAACTCCGGACCCGCGATATCGCAGCCTTGGCCCCGAGCCAAGTTTTAATGAATCTAACAGTAAATTTTGCGTATGTTCCCGTTGGCACTACCCGTGGATCAACTCGGTGGATTTACTAACCGCGCCACTTTCACCACACCACATACTTAATATAGGAGCTAACTGGATAATGGAGACCTAACAGAAATACTAAAATAATTATTTGCTTGTATTTACCTTCACTATGATCATTTGCCCAACTAAGCTAACTATAGGGAGTTTCATAGAGAACATGCAAAATTGAACATAAATGGGACTTCTAACAGTTAGTATACATGGGTACATACATATGCATAGTGGGATAGTTATGTATATAGGTAGGTATTATGTTAGAACATTCGTGTAGAGGCGCAATGTATGGCATTGAAAGAAGTTGGAGAGATAGGTTTTACAGCAAGGAGGACGTAACAATATTAGTTTGTTTTAGAATAACGAGTACATTTAACAGTACAAAAACAATACTGATATTTGTGAAAAAACTTGTGAAAATAGAAAACTATCCATATTTTTTCTATTTTACAGTGCCTAGACAGATTTGTATCAAGATCAAAAAATCAGTTACTACAATTGTTTTTTTTATCTCAACCGAACAAAATTCTACTTTTGTTTTACATTTCATACCAATCTAATAAAATCTTCGATAATTCTACATTTATTTTCTCTGTACCATGACTTCGTCAATTCAGAAATGAGTAGAAACAATAAAGCGACAATCTGCAGCAATGTATCAAATGAAACATCCAACCAGCCTCCGAGACAAAGGGAGTTTAGCATAAACCCCTACAGCCAAGTTTATAGTTTTTTAACGAGACTTTGCAACTAAGATTTACAAGTCGCTTGTATTCGGGATTATTGTCCCGAATATGGAGGTAAATTATTAGCAAGACTTAAACTTGGCTCCGACGCTTCGAGAATAAAATCTTAAATTGTTGAGAGCGACCAGATTTTATATTTAGGCTGAAGAAATAAACTAGGTTTAGCGCTAAGTCGAGGATAATTTGCAACGTGATTTTTTGTAACAACTTTAAGAATTTAAGCCCGGGATTTTGTGTTGAATTTAAATAACAGTAAGAACATTTTGTAAGTATGGCATTAGATTTGCTAAATTTTTAGAATAATAAAACACATGCAGCAAAATACATTATTATTATTTACATTCTAGTCTTTAAACTTGTCTCGTAAACGAGGTATTTTAATTCTAATTTTTGCGGGCTTCTAGCCAAACAAAAACAGAGAATTAAATTAAGGTGATCTGATCAGGCGTTAAAAATTTTCGGACTATCCTACAGGTGTTCAAGATGGCTGCTTTTTGTATAGTAATAAATGTAAGTTTGTGTATTCCCAAACCCTCTAGATTCGTGAGGAGTGTGTGTGTGGGACTACGCCTGTGGTTGAGATAATGATTGGAACAGTTTTAACTGTTTTGACTTTCCATTGAGACTTTATTTCGATGGGTAGATCCGTGTATTTTCTGATTTTATCTGTATAGGTGTTAGAAATATTGTGGGTGTTAGGCACTGCAATGTCAATAAAGTAGAGTGTGTCGTTCTTTTTGTCGTGTAATGTTATGTCTGGTCTATTGAAGTGTCACTGTCTTATCTGTGATCAAAGTGAGGTCCCAGTAGAGCTTGAAGTCCGGTGAGTCTTAAATGATTTCGGGTTTGTACTTATAGTATGCTACTTTGTCTGCAATGAGTTTATATTTGATTGCAAGGTATTGGTGGACGATTGCAGCGATTTGGTCATGCCTGTGTTTGTAGTCGGTCTGTGTAATTGAGCTGCATGCTCCGCGGGTGATGTGTTGTATTGTTTCTGGACTATGGTGACAGTGGCGGCATAAATCTGACTGTAAAGTGTGATGAGATTGTTTGGTTAAATTTAATGTATGTATCAAATATTGTAATTGGCGATTAGTGTCCAACATATAAAACGCAACGGAATTTGTACCTGGATTTTTTTATAGGAACTATTTAATAAAAATTATAGGTACAGTTTTACGAATAGTATTAGACCTGTGTTTCATTTTAAAGTGCGATTATAACAGATTGTATTTTAGCATATTTAGCGTATTATTAATTGAATATACTGGGCAAATGTGTACTCGTATATATAAAATTGTTGTATGTGTATACTAAGACAATGTAAGGTATAACAAAGTCATACGTACTCGTATACAAAAATCTCTGTGTTAAAGAATAAATAAACAAAAAAAAAAACTACCAAATGTAAGAATGGTTCATACATAAACAAGCCAACATGTTTGTCATCAAACACATCTTCTGCCATAAAAATATTAAAATATAATATATTTACTCATTATTCATTCATTCAGTTGTAATAACATAAAAGCCTAAATTACCAGTTAAATTTTTTCTAACATCAAATTTAAACCCAACAGCCGTGACAATAAATTTCTCTCACATACAGTATTACATATCCTCATCACATTCTGAACACCAAATTTGACTACAAAATGATGGAGCCGCCTCCCTAACTAGCTACAGACACGCGGAGTAGGCTGTTACCGTCAACAATGACAACCCACACACATCAATAATGTCCCAAATTTAATCAAGAGTGAAGGGATAAAGTACACAAGTTCTAAACGTCACTAAGGCTTTTAGGTTCTGGTCCTTCCTCACTTTTGACACGAAGATCGCTATGCAAATTAGATACCCGACATCAACGCTCGAGTATCAACTTTGTAGCTTTATGAATAGAGTCGAGTTTGGGTCGTGTAAAGTGATGTTATGTGGACCCTCGTCGGACATATGAGATGTAACTGACAGATGTAGAATTGGTCGGCTATATTGTGTGTTAATAGACCAAAAGTTATGTTTGAAGCGCGTTATGCACTGTAATTGGGGCAGAAAACTGCGGTCTGTTGTATGCCTGTGTTTGTATGGAGCCGAGTTTATGTAGGCATGATGAGGAAATGCTTTTATGGAATCCGGCGATTGTGAAGGGAAGCGGGTTATGTACAATGTTTGCGTTTAATTTTGATTGGCGGATACGGTTTCTTTGTTCACATGGTTATAATACTGTTGTTTTATCATTCAAACTAGCAAAACAGTATTGATATAAGTGTTACGTTTGCAAAATTTCTTCAAATCTGGTTAATAAGTTAACAGTTGTTGAATACTTTATATGTTCTATTTTACAATAGACCTAATTATTCGGTATGATTAAGATCTGAGATAATATCAAAATACAAAATAGAAATATTTCAGGCTAACATGTTCTAACAAGTATATCTCGTTAGATCTAATGCCGTATAATTTCCTGCCATAAATAGGTTTCAGATAATAGAAGAAATTACTCAAGGCGACCTTGTAAGGAACAACAGTTATAGGTACCTACTTGGCAACACAAGTAGGTAAAGTGTTCTAGAACATTAATGTTTTATATTTTTATCATGTTTTTTCATTAGGAAACGGTTGTTACAAGAAAATAAGATTCATAATGCTTCGTGATTTCAATTTTCAGTGTCTTGTTAGTAAAATAATGTTTTTTTTAACTAGCAACATTGGAACCTACTCCTAATGTTCCAAAAGTTAGTCATATCAATTGACGTACATGAAAATGATTTATTATTATATATGTCTAAAAATAGTAAAGCTATGTATTAATAAAAAAAAATATGATACATTTAGTATGTAGACAAATACATTTATTTATGTTGATGCAATTTGAGTGTGATATAATAAACTGTTGTTATTAATTGAAGTTATCAGCTTTCTCCAACCTATGTGTGTCAACTAGTTCTCTCTGGCAGGTGAACATTACCTGAGATAAAGTTACATGACCACTCCGGGACACCTCCTCCGCCCCCGCCTCACCCACTCTCTTACTTGTAGTTCTGTCTGCACACACCTGAGTTGAGGTTCTTGGACTATATTGGTTATGTCAGTAACTTCTTTGTAGAAAATGACCAATCCGGTACGTGATAATCGACAGTTGCTGACTTTGCATCAGTAGAACTTCTTCTCTCCCTCAAGTAGTCATGGTCGGAAGCCGGATTACTCCTCAAAACTCCGAAAAATTTTGGTTTACAGATTTAATTAAACTTTTACCATATTGGAGTAGATTTCAGTAGATACTTACATTTCTTAGCATTTTGAGTTATCAAATATCTTCCTAATTTAAATAGATGTTTTTAAAATAAGGTGGCAAACCTTGTGTGCTGTAATAACAATTAAATTGTTTTATAAAATATACTACATAACTATAGTTGCGTTCATTATTATAGTACTAATATCAATAACAGTGGTTTTTTTTTAATATATCGTTTTGCTTGATATAATGCAGGAGAACCTTTACAAGGAGTTCTAAATGCAGACGTTGAATATTTTATATGACAATAGTTTGCAACAGGAGTCGGTTTCAACCTATTAAAATTTGATGGAAGTTTAATAATGCTTTATCAGGAAGTTAACATAGTAGGAAGTCAACTATTAGTAGAATTTGGTACTTATAAATTGATACTTTCAAAATCATGTTTAAAACTAATAATTAGCAAAGTTGCGATTAAAATGGATACTCTATTGTTTGAAAACATCAGTATTTTTTAAATAAAAACTAATTAATCTCACTTTTGTTATAACATCAAAAGGTCGTTTATCACAACAAAACGCTCTGAAAAATATTTGTTATAATCACTTTGAACCCAAACTTTATTATAAAAGTTATCTAAGTCTTAAATCTCGGTAATTTCGCCGAGAGTTATATTTCTCGAGCGAGTTGTTGAAACACACCTGCAACTTCGGCCGCAATGGAAACTGGTCACGGTGCATTGTATCATTTGGATATCTATTCAATATTTCTTGTTTTGCTGGGTCAGATGAAACTACGTTTAACTATCATTAAGTATTATTTCTCTGATTTAAAATTGATGTCTGCGATCTCGGACGTGGTTTGCGATGAATCCGCTTCCACAATAGCCTTCAATTCTTCATTATCAACTTTGGTCTCAGGCTGTCCACGGGGCTTGTTCTGCAGGTCGAAATTTCCAGAACGAAAACGTTGGAACCAAAAACGAACTGCGTTTTCTTTTGCAACACGACCGCCATACACATCATTCACCCTTCGAGTCGTTTTCGCAGCACTAGTGCCACGGCGGAACTTGTACTCGTAAATAATACGATATTTTAAGTTTTCCATTTTGTAAAAAGAGTGACGCCAATAGAAAAACAGTGGAAAAAAAACAAATAAATGATGTTCATCGAAGCACAAATACATGAGTAAAAAGCTAAGCTGTACAAATTTTAATTTGGAATTCCTTACGAAAGAGAAGAAATTCGCGATTAAATTGTCCAGTACGACAAACGCCAATTTCATAAATCATATTCGTGATATTCAGAAAACGTGAGACGTAAATAAATACAATGATTGGAATTAAATGCCAGTCGATGCTCGTGCACGTGTACCCGCGTGCCTCGACCTGCGGCCAACTCCACAACCTCGCAATTTCTGCTAATTATTATAATTGAATCTTTTCTCATCCGTTTTCTTTTTGCAATCTTCTGCACCGGCTCTGAGATTAATTCTTTCCCGGGAATTTTATATCCGGAGATTATTTTTAAAGCTTTTTAGAGTTTTTTTGAGTAAAATTTTTAATGGGATAGCCCGTTTAATTTTGTTGAGGGCTTTGATGGATACGTAATTAAAAATAAACTATTTATTTCGCATAAAGGTTGCGGAGAAAGGTCCGGTTACGTGATGTTCTTTTGTGTGATAGCTACCGACTAGCGAACCACGTGGTTGAAAGTGGATAGCTACCGACTAGCGAACCACGTGGTTGAAAGTGGATAGCTACCGACTAGCGAACCACGTGGTTGAAAGTGGATAGCTACCGACTAGCGAACCACGTGGTTGAAAGTGGATAGCTACCGACTAGCGAACCACGTGGTTGAAAGTGGATAGCTACCGACTAGCGAACCACGTGGTTGAAAGTGGATAGCTACCGACTAGCGAACCACGTGGTTGAAAGTGGATAGCTACCGACTAGCGAACCACGTGGTTGAAAGTGGATAGCTACCGACTAGCGAACCACGTGGTTGAAAGTGGATAGCTACCGACTAGCGAACCACGTGGTTGAAAGTGGATAGCTACCGACTAGCGAACCACGTGGTTGAAAGTGGATAGCTACCGACTAGCGAACCACGTGGTTGAAAGTGGATAGCTACCGACTAGCGAACCACGTGGTTGAAAGTGGATAGCTACCGACTAGCGAACCACGTGGTTGAAAGTGGATACAATCGGACCATACATAGGTACATTAGATAGATAGATAGATATACACTTTATTAAAAACACCAGCACAATACAGAAATTTACACAAAAATATTAAAACTTAAGCCTAGTGTCTTAACTGCTACATTATTGCTTTAATTTATTCAAAAGCTGAGCTAATTTACAAACCATCATTAATAAGTACACATATTTTTTTTTAAATTAGGGCATGTTTTTAAATACATACTTCATTACAAAATGCGCCAAATTACTTGATCACTACCTACATTTTCCAGATATTAATAAAAAATCCTATAATTTCTACTGAACGACCAAAATAAATGCAAAAGAGAATCTCATCCATTCATTAAAATGTTGGCAACATTTCTGTCAGATTCATTAATAAATTAAATTATTAATAACGTGTCATTATGGTAAATAACAAACAAATATTGGCTTCATTATAAAGAAATGAGGTTTATCTGTACGTAAACTTTAAATGGTACAGCTTACCTTTGTTTACTTTATATCGTGATAATACTGAAATAACAAGCTTAATTCAGTAAACAGTATTTATTTGTATAAAAGATATTTGTAAGCTGATTACATTATGTTGATCGTTCATTTTATTATATTTAAATGTTGTTGTTGAATTTACGCAATTAAAATGCCAAACAAATGTTTGCAATATTTGGCATCCAGTTTTATTTTCTTAAATTATATTATTATCTATCTTTAGCAATTTTAAAATCATCTGACAGAATCTAACAAAAGACTTTTCTCTAGTGTTAAAATCTCCTAAGTGAATCGCAATCAAATACCACATTATTATCATAGTTTGTAAGTTAGCTAATCCCGCGAGCGAGCTCTAATGATGCCACTAATTATTTCCGATATAGCAGATTTATGGCTCCAAACTTGGCCATTACACGCGCGATTGGCTCTACCGTAGTAAATGTAACTAAGAAACTAGTAACTGATAGTAACCATGGAATATTATCACCAAATGGCTTCCATGGAAGATTACCAGCCAGATAGATAAATGACAACAGATCAATCGAGGGACATGTCTGAACAAAAGAAAGAAAGAAAAAGGGCACAAGACTGACTGTACCGCTTAGGTGATAAATAGTGAATATGGGACTAACAAACCATAAAGTTGTTAGTACAAAATTAGCATTACTATTAACCTCCAGTTCTATCGCGTGCTCAATAGCTATATACATAGCTTCAAACCAATATATAGGCAAATAATATATCACATGATATTCATAACTTCCTTCTACATGCGTAAACTACGTAGTAAGGAGTCTAACAGCTTTTTTATCATTGGCTCCAACCTTCCAACGTTGGCTCATATTTCCTTATTAGGCTCTGTAAGAAAAGAGAAAAAAGCGAAAATTTCACTTGACTTTTTGTTGCTGCTTACTGGTAGAATGTTTCGCTGTTTTTGTGTGATATTTTGGTTTGTTTGCCGATATTGTGAATGAAAAAGAGTGTGAATGAATGCTGATATGCTTTATCAAATCAAAAATATTATGTCAAAGATCGTTTGAAGAAACTTGCATTTCTTTGAATGTACCTTTGAAGAGTGCATGAGAATAGAGTAAGACATTTAGCTTTTACAGCTAGCTACACTACTAATTAAATCATACGAGTTTTTAATTTTTGGTATTATTCGATCAATTCACAAATTACACGCGAACTCCCTGTGCAAGCCAACTTAATTTATTCAAACAACATATCAGATAGAGAACACCTTGTTAGTACACCGAATAAAGGTAAATTTATTTATTTAAGGATTGATCAGATCACGATAGTTCACATTGGTAAACCAAATAAATATGTGAAACAGTTCTTCAATTATAGTTGAATGAGCTTTTTTTCTTTTTTTTATGAGAGTGGCCATCTCTAGTTTTCTTACCACCCGGGCCTATGGCATTACTTAATGACACACAACTGGGACATACTGCTAAACTATTTACTATTATTTTAGTTGTATGTTTCATTATCTTAGTCTTAAGCAACAAATTTTGTTATAAGGTAGATTTAAGTTCAATAAAAAACTTTTGTTTTTTTTTTTTAAACTTGATATCCGATCCTCAGAACCATCAATTTGCAATATGTATTTTTGTAACGGATTAATGGACTGATTACATTGTCCGTGGTTTTACATTTGTAATGGCATGGCAGATACCTCCGTTAGTTGAGCAACTGCTATAGGTACGTAATACGGAGAGGCTACTAATTTCACAAACAGGACAAGAACTAAATAGTAATACCATTAACACACTATCTCACCTACAGCAGTGCTACGGTAGTGTGTGTGGTACAGATTACGGCTGAAGGCTCGTGTGACCTTTTTGCCCCCACGAGTAGATTTGCGGTCTCTCCCAGAATCGCAGATGCCGTACTTTAATCCCATTCTACAGATAATGGACTTATAATTGATGCTGAATTAAAATAGGGAGATTTGGCAGTTCATAATGAGAATTGGGAAATTCGAAGGCGGAATCTCCCGATATTATCTCGGTAGAATAATTTAATTAATTTCTGTTTGAGTTTGATTTAGATTTCTCTTTTTTCAATTTCTCGCCTCTGTCGACAGATTTTCTTTTCTAATAACCGTCTTATTACTGCTTTTTTGTGACGTTTTGTTTCGTAACATTGTGTAATTGGAGAGCGTTT
Organism: Macaria liturata; assembly: GCA_964023185.1. Taxonomy (NCBI): domain Eukaryota; kingdom Metazoa; phylum Arthropoda; class Insecta; order Lepidoptera; family Geometridae; genus Macaria; species Macaria liturata. The sequence goes on along the minus strand of OZ026821.1, from coordinate 212,282 downwards.
TCCCGTTTGTATTAATTTGGGCAATGATGTACTATAATAAATGGAATATTTTATTGATTTTTTACATTCATTGATAACAATTTATGTAAACTTAGGGAGGAAAATGGGCCAGAGATTAACTTACGACTAGACCCAGGATCGAAGCACAAACTACATGACTGTAACAAACATGAATTAACCTGAATTTATTTAAAGGATCGATGTTCTTAGAACTAAGCCAAAAAATATATGTACTTATATAATATATTGTTACAATTTTACTGTACAAACTATACTTAATGTTATTATAGCTTAAAAGAGAAAAGTGGTCATTGTTACCAATATTTTGGCCCAGACTATAAAACCAGTGCAGCTGCTACCAATATGTGCGGTTTGGAGCTCAACCATTTTTATTTATAGGGAAGTCCATACATTTTTGATGCTTATTTTAACAAAAAACTTTTACGACTATTTTTAAAGGTATCAGGTGAAATTCCCTTTTCAATATTATAGAGAATCTATAGAAAAACACAGAACGAATATTTATCAATTTTTAATAAAGATAAGGTAACCATAGTTCACCAAGATTCTAAGGAATTTCCAAGAAACATTTGTAATAAAGCAAACCTCTTCCAAGTAACGCTGATCTGTAGAGCATAAAAGCCTCTTAGAGGTTCCTGCGGAGGTATCTGAGAGGTGAGGGGGAAGGGGGAGGAGTGGACTCAAATCAAAGCACTCTTGTATACCTGTCTTATTGCTGACTTGCATTGAAGGCACCAGCTTATATTCTAACTGGTTTCTTAATTTAAAATGTTATTTTTGCTTCGTTTTGAAAATGGTTTAATAAAACTCCGCTTATAATTATACAAAGTTTAATGACAGTTAATACGACAGGTAAACAGAAATTCAAATCAATTATACTTAGTTAAAATAATTGGTAAAATAATTACCTAATCTACTTTAAACAACGTAATTAACATTAAAACCATTAAATCACCAACATTTGTAATTAGAACAATAGAATATTAATTTACGTACTTACATTAATATTAGCATCACCCAACCCAATTCCCGCTCTACATAAAATGCCTAACACGAAATTTATTATTCAAAATGGCGAAGTATTTTACAAAATCAGAGATACATTTTAATTTGATTAATGTCGCCATAATTTAATTTGGATGCCATGTTTAAATATGCTAGTTATTTAGCTATTTAAATTATTTTATGCTGGACACAACGCAAATGGTTGCTTTAACAAAGCAAATAAAGATTCAGGCTATTTTATATCATCAGCGAATTTGGAATTTAACACGTTTTAATGATTTATTTAGAATATGAAGCATTCTCTCACTTAGTTGATGCGACGTTTACAATAAAAGCTAAAGAAAAAATGAGCCCATAAAATGCATCGTCTTTGTAAATATTTAGTGATTATCTCTTTTTTAACTGATTAAATTTACATACCATTAAAAGTAACTCACATAATATAAACACTTTAAGAAATACCAGAGATCTCAAGAGCGGATCAAAAATCCTCGATACACAAAAGTCAATCGTACATACAACTAGCTTACAGAAGAGTTCACACTCTCCTTACACCCATCTGTTCATTGTCATTTCTTCTCCGCTACAATAATGAAGTGTTAGCTACGTATCGTGTCTTCTTAATTTCCTTCGCTTACTATTCACAGCGCATTTGGCTGCAAATCAGCATGAAGCTAATAAGTGTGTAAATTTTTGAGGCTAAATACCTTTTTACTGAAACTTTTACTGAACAAAAAGGCATTTAGCTAAAGTTCATAAGTGATATTGCAATCTATACTATTCTTGTAATGAAAAAAATAATCTTATCCTTGTCAGCCCGTGTCAAGCCACTGCTGAGGCCTCCTCTACGCTATATATTTTTGGCGTTGATTTGCCTTTTCAAATAGTAAAAAAACAGAAAAAGATCTACAAAAGTGAAAATATTGATCCTGAGAAAGCTATGAATGAATTTATTGTAACTGTTAATTCACATTACTAAAGCGAGCTTACACTTTCTTCAGTTCCATATTATTTTCAGTCTTAGAATAATTGCTAGGTGTGGTTGTTATTATTTAAACAATATTTTAACCGTTAACAATCTATTCAGTATTATGGTAACCCCTGAGCAGGACGCTCTACAGTAACTTCCAATTCTCGACGGCAGTTATTTATTTGCGGCGAATAAATTCACTACAAGCAACTCCCTGCGAAGGAATCAGGGTTTATGTACCAACATAATATGTTGCGCAAACAGAGACTCTATTATATGGTATATTCTAAGAAATTGTTTTGATAGAGATTGGTGTGAATCAAAATAAGAACAGAAAATAGATTAAGTGATGTTTGCAAGAACAAAGCAATGTTGCTATGGATGTTCAGGAAATATTAATTGCCTGTCGTAACGTTTCTTTACAGAACCACAAAATGTATGAGATAGTTTATTGTTAATATTTGTTCCAACCTTCAGTTGGTGATATATATAATCATCATTATATCTTCATTCCTTAAGACTCGACATAATTTTACTTTAAATTATATGCTTGGAAAACTACACAGTAGTTTTGCTAAATTTTTCATTGAAACACATGATAGCTCAACTTTGAACCCTATATACAAAAAAGCTCGCTATTATAATGCCATACACGCTGTAGCTGTTTGCGAACACAATTACTCTGAAACGATGTGAAAATTCTCATATGCAAATTGTTTAGAAAGTGGGTACAATTATGTGAAACTTTTTTGCTTTGGAAAAATTCTTCTGGAATATTCCGCGCTTGTTTTTCGAAGTTGAGAGAGATTTTTATGAAAGATAGCTCCGTTACAATGTGATGAGTATGAGTGTGTATGAGTGTATGTGTATGAGTTTTGTAAATGAAAACCTTTCAGCAGATGGTATGAATGAAAAAGTGTTTTAGACAATATATGTTATGACTCGTGTAAAAAAAAAACAGATTGCATGTTTTATTCAAAATATTGTTATCATAAATTAAAAAAAATATAACATGTTCAGGTTGAAAATTTACCACTATACTGTACTTAATCTTTTGATACACTACAACAAACAAAATATTTAAAAAATACACCATTTAAAGGAAAAAATCAACACCGTGGTTAATGAGATAAATAAAAATAAGTAAAAGATAAATTAGTTATAAATATCAAAGTACTGACAACAATTATGTCAAAAATAAGAAGTATTTTGAAGGTATTTTTAAACCATTTACCAAATCTGATCTTCCTCTGCATACATTATGCGGCAGCAGCATGGTGTGGGGAAACACGCGGCCAGGAATAAACATATCGATTGAAAATATGTGGAAGATGTGAACAGTAAAGGATAAAGCTTTTCTCTGTTTAGTCTAGTATTTTTTAAGATCATTTAAACATGTAAATAACCGTAAACCACAAAATGACACAGTTTAACATGAAAATAATATTATACCAGTTATATAATTATTATAATGTTTTATCAAGAAAACTACTTTCCCAAATGACATCCCAAAAAGTGAGATAAAATTGAAGAGCCACCTTATGATAGTAAAGTAAAACATAAGTAAAAGCTTGCTCGAGGAACAAAGGAGGCCGCTGCAGGCTAAGTTAAGTAGCTCCCAAACAGAAGCAGGTTGTAAGCTCGGCGGGCTTTTTATTAAATTGCAGGCACTACTCGTTTTACTCGAGCTTTCATGAATCTAACTTAGGACTTACAAGAGGCTTTCACGAGCGTGTGCTATCGTGTAGAATGTACGGGGTATTTTATAATGAGGGTTTATAGTAATAAAAAAGCGCCATATTGTTATTTTTATAACTTCCACTAACATATACGTCTCTTATTTACTAATTAACGTCACTAAGCCATTAGTGACGTGAAAATTAGTTTTGTTTTGAGTATGTACCAGTTTTAAGGTCCAAGCGATTCGATTTATTCAGATATCATATTTCCAAGTTGAGATGCTTTTAGTGATTCTGTGACGCTGAATGGTTTTTGTAAGCATTAGATGTAACATTACTTTTCTATTAAAATAAATACTTCAATAAGCTGTATTATATTTTTTTTAAGTACGATAGATGCAAGGCAATCCAATTTCATACAATAGTAGACAAAGCCACACGAGCTACGAATTATTCAGTATTCAATAAGAAGTAATATGACACATCACCTGTTATAGTATTTGTTAAAAAAAGTCTGTGTGCATTATAAAAATGGTATTTAAAATAGTTTTTAAAATTTTCTTTATAAACCACCCTGTTCAGCGTAGCATCCCCACTACGTGCATATTCGTAGCGCTACGCCATAGCAGTTTGCTACGAGCATCTCGTAGCTCATCAGTGGAAAATGTGTACCTTGTACGATGTAATGTGCGGAGTTGTCTGATTAAATGAGACTTATAATGCTCAGGTGTGTAAGGTTGAAGGTTGTTATTCAAATTTACAAGTAGTTAAGTAAATTCGTATTAGATTGGTCAATACTGGTGTCGACTCTCTAATTAGTCACTTAACCATGACAGAGTCCCATTCCGTCTTATTACAAAACGCGGCTTAAATATTAGTCCAGGAATTTGAAAATAAAAAGTGGGTTCTTGTTGTTCAGATATCACATCAAAATGTCAACAAAAAATTGGAACTTTGTTTTAACATTGGTACATTTTGACAGTTTGATAATTATGACAGTAGATAGACAATTTTCGAACAACTAAAACGGACTTGGTCTAGACTTATATTTAAACCACGTTTGGTAATAAGACCCTTTGAGTATAAAACCCAGAAAAACCAAAATAAAAACCTAAAAGTACTATTGATAAATTTGTTCAAGTCTTAGCACATCAGAAATAAAATGACATAAATTTTTGATGTATAATTATCTTAGTCTACAAACTTAATATCACTAAAATCTACTACTATCCGCCAACAGCCTTCTTACCAAACTCTAGTTAACAAACAGTTCCCCAACGTCCAAAGATATCATCAAACTGTACCACAATTGTGTAAGCCTGACTACATGAAGCCTCTCAGTATAGTATCAGTGCTAGGCTCGGAGAGTAAACCCTTTTTAAATTTCCCTCAACCGGTCCCTGGACAGCTGGTATTATAAAATATTCATCAGATTGCTGTTATCAACGCGATCTCATGTTTCCTCACTTTACTGCCCACGGGATTTGTATGGACGTCGCACTCGCTGTAAGTGATAGACTTTAAACAACTGTGACTATGTAATTATACACTTAATGATTAAGTTTATAATTTATATGATATACGATTAACTATTTAAAGTAGAAACTTATTTTTTCATGTGAGTATTTATTTGTTTAAAGTTTAAAGCTCTTTATATTGTTTAAATTGCAGTTAAATGATTAAATATTTCAATTAACACGATTCAAAAGTGGGTTTGCTCCAGGTAGGAGCATTTCAATATATGGAATCAGAACAATTTGAGTCATTGCTTCTTTACACTCATATATACCTTCTTAAAACTTTCAATGTATATCCCTCTTTATAAAAAGTGTACACAGCCCTTGCTCGCTCGGGCGGGGGTGAAAAATGCAGTATATTTAAAAGCTCGTTTCGTGTAGGTGTCCACACGGGGCGCGTACAAGGACATGCGCCTTGTTACCTCCTCGATACTGCTCGTACCTGCTGGAGGTGATGTACCTACTTAAATACACTGACAAAGTACTAACACACACGTTTGTGATAGTTTTAAACCAGTTTAACTGACAAAAGTTTTGTTTTTGCTGTAATATATATTCCAAGTTTAAGCGAGTGTGGCTCAGTGGTTCCCGTGTCTGCTTTTCATCCAGACGCATTCTGGTTTGAATCCGCAATGACTTGTATTTTCGAGTATGTGTGGATTTGCATTCGCTTAACGGTGAAGGAAAACATCGTGAGTAAACCGACACGTTTGAAGACCACAATATCCGAGGACATGTGTCTTCCGTGGAAGGACCTGGGCGCCCATCACGACGTATCTGCTCAAGAGAACTCCCCTAACTAATTAATTCTGCAGGGGAGTCACGACCCTCAGTCATGATGAGGAAATACGACTTACAGAGATATTCCAAGTATAATGCTGTAAATAATATTAATATGATGTAAATTTATTCATAATATCAACATGTCAATCATCATTTACATTTATGTCACATTATGTGTTTGTTACTAAAGGGGTTCGAAAGAAAAGATGTATTTAGGTGTAGCTGTGATTGTGCTCAGTTGGTTGCTTTCTGCTACTTGTAGGGACCAACTTTGTGTGAATTCTTAAGGTGTACTTACAACTACATAATATCATATCACATATTGTGATTGATGAAATTCGTATTCAAAGAAAAACCAATCTGGTTAATTTATTAACGAAAACTAATGAACTATTAGACATGGAGTCTACATTTGACATGTATTATATAGTACAGCGTTTTCACCGTAAATAAGTTATTGGTAAGTATGTAAGTAATAACTAGCACTCAAGTTGAATATTTCCCTATGGTCTATTTAAGCCACTGGTTATAATATTCGTAATTCAAAAAGTATTTCTATTTAACTGAGCTTCTCAAACAAAAAATAATAAATATTATACTTCTCACTCAAGGTTGTCTAATCTCAACGCCTAAGGCTACTTATTAATGTTAAAAAGAGGTCTAATTAAAAATAAGTACTAACAATTTAAGGCTTTAAAGAAACTCGGTTTAAGTGTTTTATGAAGTCTAAGCAGAAAAGGCTGTTGGGTTAATTTTAGAGATTAAATAGTAATTTCTAAAGAAGAGGTTATTTATATTATCAAACCAATGAATAAATTAGCTATACGTTTAACTTATTTGCTTTTAACTCATTAAACAGTTATATTTTGTAAATCTAAATTACTCTTAGTTGTCAATTCCGACATTATTTATCTTAAAAATATGATTTTAAAACGCTTAAAATAGAATATATACATTTTCTTTTATTTGCTTTAGCCCTGATAAATATTTTCTGTTGCTATTTAAATAAAAAAGAAACATTAATTAAAATCACTGTCATTTTAACTACTTTCCATACAACCCTTTTATTTATGTCCGATATCTCTTAATGTAGGTAAGCCGTGACCTTTGTCCTCGTATTTTGAAGCGGAATGAGCGCGGAGCCTCTTTGTTGGCAGACAGAAGCTTAGAGGCCTTTTATTTCAGTAAACAATTTATTTTTATTTTATGGAAACATTGGTAAAATGCCCGCTTCGATTTTGTGTGCGCCACTCAGAGCTTTGTGTTCTGAAAAAGGAAGCTTTTAAACTAGACGAAGATGTAATGTTGTTTGTAAGCACACTTTAGTGGTAGGTTTCCATATCACCTTATGAAAATTTGTAAGTAAGGTAATTATTTAAATAAGTTAAAATGAAATCAGCTACTTTAAATTGACAATTTATTCTTAGTTTTCTAGCTAAGTAATTTTACAAATTAGCATTAAAGTCTATATAGTCTGTTGTCATTAATCAGTGGTTTTTCACAGTCAAGTTCCCAACATTTTAAAGCGGGTTTAAACACGCCTGATTATTATGATTTTTTCAAGGTATAATCTTTTATCAAAAAAAAATCAAAGACTTTAAACAGTGTTCAACTTTACCAAATTAACTTTAAAAACTAGCAAATCACACTGGTATGTTCATAAAACTCAAAATTAGTTTGTTTCTTGATCATGATGTTTAGTGTAGCGACAGAAATGGATCCTGAGAGCAATATAGACTTTCTGACCTAATGAAGTTAGAACGAAGCCACGGATATTTACTAGTCTTGAACAATTCTATACATAATCCAGTAAATAGTAAATGAAGTAAGTACAGGAGCTCACGTGCCTAACTCCAGCCGCGCAGGTAATGATTTGATTACAGCCTGTTTATCCACGTTTACTTAAACTTGTTAGCGAGGTTCCTGCGCAGGTAGTCTGTACAGAATAAGTGCTCAGCATGGAGTTGACTTAAAAAAACATCCACAGTGCGACTGCTTTTAAAAGTTGACTGCAGTGGGTCTGGTTCGTATAACAGTGGTAAACTAGGGATGTTGAGCGTTTAAAATCTCTCTTTTATACAGGTTTCTGCCTTAAAGAAGAGCTTTAACAGCTAGGAGCTAGATTGTCCCTGGAGTCCTAGAAGCGTCAAAATGCTGATTTTTAATACATTTTAGTTAAAAACCATTTGAATTTGAATTTTCAAACAAAACGAACTCAATGTTGAGTCTTGATTTATGAGTTTGGCAGCAGAATATTACTACGAGGCGTAGTATGGTCAGCTTTAATTACCTTCTAACGTATTTTTTAAATCCAGGCTTATTAGTAACCCTGTAGGTACCAAGCTGGCCGTCGTATAATCACGTAGAAGTTTCCTGCCCACCTGTATTCTAATACAACGATAATTGCTTTTATTCCGCCTACACTTTTATTACGATTTGATCATCTTCCGTTCAAGGAAATGTAATTTTTATTCCCCCAATGTTTATCGAATCAATTAGATATTTCGAATGAAGATTAAGATTAGAATAATATCGTGGTATTTTCAAACTCACTGATTAAATAACTTTTATTTTATTGCATACATTTTATAAATCTGCAGTATGAAAAATGAAGAATGCTTAGTTTATTTATTGTAGTTCATAGATGTAAATTCGAGTCAACTATTTAAAATGTGAAACAACCTGGAACAACGTATTACACTAGTTTTTTAGATATTTAAATGCAAATTGAACAACAATTTCAATTAAGTATGCTTAATCAATATTCCTGAAGACAAAACACATTTTAAAATTTACGTTTTCATTATTGCAAAACATATGTAAGTACGTTTTTTTATAATTTTACATTCACTATTTTTAACATCTAAATAGTAAAAGTCAAGCTTCAAATAAGCATATCAAATCACAAAGAGCATGTTCAGTTGTTTGTCTGCAGAATAAAGCGAGTCAACATCTAGTGAACTGCACACACTGCGGCCGCACTCGGGGGAGTTAGCTAGTGCAAGTATACTTTATGGTTGTGTTTGTAGCATATTGTCGTTACTATAGAATAGTAGGCTTTTTAACAGACTTCCAAAAAAAGGATGTTATCCAGTCTTCTGAAAGTTTTTTTTTATTTTATTTTATATATGTATTTATGAACATGGAGTATTATAAGTATTAAATATTATTTACAAAAAAACGTACGTAATTTACTTCTTCATATCGATTGAGAGTGGCTAACTCTGGTGTCGAGAAATAATCAAGCCGCCCTAAGGGCATGGCTTATTGACTGCCGTACTATGACAAATAGGCAAAATTTTCACATGTAATTAATTATTTGTATATGATTTTAGTAGTTGGCTTTTTTCCTAAACAATTTGTAAATAAAGATGGTTCTAATTTATCAATTTCATACACAACTTATCTAATGTCTCTTTTCTCTATCTAGAATTTCGTCTCTGTACAGGTTGTGCCAAATATACTCGCGGCGTATCGTGTATGCGCATAATCACACCTGTCTGGTTCCACATGTTGATACCTACTATATAATCTATATGTATTGTATACCTTCATACAACGTATTTCACTTCAAAACACTTTCTTTCTATATTGTGTCAAAGTAGATTTATTATTCTCAATTTATATTCCATTATCTAGTGCCCATAACACAAGCGTATGGAGCTAGATAGGCTAGTGCTGCGTGAAATGGACGAAAATATTTATTTTTATTTATTCAACTTAATTCCCGCGTTCATTTTATGCTTACTGAAGTTGGCGGTTATTAATAATTTAGCTAATTTCAGGAATTCCATGGTTTGAATGGAGCAATAGCAGTCACTGAAAGCTAATTTACAATATTAAAAACTCGTACATAGGTACCTCTTTTGCAATTCACAGATGAAATTATTATTTTTACTTAAATTGAGTACCTAATATGAATTCGACTAACTACGTGTCACAAACCTAAGGCCACAATCAAACGCCACTTCGTCCACTCAAGGTCACATAATAACGCCGCCATTAATATCTACGAGGTGACCTTGGACTGTCGTACAAAACAAAACAATAAAGGAACAAAGTTTGTCGTACAAGTCTATAATATTGCCGGTACTTACGGCCTAAAGCTTAACAAAAATTTACGATACTAAAATATAAATGTGTAATAAAATCTACTCTTATATTGTCATAAGCAAACTATTTATAATAGTTAACTTTTTTTAAATGTGCTCTCTTTTTTAAACATATAATCTTTATAAAACAGAAACATGTTCCGAACAAATTATAATATACGTAGAAATGATCTAACGGTTGCTATTAGTCTGTAAAAAATAATGCACATAAAAAGCAAAATCGTTAAAAAAAATAAAGCAGTAAAACTTAAAACAACAGCTAAAAATTGCAGTAACAAACTCGTGGCTAGTTGAGCTTGTTACCGTGCCAAGTATTTCATAACACGGATAATGTACAAAAAATATGCACAACTCTCAACTTCGCAAACTGAACGTACTCTGTTCCGCCGGGATACTTCTCTACACCTGACTTTAAGGACTGAATACACTGGGATAGATTTTATTCTAGTTCGTAACTGACTTATTGCAAATTAGAGTGGGAAATTACTGAAAGAAACAGTTAGGACCGCTGATATGGTTGACATGGATATGGTTGATACGTTGATATGGTATGATAAATACTGTATGTAGCAAAGAACATGTTTCATTATAGTGCCTTTTTGTCTTATGTAGTGTATTGCTTTTAAGCGTAGGGATCAAAATTAATTATATATCTTTTTAGTTAATTTTCAATATAATAAACATAAACAATTAAGATATAACGCAATAAATCGCAAAAAACCTTAGTATAAGGCTTTACTAGGCCTAGGCTACGACCACACATAAACGAGTAAATATAGAAAACTAAAGAGATAACAAATTATATAATTACAAACAGCCAGGGTGTGTGAGTGCGCTCCAAGCTCTACATATATAGGTATTATTTCCCGTACATTTGCATTCCGTCCAATCTGGATCCACGCGTTCCATTTAATAAATTACTTCCACTTGTATGAATATATGAATAAACAAGTGTTTTTCGCGTTTTACAAAGTGACCCGTCGGTGTAGAAAGTACGGGATAGAAAAATACATTTCAACTTTTCGCTTCATCCTGTTAATGGGTTTTTCATGTCTCGATTGCTGTTCATTTTTTGTTTGGCAGAGGGAATCGGATTTGGGTTTTTCTACGAAATTGTAACGTTACATGATGTTACGTTGTAGCTGTTATTTGTGTTAATAATTTTGCGTAAGTAAAGCGTGTATTTCAATATAGTCTTTATATTGGAATAGATTCGTAGACATATTTACTATCAAGATTTATCATAACAGCCAGGTAGCTGTGATGATGGCAGGCTGTTAATGATCGCTAAAATAGCTAAAATAGCAATGACATGATTCATGTAACACTCTCATGAGCACACAGCTGCATTACTCATACAAGTCAGGATATCTCAGGTAGAATAAATACAATGTATTAATCAGGTACACTTTTATTAATAATTCAGTATTTTATTTCTTTAACAGACTTCAGCCAATTATTCATATAGAATATGGAATTTTATTTCCACTTCCATATACATACGTTGATATAACATGATATGTATATAATCTGCGAGTAAAGCTCGGGAGAAGCCATCGGTAAGACATTTACTTAATTAAATCGATCTCCAAGTAGGTAGGAGATAGTCAGTTATGGCTGGAGTGAGCTTAGAACGGAGATTAAACTACTTCAGTATGAAACATGTCGGCTCATATATATCGGACTAGATGGCGCTGTGTGATATGTCCTGAAATATTTATTATTATTATTATTATTATTATATTGAGGGAAATGTCCAACTGCGACTATGGGCGGTTGAAACTTATGTATTTCACTAACTTATTTTAACTGCTTTTTCAAACAAAAAATTTGTTTAAAGACAAAAAAGGCAATGGTCTAGAAATAAAGTTACGATAAAAAATACACGTCATTAATTTGTACGCCTTGTTCGGTATTTTTATGTTAAAGCGGGTTTAGCTATTGGATAAATAGTTAAGATATTTATTAATGAATAAATTAAGAATTGAAGACATTGCATTATTTCTGATCTTAAGGAAGTTGAAGTACAAAACAAAAAAAAATGTATAAGATTAAGGTATCTAAGTGGTGTTGTCGTTAGTCTATGATTTTAGAAACGCATGTTTATGATAGTAAGTAGTAGGGTAACCTACCTACTTCTTCAAAAAATAATTCGCAATACAAAAGACAGTAAAAAGCAGTTCAAAATCCAGTAAAACTTGGCAATACTTCACGACAGCAAAAAGCATAGTAAATCACGATTTTCCGCCAAAATCCGTGTTTATAATGTCTCGGAGGGGCACGGGGCGAGAGGCGAGGGGCGAGGGGGAGACGGAATCTTCATTCGAGACCAATCTATTGGAATAAACTGGCGACATAGGTAGTAGGCACTGATTACTGCAAGTCAGCAAATGGATACTACTTATAGAAATATGAGAAAAGCATTATGATTCAACGTTTATTAAAATAAAAAAAACTTTTTAATGGTTCAGATGCATGCAGCTTTTTTAAGGATACAACAAAATTTTTGTTTGCTGATGTTTCCTTCAGTTAAATATCGTCTTTGAAATCTCGCATAGAAATTTACAAAAAAGTAAACTGAATGTGTATTATATGTTATCTGTATAATAAGACAGGGTCGTAATTTTTTTTTTAATCCTAGTTAGCTTTCTATTGCGGGTGTCATAAACTAACCTAACACAAGTACATGCACCTCATACAAACGTGTGTACTAGTAACTAGGTGAGATAAATAAGCTATCTACGGGCTGCACCCTACGGCATAATATGTTGAAATAAAGTGGCAACACAGGTATGCGATATACTGATACTCTTCATGGTGGGATCGATTTTTTCGGGATGGGAAATTCCTGTGTTGTCCCATTTTTACGCCATTTGTATGGCATTCTCGGGACATGCTCAATTATGGCTCCCTTATACAGAGGTGTTGCTATTTATGATCGAGGAGAGCTTAGTTAATTTGCTGTGGGGTATGTTAGATAACTGTGCACTATTTTGTTTTACAAAAGATAATAATTTAGACTAAAGATAAATAAAACGTGATGCTCAGAGTAAGAAAATAGTACGTGTTTATTTTAGCTGCAGTAGCAGTTTTAGTGAAATAGTAATTTTAAAATGTATAGGTATGTGATATTATTCCTCAAACAATTATTTTATTTAATAATTATTTTTTTTCAAGAAGCGGCGTGGGATGGTGGAATTGGCTTCAGAAAAAAGTGTATTAGGTGCAATTTAAATAAACCCTCACGTTAAATTTGTTTAATTAGGTTCCGTAAATTCAAACAACATTTACTTATCTCAAATAAGTGTAAACGTTTTTTTTTTCATCATTTCACATACAAGAACGATAAAACAAATGATAAACGACCATACTTCCATTCTACATCTGACATTTTCGCTTGAATTTGATTGTGACCTTTAAAACTAACAAAAATAGAACACCGATATTGCCTATATTGGCTGCAATCATTTAAATAAAGCCCACACACGCAGGTAGCGGGTAAGGACTGAAATAGGAATATATCGTAACAAACAAACAACACAACAGCAAATGGGAAAGAAATCGAGATTAGGCTTCGAAATGATTTGAAACAAAACACACCGCAAGGGACTGCTCGACCGCAAGGGGATCAATGTGTTTGGTCAGGGAATGATATATATAATCGGCTGTGGATATGACATAATTACTGCATAACGAGAAAAAAACAGAGATAACAAGTTTTCCTTGACCTTAAATTTCTATTTTAGTTGTCCAATAAAGACATTTTTTTTTATTTATTAAAAGTCGCTTGATCTCTATTCTCATAACGTTTTTAAGCTTTACCAAATCCAGTAAAATACTTTTTTTATGTTGAGCAAAGGTTCTTCCGATAGTAAAATGCAAGTATGTTATACCCAGTCAATCTCCAGTATACATACACCTCGCAATGATTGCTCAACTTGCAGCCTTTACATACAGTCGAGCTCCACTAGAAATATTCCGGTTCCGTCTATATACCGGTTATTCAGTCCTCATCTCGGGGAAGGATTGAGCATTTGGAAGTATTCTGGTTAAATATTCGAGACGCTTTGAAAGTTTTATTCGGAGCCAAGTTGGATATAAAGGCGTTATGTAAAGGCAAATGTCGGAGATTGCCCTTGTGAGGGACTTTAGCGGTTTTAGCGTGAGAGAACGATTTCAAGTTATTTGTATGAATTTAGAGCGTTTTGAATTTTGTACGTTATGATTATGGAATTTTCTGAACATAGAACAATTTAGATTAAAAAATAATACATTGACCTAGTTACAGATAAATATATCAAATAATAACATATATTTTAAACGTGAAGTTAGATTGTTTGATAAACTTTCCTCTAAACAGAAATATTACATATGTAATGTTACTGAAACTTTGGAGAAATATGTAGTGTTTTTCCGCTGCGACTGCTCCTTAACCGACATCAAACAACAAACTTGATGGTTTTTAGGTGTGTTCCTCCATATACCACCGCCACACCTCACCTCCTAACCAACGTGGCCTCCGTGGATCTCGAGATTTACCAACACCGCACCTGTCTTGAAGCTTCGTTGTTCTCTTTCGGCAAGATATTCTGGTCGACACGTGTTTCGCCTCTCCACGAGGCATCCTCAGGACTCGTGTTGACTCTTCGAACGTCGGTCCGAAAGTCTCTTGAAATCTCGAGATCCACGGAGGCCACGTTGGTTAGGAGGTGAGGTGTGGCGGTGGTATATGGAGGAACACACCTAAAAACCATCAAGTTTGTTGTTTGATGTCGGTTAAGGAGCAGTCGCAGCGGAAAAACACTACATATTTCTCCAAAGTTTCAGTAACAATGGATTTCCGCAAAGTAACGCCTGATTCAATATCTTATATGTAATGTTATTATTATTATTCAACTCCTATTGGGTCGGCTCACGGAGATATAATTATATCTCCTTTGTGATAGAAAGCCTATGTAATTGAAACGTGTAAAGAGATAATGGTACAGCTATTCGTGTCTTCCTTGTTGTGGCTGGTGTATCTCCACCATACTAATATTATATCCAACCATGTACTAACCACTAACACCATTAAGCCCATGTGTGCCATATATTGACAATATGATATCCACTTCAAACAAATTAGGCCGCATTAACTCCGCAGGTTTACGCGAAATCCTATTATGTCCATACATCGGCGTTTCTAGGTCGTTACGCCGCGAGTACCGATGCGTCAAACAACACGGACTTCTCCACCCTTAACTACCCCTTATGACCCCCTTATGACCCCTATATGACCCCCGTAAAACCTCTCAATAATCGATCTACCTGACTCTGTTTGCGTGGGACACTCATGGATAGATTAACTAGGGTGTCGTTTTCAGGAAAGGTGTGATTTGGCCGAATAATTTCGTTTGATATGTTTTTGATGAAATCATATTTACTAGGTAGTTTTCGTTTAAAAATTTCAAAGGAAAAATCAAATACTTGAATATGTGAATTCCCAATATTTCCTAATTAACACTTTCAAAGAATTCACAAACCTCCGTAATGAGAAGTATAAAGTAAGGAGAAGGGATGATCTGAACATATCCAGATAAGGTTCATTAAATAGAACTGCATATAGTGTGTAATATAATATATAGTGTGAAAAAACTTCAGTTTTAATATTTTTTGCTTTTTAGACAGTAACAAGCAAATCCAAAATCCCCGCAGACACCCTTCAGTTCCAATCTTTAAAAATAACCAAAACCCACAGCCCTAAGCTGAGTCATGTTTTCAATCTTACTTAGCGCGGATGTTGGCCAAATTCGGGAAAAATCGGCATCTTTCGTCCGATCGAGCGCCCACCCCTAGCCTCTTAAAGTTTTATTAGTGTTTGGTGACGACTCAGACGAAGATTAGTGATGTGTGCTTCGTCTTAATTTACTTCCACTTGGGAATAATGTAGTGGAGGGAGGTCACTCAACTTATCGAATGGGGGGTTGGTGGCATTTTTATGATATTGTTTTATATGCTTCCTGTGATTTTTATCTGTATTTGGGGTAATGATGCTGAGGATATTTTTAATTTAATTCCGTTTCTAACTTAGTGTATAAACACATAACATATATGCACATATATGCAACACTATAAAACTAGGATTTTGTAGTGTAAATAAATCACAGAACAGTAAATAAAGTTTAATTTAGAAGCAAATTCCAGAATGCAAATATAATTCACTATGTGCTGGTGTAAAATAGTTAAGGCAAGGAGCGACACGCCATAAATCCCCACTATTTAAAACTCAAACCAGAGAGAATTAACTGTACGTAAAATCCGTACACTAGCGAACCGCGCCGCTCCATTTGCGTACATAAATAATTAATAGCGCTGGCAACACAGTTTCAAGTTACGCATTCTATATCACCTAAAACGGCATTATTCCACCTCTTTACGCTCCGAGAGCAATTTACATACAAGGTTTGCTTCCATTCTGTGTATTTAATATTACATCGCCGCCTCTCCACTACTGCACAGTTTTTCATGTTATAGTGAACGCGCGATGGAAAGAGATCTCGCCGAAAGTGAGTAAGCCGCAGCCGCATAATGTGTAAACACCCTAAAAAGCTCTTTGTTTCATCCACCGGTAAGATATTGGCTCCACAATATTATTCTAAGTGATTCTGTGATTGTTCAGCGGTTATCATAGTGCCGAGGGAATAGATTTATGCTTATAAAAAGCAGATCAAAATAAGATTTGTAACGAAACCCTTCGAGAATTTACGAGGGCTTATCTTGGATTAAGATAGGTATGATGAGATGATTCATAGCTCAATAAAAACGCTCAAAAACGAGAATTTTATACGCATCGAATGGAAATATTTTATTCATGCACATTGTTTAAGTTGAGAGAAATACGTTTAAGTTTTTGCGTGAAAAAGAGCGTTATAATAAAGGGGGTTTGAAAGGCAATTTTTTGCATAAGTGAAATTTTAACAACTACTTTGTTTAAAATAAAAATTGTTTATACACTTTACCATAACAGTAATACACAACATCTAGCAAGCAAATATAAGGCATGTTATGAGAAAAAACCGCAGACAATTTTCTCAGCCCTAAATAAATACATATGTATATACCACATGTATATATAAAATTAGACAATGCGAGTATTAATTTCAGCCTAACTAGCAACAATTTTTTGTCGTAAATCAAAAGATGTTGTTTTTACGTACTAAAACGCTTTTACAAGGACATGTGTTAGATACCAATATTTCTATATATTAGCATCATTTCCATTTGAGTAAGTATATTATTTTATTATAATTGAATGAATATGTGTGTACCTGCGCTAGGTATGGAAGCGGTCCTGGCCACGCAGCAGCTGAGCGCCAGCAGAGACAGCAGCGAGCGAGACATGGCGCCGCGGTCTCTCCTCACATTCTGCACGGCTCTAGATCATTTCGTGCGCCCGCGCGCCACCCCGCCCATCTTGCCTCCTGGAAGAAGGGAAACAGAACATTTCAACGAATGCTTTTTTATAAATTTTTTGGGTATTAGGAAAGGATACAGTAAACATAATCCGAAGCAAAATTATGTTGTAAGTATGTTTTTTTTTATTGGAATTAATTAATAAATGATATGATATACATATCTTTACATTATTTATTGAAATATCTTAGCATATTACAAAAATGTATTATAATGAAGTACGACATATCATATTTATGAATGTAAGAATGTAATCGCAACTTTTCATTCGTAATAAAAACATCACTAAAACTATTTTAGACTTAAGTCTTAAGTTTAAATTTCTCTAGCTTTGTTACCAGTTAAAATTTGGTACTAGCGCCCTGGATTATCACTCCGATTGCGTTAGACCCTTGTAAGTACCAGGCCATAGTAGATACATAATCATATCCGTTCAATTTCTTAGTCACAATCAAAACCTAGACACGACGCACATTTTCACAAGCACCGCCTTTATAAAATAATTGAATGACTTACACGCGCGGGCAATATGCCCCTTGCCCACATACGAAACAGTCCACCTGCTGCTACCGAATACAAAAGAGCGCTGCGTGGCAGCGGGAACCGGCCCTCACTGCAGTGCATCCTGCCGCCAGCACCGCACACGCTGCGTGGCTGCGGGAACCGGCCCTCACTGCAGTGCATCCTGCCGCCAGCACCGCACAGCACATCCCGCGGTGGCAGGCCGCGGCGGCACCAGCTCGCAGTGTCTCCTGTTCTTGTATGTCTTGTCCTGGCTCGCAGCTACCACACTCTGATGAACTGAGAGCACAAACGATGCTATGACTAATGCATGAATTGTTGTCTTCTCTTTTATCACCGCACACACGTAAAACATACAGCGGATGTATTTTACGATATATCCCTATGATTTTGACACCGTTTCACGAACTAATCGCAGATAAAATTATTTAAAACGCTGTTTAAATGTTGGAAGTGAAACACAAGAGTGACAACTAACTGATTTTTTAAACACCCTCAATGCGAATGACAAAACTATATTTTATTGAAGTACCTACAAAAACGATAGGTAATGTTTGAAGTTGGTTTGGTCGTAATTAATCATGCTAGCAAAAAAGTGTTTTGCACTTCAATAAAAAAAGAAAATAATCGTGAAAAATTGTAGACAACTCTAACAATTTAATGTGACCACAAACAACGCTGTTCTAATATTTATTGCTTGCTTTTTCTGTGAGATTGCCATATTTTTCTGTAGGCGTTACGAGCTTCTTAGTATATTTTTCTAAAACCATACCAGTTTTGATATAACTATGTAATAAATAATAGAATAGAATAGAATGTATCTTTAATGTACACCATAAAACATAGACATAACAAAACAGGAAATAAGCTTAAATATGTTAAAGTGCTGTACATTGGGCGGCCTTATCGCCTTAGGCGATTTCTTCCAGACAACCTTTTGGATGGACATTACTAAGAATTATAAACAGGCGGTGTAGGTGCCTACTAAAAATATAATTAGATACATACATTAGTTAAAAGACCAAAGCATACTGTAACGTAGTATGTTACTTGTCACCTAGGTCTTTGTTTAATCTAGATTACCTTGATTTCTGGCGAAGAAAGTTGAGTGCAATTCACAACTCCTTCTTTTCACATCGCAGTTGCGAAACATAGTTTCTGTCAACTATATTGTTGGTAGGACACATTTGTCAATACACTGGTGTTTATTTTTATTCACTACACGGCACATAATTCGTATTTTTCTAATATTTCCAAATAAATAAACAAAACTCGTTTGCAAACAGATATTTTTTTTTTTATAATAATGGCCTCTGCGGCTTCGCCGCAATTTTGCCAATGTCACGTCACAAGAGAAACAAAATGCTTATTTTATTAGCCAGTAAAAATAATTAACATGGCGCTAATCAGTTGGTCGGTTCAGAATTATTAACTTATTTGAAATTTATTGAGCTTATTTGAGGGTTAATCCTTGGCATGAAACAACACAACACACATACAAAGGAACAACACAATATATACAAGCATGTTACAATTTAATTTTATTAGAGACAATAAAATTATACAGTATATATACAAAAGGAGAATATACAAGGGGAAGAAGAGTGGAGAAGTTACAAGTACGAGGGACAGCGTCTGGGATATTATCATACAATGAGCAGCGCAACCTTGGACAGCTAAAGAAAATATGATCGGTGGTTCCTTCCTCTAAACCACATTCACATAATGAGTGGTCACGAACTTTGATTTTGGAGAGAAAGACGGGGGTACTAGCATGACCCAACCGTAGGTGACATATTGTGGAAGTGGCTTGTTTATTTACTTTTTTAAATTTGGAAAACCATGGCCTAATAGGTATCATGGGTTGAATCTGTTTGTAAAATTTACCTGTTGAAGAAGAGTTGTCTTCCCAGATATTTTGCCAGGAATGAAAGAGTTGTGATCTACATGAAGAGGCGAGGTCATGGCTAAAGATTTGGTAATGGTCTGTGTTGCCCAGGGATGAAGCCTGCTTAGCACATGCATCAGCAGTTTCATTGCCGGATATACCAACATATCTAAAAAACTATATTTTATTGAAGTACCTACAAAAACGATAGGTAATGTTTGAAGTTGGTTTGGTCGTAATTAATCATGCTAGCAAAAAAGTGTCTTGCACTTGAATAAAAAAAGAAAATAATCGTGAAAAATTGTAGACAACTCTAACAATTTAATGTGACCTCAAACAACGCTGTTCTAATATTTATTGCTTGCTTTTTCTGTGAGATTGCCATATTTTTCTGTAGGCGTTACGAGCTTCTTAGTATATTTTTCTAAAACCATACCAGTTTTGATATAACTATGTAATAAATAATAGAATAGAATAGAATATATCTTTAATGTACACCATAAAACATAGACATAACAAAACAGGAAATAAGCTTAAATATGTATGTAATGTAAGAATTATAAACAGGCGGTGTAGGTGCCTACTAAAAATATAATTAGATACATACATTAGTTAAAAGACCAAAGCATACTGTAACGTAGTACGTTACTTGTCACCTAGGTCTTTGTTTAATCTAGATTACCTTGATTTCTGGCGAAGAAAGTTGAGTGCAATTCACAACTCCTTCTTTTCACATCGCAGTTGCGTAACATAGTTTCTGTCAACTATATTGTTGGTAGGACACATTTGTCAATACACTGGTGTTTATTTTTATTCACTACACGGCACATAATTCGTATTTTTCTAATATTTCCAAATAAATAAACAAAACTCGTTTGCAAACAGATAATTCCCGGTATTTGCTTGAATGAAGCCGGTGACGTTGACTTTGACAGATCGATCCATTTGAAGTACGGTCTGGCAAAAAAAGATAGTCAACTCATTCACACCATATCTCAGCATCATCGCCAGCTCATTACGCGTTACTAGGAAATTGCGGAACGTAATTTACTATTAAAAAATCGGAATTTGTGACGTCTTGGATGGGTGAACATTGCGTCGGTCGAAACGTAGACAAAAATCACAAATTGAAATCGCAAGTCACAATCAGCCTTTTTGGATTGCATCTTTCATTGTCGCCATTACATATCTGTCAGACCCGGCGGATATTCCTCTTTACGAAGGAAGTGTTAAAGTCGCCCATAATTATGGTATGATCAAAGGAAACAGACAAATTTTCTAAAAGTTTTTCAAGAGACAAGAAGTAATTTATATGACGAGAAGGTGGATAGTACCTACACACCCAACAAGATCTTTGTATGATGTAGGGTAACTTCTAGAAAGAGATGTTCACCGGCATTAGTCGGGGGTAGCTGGGCTGAAGTACTAAGAATGGAAAATGGAATATTAGAACGTAGGTAAATAGCCACGCCACCTGCGCTCTGACCAATGCGGTCATTTCTTATTAGACGAAATCCTGGTAACATCACAAAGCTAGAAGGAAGTCCTGGTTTCAGCCATGATTCAGAAACCAAAACAGCGTGAACATTAAAGTGTAAGAAGGACGCAAGCATTTCTGGGAAGTGACCCGCAATACTTTGAGCATTAATGTGAAACACGTTGAAGTTTCTTGGGGCATCAGAAATAAAGGAATTAATAGAGTCAGACAGTGTAGGCAAACTGATAAAACTATCACTGCTGTCAGCATCACTAAAAGAGGAACAGGTAGCATATTCCACATTATCGTCACTATCAGACGACATAAATATAATTATGTATGAGTATTTGTATTATGTTACGGTATTTATACGATTTATACTTACTTAAATATTAAACTATTTATAATATTAAATGTCCACCTGCCAGTATTGCAACTAGAAGAAATGCACAAAACAAATAACATCAATATGTACGTACATTATTTAGTACAACAGAAAAAAATGGGTTGTACAATTAACAAACACTGGTCTTATCAACAGTAGTGAATGTAAAACAGAAAAAAATAATAGGTAGGCTATATAAAAACTCAAAGAGCTGTCAAATGAAAAATAAACAAACAAACAAAATAATTACGGACCAGTTGTTTTCACGCAGTATCGTACATTCGCGAATGAACATGTTCATAACAACGTTCATTTTGTTCATTCTAAACAGACAACAAATATACGGTTTAGTTCATTCTATCAAGAAATCAATGAAAATATTTGTCATCTGTACTACTATTTCCGTAGAAGTCGAAAAACTCGAATACTTGTCTTTAATTTGATTGAACGCTAATATTTTCTGTATTCTGGCAATATCCCTTTTCTTTGAAAAAATAAAAAAAATTCTGTGTGTGAGTAGAAATTCTGTCAATGTGTTTAGGTTTTTATCAATGTAGTAAACTGCGTGAAGCCATGGAATAAGTAATAGTTTGTTTGTTTTGGCTATTCTCACGCAGTACCAATCTGGCGAGAGCTATCGTACCTGCTTACTTATTTAAAAACAGGGGTCTAGATCTACTGGGTGCTTGTTTGCTTGTAGGAGTGTTTAAAATTTTCTTAATTTTTGTGTACGGATAGGATATCGTGTAAGTACATACCTACACGATTTCGTTTTGGATTTATTTTGGTTTGGTTACGCCATCTTTATTCTCAACTCGAACGCGTAGGTTAGGTATCATTTTCTAACTAGTCTACGTTACAAAATCAATTTGGAACCTGATGCAGCGATATAATGAATGAAAATACCAATTTATCCATGGTAATGCTTATCACGCGTTGTTAGATTTCGTGTGGTTCTAAAGTACATAACTGCTGTATTGAGTTTGATATTCGGAGTACAATCATCTCATCAGAAATTACTTTCTGTTCCTCTTCAAATAACCTCAAAGAAAGGCAAGGATGGTGGCTAAACGATAAAAGTAGATATAGCACTGGTAGGTAGGTAGGAACTTACAATTATTATATGCTATGTTCAAGCAGAATCTACTAGAATCTGCTGACTATTATGACCACTTCTAACCCTAGTCAGTTCTTGCCATTCTGTATGTAGCCAACATTGTCATCAAGAATGAGATCATTCACAATGTTTTATTTTCTTTTGCCAAAATTTAGGTTTGGTCTACATAATTTACATAAATAACTTTGAGTCTAATAGATAGCTTCTACCTTCATGTAGGTACATAGTTAGTCCACCAAAGCAGAGCAGAAAAACTAGGAAAAATAAACCAACTAGCATTGATGACAGGCAGAATTTTATTTGATAAACTCCTTATCTTGTTTACTTCAAATGAAACATTACTTATTTAGTTCAGAATAATGTCACATTAAGGAAACTTGAAAATCCATGGAAGCCTGCTTCTGGTGTAACTGTGTCTCACCATCTATACCTACTGATGTTCCTGCCTGACTTTGAACATTCTCCAGCTCACCTCAACTTTTAAGAGAGTTAATTCTGAGAACAATACTGGACTGATTATCTAATTTATTATTTTTTATATAAGTATGTACTTATTATTTATCTAAAATGTTCTTTAAACTAATATCTTAATCTTGTTTGTTTTTTTTACCTAATTATAAATTTCTATTAATCTTTTAAAGTAAATAAGTAGGTAACTATTTATATACCTACAGTTGTGGACTGTGCCCAGGGGTAGGTTTAAAACACAGAATGAATCTCCATAACTAGACTTGTTTTCATAATCAGTAACTTCACAATTAAATAGGTAGGTAGATAACCAACAATTAGATTGCAATTAAATTGATATTGTAAATAAGTGGAAAGGATGATGTGATTTTGGCTTCTGCGAGAACTTTCCCTTTGCCTGGTCACATCATCTGGAAATAAATGCATAGTTAGATGCTGTATCAATTTTGGTTGAATTGTAAACAAAGGGATATCTTTTATGTTAATTTTTTTATCGCAACATTTGTAGGTAACTATAGTACCTACATAGACATTTCCAAAGATGATTATTCAAATAACTGTAAATTAGTCATAGGTACTCAATTGTATGCCCAAGTAGTCCTACTTGGGCATACAATTAAGTTACAATTAAGTTTTTAAACAGGTTAGACTTATTAACTCCTAATGTACCAAGTTATATTTTTTTTATTTGCTATAAATACTGAATGCTAAGTATGGATAAGCTAGGTAAGTACATATTGAACTTAGGTAAATATTAAGCCTAGTAATAGGAAATTAACTCTGAGCTTAAGATATTAACTTATCATAGGGCTTTGTGACTTCTTAGTAGGTAGGTAGTGCCTACCTATACCTATGAGGTCAAATCTCTGATTAAAAGTTCACATAATACCTACTTATCTGAGTTTTAAGACATTGAGATTTTAAATTCAAAAAACATTCATTTTATCAAGAATTTATTGTGAGAGAAAAATGCGTTGCCATTTATAACATTTTTTTAAAGTCGCTAGATGTTTTCCATAAACCCAGACAGAAGCTTCTATCTGGGTCGTATCGTATAGCAGAACAATTCACAGGATTTTTTACGTTGGTCACAGACTTAGGCTATGGATTTAAGTTATGTTTGTTTTCCAATTTAATATGGTCTACAGCATGAGGGTTATCAAAACTATACTATTACCTACTAATAGTTCTCCGAACAGTACCTCGTGAGTCTGATCTACCTAACATATATGCAGAACCACCTTAAAGGCCCCTGACAATTTAACAGTAAGTAAAATATTTCAGGATTTGGATGTTTATTAATAAAAATGGTATTTAAGATATAAACTCATACACGAGAAAAAGGAGCTAAATCTAGCATTTCAAGCAGATACAGGCAACATACCTATTTTTAACTTTTTTTTAAAACCATTTATTCAAAATTTCATGTCTTCAAAAAGAATGAACGTAGTACGGTTTTTTGAATTTTTATATGGTATACATATACGTATTACTTACCATAAACAAAAATTCAAAAATTCATTATTGCTATATAAAAAAATCATATATTTGGTGTTGCCAGGTATAAAAATATTTTTTTTTTTAAATATGGTATCCCTACTTCCGGCGGGCCCTCATCTCGCCTTGATCAACCTGCAGAGCCAGCATAGCAATTTGTGCCTGGAGGGCCCTGAATGTAGCCAACACAAAGGACTTAAAAGATGCTAACTCTGCGGCTAGGTCTCCTGGACTGCCGGGAGAGGATGGAATTTTCCCTTCAATGGAGTCAAGTTTTTGGGTAAAAGTTGACATCATGTGGTGGAGTGAATCCTTTAAATGATCCATGATGTTTGAGGTTATGTTATGTGCAGAATATAAAAAGTGTAATATTATAGTGTGCTCATAAATTTAAAGGAGAATAAACATTTACTGGCAGGCAGGGAGAGTTATAGTGCATCAATTTATGCATCAACAGAGCATGAGTGAGTACTTTTAACCAATTAATTAAATTATTAAGTGAGAGCAAATACTAAAGTGTGTTACCTGCTCACCTGCCGCCGGGCGAAAAAAAATAATATGTGGCCATAAGACTTACCAACTAAAGGAATAATTAAAATAAATTCATAATTTTATTTCTGGCGCTTTTTTGTGCTTCGCTTTATCATTACAATCAGCTAGCTTTCTTGCAATAGCTATGTAGTCGTTGCAAATAGCTACAATTTGTCATCGTCGTACTCGAGCTAATACTAAGTAAAACCTACAATACAGTATATTGTTTCTGTGGGCATGACGGCATCCAAATATATGCTGTGACACGCGGCAACGGCGGGACTCAATTTGTCCTTGTTAAAGAGCTCTAAGATACCTATTTGAGCCTCGGGTTGCAAGGAAAGTAGAAAAATTGAGTTTGGTATTATGTAAGTATTTCAATATTCATTTATTTAAGCAGAACATTTCCTACCTGCAAGTGCTGTTATTTTTTGTTGATTTATTTTCCTAGTTAATTTCATGTAAATTGGTGTAATTGTTTCAGCAATTGGGTAAGTGTGTCACAATTTAAAGATAATATTTTCATTTATGTCTTTATAATAAGGTGTAGATAAAAATGAAATAATCCAATATATTAAACCAATTAACCGATTAGAGATGGTTGTTACGTAAAAGTTTTAAATAACATTTATTAAGAGAGCCCCAAGCGGGATGTCCGTGCAGGACTCATCGCCCCCACCTCAGAATTAGAATTAGAATTAGAACATTTATTAAGGTATCTAAAGAGTTAATATGCAAACAGCACAAACCTGCAAATATAAGCAAGTTCCCAGATTGAGTACAAACTCCGCTGTAGTGAATCTCGTGTAATATTCGACCGAGGACGAGAAGTAACCGTTATTGCTATCTTGACTGTTTATCTGGCGAGTACTCAGCTAGCTAATGTTTGCTGTATTTGATCTCAGAGTGATATGAAATAAACTAACTATACAAGTTGCAATGTTAAATGTTAGTTCATATGAGAGTGGCCAACCCTGGTGTCATAGTTTTCGAACCGATAGGGCCTCAGGTAACAATGTTTTGTCTA
Organism: Macaria liturata; assembly: GCA_964023185.1. Taxonomy (NCBI): domain Eukaryota; kingdom Metazoa; phylum Arthropoda; class Insecta; order Lepidoptera; family Geometridae; genus Macaria; species Macaria liturata. The sequence continues at coordinate 185,831 of OZ026821.1, read as the reverse complement.
GTAATCACATAAATACAATTTGATGAAATAACACGTTCTATTAGTGTGAATAGCAGCATTAGTCACTTACACCCTACTCTACCAACGATCTTGAAATCATGTTACCTCTTTGCTCCATTCCGCAGTGAAAGCAACACAAACTGACCAACAAACAAACATAATTCGCATCTATGTAATGCTCCAATTTGCCAATCAAGATATCGTAGTGTGGTTGTTGATATCTTGAATCTGAGCTTAACTGAGCCGTGGTAGGGCGGGCGGAAGGCGCAGGCATGCGCAGGGCGGTCGGATTGCTGGCAATTAGGCGGAGATAAAGCTTGTGTGGTATCTGATAACACTCGGTCACTTGCGGTATGTTAGTGTACTAGTTTATGTATGTATGTTGCAAGTTATGTTGGATGATGGCTACACATACCATTATCAAAGTAATTTTCAAGTAAAAATAATAATAAATATGTAGTATTGTATAACCTAATCCCCCTAGGCTCTGATTGAATACAAGAAATGTGTTCCTTCTAATGATATAAAGTAAAATACCCAATAACCAAACCGTACCAAATTATTATTTCAATGACAATATATTTGTTTACCAAAATACTTGCCAGTATGTATTACTAAAGATAAATCCGGTACCTGTTCCAATTACTTATTTACGTGAATAATGAACGTTTCTCGTTACTTTAACTGACAATAGACTCGTATTACATTATATTTAGAGATCTTGTAAGACGTCGCACAACGTGCCTATTCATTAAATATGAATTCTGGTTCTTTACGGAACAATTTAGTTATAACTGTAGTGTTTGAACAATTAATAAGGGCGTTTTATTGAAAGTACAATTGTTATTTATCTTTTCGTTAAGGCAATGTACATCAGTCACTTAGAGTTTGTCTTTAAATATACTTACATTTACTTTACTTATTTAATATTATTTCATGTATTCGCTTGGGTTCTTCTTGGTATAATATATTGCGAAATCTATGTACAAACTTAACGCTACCTAATCCTATCGAAAAATATATCATTAAGTAAATCATGGACAATGTTACTTACATTTGAAACCTCACGGCTGTCGTAAAGCAATGAAGCGGCCGTTCGTACATTGAAACAGAACATTACCTGTCCATAACATTATCGGTGCCATAAACCTACCCGTTGTTCGGAATTCCTCCAGCAAATGCTCGCAATTTACTTTATTGCAGGCTGGATCAACCAGCCAGCGCTGACCCTTCGACAGAGAGCTATCAACCCGTTCCGGGGCTTGTTTTTTGCTTGTAGGGACCCGTGTTATTTGGTAGCGGGTATAGGTTTCGCAAGACCGTTTTGCGACATTTTTTTCTGACCGAATTCGTTGCACGAGAGCTCTATTTGTCAGCTATACCCCTCCTTGGGTCTCCGGGGAGGGGGAAGGAAGGGCGGGGGGGGGGGTATCCCGCTGTGTATGATGGAAATGAGTGTGCCGGTGTCAGCATCAATTTCACCAATTTTATTCGAGCTTCTCCCTCCTGACGAATGGAGCTAATAAATTGTGTTGTTCGAAGCAGTTATCTCGTTGAGAAGGATCTCGTGAGTCGTTTGCTTATTATATCGGAGGTTACTCGGCTTCTAGACCGCTCGACTGGAAACCCGCGCTCTGATTTACTGGATCCCGTATTCTTGTTATATTCGGGTTTATCGAGCGATACGGACTCTGGCTTCAGAAAGGTTTGTGGCTGAAAGATTGAAAGCTTTTGATTGTTTCTGTAAACGGATATAAGGTTTTGGTTTTATTATTTCGGATTTTTCGTTGATTTGTATTTTTCGTTTAATATTTTTTGACTTTCAACTCGTATTATGAGTAAGTTAAGACTTAAAATTGAACTCGCCATTCAAAGTAATTTGACGATGTTTCAAACACGTGTTTATTACAAATGCCTAAACCAATTACTATATTATCTCACAGTCTCTATCAAACCACTTACAAGGGTACTTAGTATCAATATAAAGTGTGCTTCAAACATTCCTTAAAAGCCTGTAAATGTTGTTCCATTAAACAATGCAGTTTACAAGACAGTTAACAGCTCTTTACTTTCAGTTAAACATAGAAATACGAGCCATAAAACGTTTAACCGTAAAAATATCAACACTTTTTATTAGCTGAGGTAGTTATAAACTTGGTGGGGTTATTTTCAAACTTTTTACTGTAATCATGCGAATAGATTTTGAGAATAATATATTTTTATCTTACTACTATGTGAAAAATAACAATTTTGTTTAAGGAGATAATCACGATCTTAAATAAAGAGAAACAGTTGGTTTACGCAAGAAAGACTCACGATACGCTTACGATTCACTTCAATTCTGATTCTAAGAAATGTTGGTTATAATTTGGCGCACTTGCCTAGAAGAAAGTGATTGACTGACTGACTTGACGAACGTCTTAACGATCAGGGAAGATTTTTGGAATTTAGCAAATCGCTCTATAAAATGTAGAAGGAAAGAGGAGCGATAATACCTACTTTCTCCCCTACTAACTATCAGGCGACCGGTTTGCTCGCGGTGGCATCACTTCCAGTTCGGTCTCGCATGAATCGCGGTTAATCCGCAGATCAATACATTGTTAGCTCAGCTCAGGCCGGGCTTATTTAATTACATCACATTATATTATGTGGCCGGGAGGACGGGATTATGTGTAGATATTGATGTGACTGCTAAGGCAAGTCATGTGCTTGGTGGTAGGTATCACGTTTATACATTTGAGCTGTAATGTTACCAAATGTTATGTAAATCTTAAATTATGTGTTTATCAATGTGAGATATTGCTGCTAAAGATATCTTGATAATTTTGTGATTAAAACATTGCCTTGTTACATTGATGGATACAATTAGTTTTTGATAGTGGAATGACAGCCAGAGAAGTAGGAGTAAGATTTCAGTGCCCTGTCTGCGTAAAAGAGGTCGACCACTGACCTAAAATATCAATGCTAACTAAACAGATATTCAGGCCGTAGTTAACCATCAAAGCGCACGACACAGGTAAAAACATCATTATCGTACCTCTAACCCTTACATAACCGTCCACACGTGTCAGTCCCAAACTATACAACTATCTCGACTTCAAACTGGCACAAAATCAAATTCACATAGAAACGGTCCCTTGAACAAGCCACATTAAAGCCGCAAGCTGGCAAACAATGTCCACGGACACCTGAGCCGGCAAACAGCAAACAAATGGCAAACAAATAGCAAGCAAATATAGCAAACAAACCTGGCGAAATATCAAGCAATAGTAACAAACAGCTGCACAATCGAATCTGTATGGAACAAACTTACTCGGAAACTGGTCGGCCAGAGATGGTAATGAGGCGGAGTGGCCATTGGTTAGTTAGGAAATCGGATACCTACATAGTTAAAATTTGGCAACACTAAACGCCGAGATATTTTTTTATTAAAAAGAAATTGAATTAAAATGTTGACAGTTTTATTTGATTGGGACTGGTACCAGTTTGATTGGGACTGGTACCAGTCCCAATCAATTAAAACTGTCGAAATTTTCATTACTGGGTATTTGTGGAGCTAAAGTGAAACTATAGTTAAAAAAAACATTGGCTGAAATAAACTAAGGAAAAAATAAATAAAAATAATATGATCTCTTGAAAAATGAAGATCTTTACGAATAAACATCACATATTACATAACATCCTAACATATTACGTCTATGTTTTACTTAGTATCCGTAAAGTTTCCCGGCAACAGTTAAACTAATAGAGCTGGCGGGGCGTTCCAGTGCCCTTTATTTACCGCAGAGTCAATAACAGCTCCTGTCTGTAATTTCATAACTCTTTGCTCGTAATTGGGGTTTGTTTAAGTTTCGATCGTTACACGAGTTACTCTGCCTGAATTGAAATGGGATCTATTACAATTGTCGTGGTTAGAAAGACGTGGTTCAAATGTCTTATTTTGTAGTCAAGTGGAACTGTATTGTATTTGAGAATCTATTTAATAAAAAAGACAGGTAACGAATTGATAGATTTAATAAAAAAACTTAAAATATTATGTTTTTACTAAATTTTACAGCCACATCATACAATAACTTTTATTACTCCTTATAAAAACACACTACATTTAATCAATTATAATCATGGTAAAAGAAACAACTGTTTTTATTAATAGTATCTATTTTACTTTTAGTCTCATAATTGACTCAAAATGCAGTTTAACTCCACAAATCATGAAAAATCACACACTGTGTAAGAATGTAACGACACAGGCGAGGTAACACAGTAGTAGAGGCAGTAACACCTTAGTGCGGTAACACTAAGGACTGTAACAAAGGCGTATGAGATAACAAGAGGAGCGCCCCCATTACCAGCCTGGGCGCACTCCACGCGATAATGAACGCTGCCGAGGAAAAACCAATATGGATTCTAGAAGAAAATTTCAATCTAAAGCTTAAAAAAGCATTGGTATGCTATTTCATGTGTTTTTTGTAATCCAGGTTCAATCTATATAATGGAACATAGAAAAAAATCTACCAATTTATTCATTTTTGGCTATCGTGACAAAAACAACACATTTAAAAGACAGTGTTTTTGGCATCAGCATGCTCAACTTCTTATTACTTGAATGAGAAATTGAGGATTAAAGTTATATATTGTGTGCAGTTCTATTTTACAGTATTCTCAAAACAAAACTATAAATAGTCAGTTTAATAACTACGCGCTAATAAACGTAAAACTGGAGTTCCAGTGAAATCAGCCGACAACCTCACTTTTAATGATCAAAAACACGTCTTTAGTATCCATCCCCGTGTAACCCACGGCCCGTGTAGTGTGGTAGAGTGTAGTTTCATTACTGTCTCGGACATGACTACTTGACGCTTCTCTCTCGGCAGCGGCAGCGTGTGTACACGTCTTCTTAAACTACTTTAAATAGGAGGGCTTCGATTTGACTTGTATGAGATATTTGTTAGAATTACAAAGTATTTTTAACTTGTTTTTGTGTGATGATTATATTTTCAGATAATAGCAGCATCATTATCACAGCTTACAGTTCTTCACTTTTGGACATGGACGTCTCACAAAGCACGTCATGAAATTAAGGTTAAAGATTGAATGAAGCATGAGTTCAATATTAAGAATTTCATTTTTTTTAGCAAGGAATGACACTTGGCCTTAATTCGCCTGATATTAAGCTATCAACATTCAGTTTTAGTGAAATCACATTAGTCTTCAATTTAGCTGGTAACAGATACCTAGTCGGAGTGTCTTAAAATTTACTGAATATTAATGAAAATTGCATCATGTTTATTGTAGCTATGAAAATTTAGCCGAACTAAATCATTATAGTTTACAATCAAACATAAACTACAATATAAATCACCAACGTCATATCCTATGCGCGTAACTAAGTTTCATATAGAAGATAGAAGTAAGGCCCAGAGCGCCGCTGCCAAGAGGCCAGTTACTCGGGTTTTGGCACCGCACCGCGGGGCTAATAATACTTCTAAACCTAATCTACTAACTGGTTTACTCACTTATACTGTTAGGACATTTGTCTGATTTAACCGACTTTTGAATTGGGGGTCAGTGGTTTAAATTGCATTTTTTATAGCATTATCATCATCAGCTAAATGAAACCCACTGCAGGGTATAGGCATCCTCCCTCTTCAGCCAAAACTCCATGTCTTGCGCTATTCTTGCCCAGATGTTAAATATGTTGCAAACTTATTAAACAGATTTACATTCAATTTTAAATTTTGTCACAATAAGTGTATTTTTTAGATTTTTATTTCTTTTTCCTACAAAAGATCTGTAAGAGATTTATAAACACTCATATTTTAATGTTTAAATGTTGCTCTTTGTAAAGTAAACAACATGAAGATTTTTTTGATTTAATTTCATGAAAAACTAAAACAAGCCAACCTTAATTCTTTAGCATGGAAAACATCTAAATACATCATGAAAATGTTTGTATTTTAGCATGGAAAACATCTAAATACATCATGAAAATGTTTGTATTTACGCAATTATTTACTTGAAAAACTTTTGACAAAGCTTGAAGCCGTACAACTTCTGGGAACAATCAATGTTATTTTTATACGTTATTATTTTTTCCTCCTCCTTGCGTCGTATTCCTCATGTCTGAGGGTCGTGACTACCAATTTCTATGAGCATATCTCTGATGATTATCCGCCATCTCTCTCTATCCTCAGCGTCATGCAGCGCTCCGTACACCGATGTATCAAGTGTGGTACGAACATGATTAGACCAATGTGTCAGGCTGTTGCACGGGATCTCCTGCTTTCGACTTTCCCAACGACTATAATCTTTTCCAAATTCCCAACATCTTTCCTGCCAGTATGTCTGAAGTAGTCTAAGTTTCGCCCGAAGCCTATTATTTTATAACACTTATTGTTTAAAATGAATTAATTTCCTATTACTTGGGGAACAATGTACCTATATATTATAATTTATATGTATCAAAACAAAATGAAAAATATTTATTTTCCAGGCAATTCTTGATTTTTTTACAGAAATTGGTGTTTAAATCAAACAGCCTTTTTTGAGTAAATAATTTTTCATTTTATAAAAATTTATAAATACGTTATTTATGAATTATTGAGATATAATCGTAGGTACGCAATCAATTGTAAAATCGAATTAAGACGAATGTAAGGAAGTGGCAGTGTACTAAAAGCGTCTTTGACCGTATGTTAGCAGTTACCACGTAAAATATAAAGCTTACACGAGTAGCAGAATACTTAGAAACATCCTGATTAGGAACTCAATTTTATTCGATAATATTTTGGGAATAGAACATTAATTTGCTGGATATAGATCTTCAACTTAGATTTATTCCGAAAAATTATTCGATTAAATATAGCTTCCAGGATGTTGTAAACAAAAATAATTTCAATTAAGATTATTACGAATGATTCTTAATATCATCACTTTACCAAAATAACATTAAACTAAAATGTTTCAAGCATAAACGTCTAAATTCATTGGTATAAAATGAAATATGAAGATAATTAACACAAAGTTACTTTTATCCGGGATAAACGCAGCTAAGAGCGTAAGAGACTAGAATCTTTTTAGTCAGCTACACATAAAAAGTGATAGTATAGAAATATCAGAATAAACATAACATCAAAGTAAAAAATCTAGTAATTTTCTTTACCTACTTTTAATATTAATACATACGCCTTAAGTTCTTGTAAACACTTATTCCTTCAAGCTTCACTTACAAAAACTGAGCAGACGAGCTCTGTCCACATATTATTGCGTCCATAATCCAACCCTCACGTCTAAGATACTTGTTCTCGGATTAATCTGTAAATTGAATATGAAATCGCTTCAAATGCTAGTTAACATGGACTTAGCACCGTTCAGCTTGCGGTTACGATGTCTAGGGATACAAGATTGGGATTTAAAGACCCGTGTTGAAACGCTACTATATGGATTTAATTATATTCATGTGATCTTGCGTGTTATTTTCATAAAATACCAGTATTAAATTACTGGTCTTAGTGAATTCACATTAAAACGATTTGAGAGTAAGACTCATAATCATAACAAGAATTGTCATGGAAGAAATTCTGTTTTACTTTTTTTTGTGTTGACATGAAACTCAATTTATGAAATAAAAAATCTATCTGTTTGAGAAGCATCTCACTAATTATTAGTCTTGAAAAAAAGATAAACTGATTTCTGCTCGAATGTTAAACATCATTTTAAAGCTTGCCTAGAAGAAACCGATGTATTCTAGACCTATGAAAAATCATTTCAAGTGGAAGAATTATTTCAACTTTTTAGTTGCATTAGTACAACTAAATATAATAATTGCAAAATACGGACAATTTCTAGATTTGTTAGACATTATAATATCTAGATTTCTAGACCATTGTCTTGCCTTTCAAGTCTTATATCATGACATAGGTCTGAGCTGAAATATTTACCACAGTTGGTGGATGAGCTTGTTAGATATTGTGACGTTTTAATCTCTAAAGGCCATGTTGGTTGTAATCCTGGTATAACAGACATATGGCTTACATTGGTCTCATTTAAATATGTATTTACCTATTTAAATAGTATTTACTAAGTGTCTACCCTTTAGAGTTATTAAACTATTCAATTGCAATTTAATTTTGATTTATATTTAATTAATATTATTTCTAATAATTTCCACGGAAATACTTGTTTTAGTTGCCTTGTGAGATGCCTGCCTAAAACCTGTTTTTCAGTGTGAAGTAAAAGTCAAATAATTTAATCTCTCATATTGGTAAAATCCCTTGACGATCAATCCTGTGGACCAGAAAAAGCGCGTATACCCGAAAGGGACGACGACAAATGACGTAGAATCTCAGGGCTGCCAGAGTCATAAAAATTCCCCTACTTTTGTTCATACTTACACACATACACACACATATAAAAGTTGTACGTAATCATTATTATCACCTGAAAAAGGGACTCATATAAAAATGACACACACAGTATGTCGATAAAATTTTAAGCAGGAATAAATTATACTAAGTAGGATTTGTAAACAAAATAACTATATGTATATTTATTTCAAGGAAAACTATTTACATTGAAAAAACAAAGAATAAAGTAATAACCAACTACTTAAATAATTTGTTAATATTTTTTCTGGTTTAAAGTAAGAATATTAAAAAAAACTACTTAAACATATCTACAAATTTACAAAACGTCTTAACTAAAACTGTACATGAATATTACAAATAACAGAAATTTTCCTTTGGAATATCTAAATTCATGTACTTCATTTTTAACTTTTCTTTTTGTATTTTTCTTAACAATTTTTTTTGTTATTTAAATTCAGATTACGTTGTTTTTCATTTCAATTCAGAGTACTTTATTTATGGAACTCTGGAAAAAATATGTATATAGTGATTTTCCGCTGCGACTGCTCCATAACCGACTTCAAACAACAAACTTGATGGTTTTTTGGTGTGTTCCTCCATATACTACCGCCACACCTCTCCTGCTAACCAAAGTGGCCTCCGTGGCTCTTAAGATCTTACCAACACCGTACCTTGTGTCTTCAAGTTTTGTAGTTCTCCTTCGGCAAGATATTCTCGTCGACACGGGTTTCGCCTCTCCACGTGGCATCCTCAGGACGTGTTGACTCATAGAATAGAATAATATAATAAATAATAATAATAATAGAATAGAATCTTCATCAATAATATCATAATATATTTATTTTAAAACTCACAACTTTAATCAATGGAGTCAATTGTCTGGACGTGGACGGGACATTCATCCTAACGGGAGACGTACACGTCTCCATTGGAGCAACATCATATTTCAGCGCAGCCTAGATTATTACGAGTAGAAAATTAAATTATTAGTAAGTATAGATCACTTCAACTTCATTTTTAATTAATAAAAAATATATTTATTACCTTTGTCACATTTTCATTAATATACAGTGTGGGTACAGCAGAATATTTTAAAAAAAATCTATTATTTGGAGTTTTTCTCAAACAGTTTTGGTCGAAATGTCTAGAACACATGCGTGCATGTTTTGGAGGGTCCCAGTTATGTCGCCCTGTTGCATTAATCCAAATTTCACGAACGCTTGGATCCATCGGAAATCTATATAAATAAAAATAAATATATATGTGGTATATAATTAAAAATTCTAAATGTTTTTTTTTGTCATTATTGTAGTGCTTCTTTGCAGAGTGATATGCCTATATGTTGCTATGCCTATTTCGACTCAAATCATCTTTATAAAAAAATATTTTGCCTTAATTTCTTGGGTAAATTGCCAAAACGAAACTGGTATCACCAAAAACCGTTTAACCCGATCAAATTCAAAATACTGCAAAATGACAACTATGTTTGACAAACGCTTTGCGAGTAAAACAGTTTACTATACTTTAAATTTAGCCGAGTAATCTCATAAAAACAATTCATGTTTTTAGTCTTATTTTACTATTTATAATCCATATAAATAGAGTTTCAATAAAGCAGGGCTCTCATTGCTCCTAAATTAGTCATAATCAAGTCACATTGTCGTAAAAGTATCGTACTTACGTATGAAAGGATATATTTTCATCTTTCCGTTCACTACGGCTTTTACAGCCTTTTACATAGCAAATCACCATGTTCTATGAAATTTTCTTCAATATTTCACTATGTAAATCAAGTTTTTTCACACTTAGCACTCGTAATCACCATATAAAAGCAAAAATATTTTTCACGCAACTGCCATGTTGGGCGCTACCGAGTGAGACAAAGACAAAATCCGATTCCTGTCTCTTTCGCTCTTAGGTTTTCTTGATATAGTTGTCCCACTCGCTCATTACTTGTCAACTCCGTTGATTGATGCTCGAGGGTAAAATCCGATAAGAAAAAAGAAAGTTTTGACATTTGAAACAATAGTTTCACATCAAAATGTAGTAGAATATTAAAAATGTATTAGATTAATATACATATATTGTGTTTGGCAGATTTTCTATAACCCTGTATAGATTTGAGATCGACTGAAGGTCAGGCTCGAGGCAAATATCATGAGATGGGTGTGACGGCCCAGGAGGCAGCCATTTGTAACTTGTATAACTACTATAAGGTTTATTAACCCGTCTTATTTCGACCATACATAGCACAACAATAAAAAGAAATAAGTGAACAATAAAACAGCATCGGAATCTATTAAGCATCGTTGGATTGAGTATAAATTTGATCTGGACCATGATCACGGGAATAAATCTTGTGGCGCCGTCCATCACAAGCACATACGTAACAAGGGAACTACTAGCAACATTTTATATTATATATTTGAGAAATTGAATAATCGAGATAAATTTTAAATCGAGATATGAATCGGGCCGCTTCTCACTCAGACTTACATATACATATGTACATATTTGCATACCCTATCAGGGTCATTGTTAAGTGTTTATATCTTTACAATTTGCAAATAAATGATATGACTATGACTATATTGATATTTAATTTCAAGTTGGACTTGAAATTGATTAAAACTCATCTGATGTTAAGTGAGAGACAAGACCAAAGCCAATGGCACCTAGGGGAGGAGGCTTATACCCAGCAGTGGGTCGACAAGGGCTGAAGATGATGATGTTAAGTAATATTGCAATGTAAGATCTAGCACGTTGGTTTGGAAGAAACTTGTTACATATAATTGTTTTCGTTTTGATTATTAATTTATTGAACTTCTCTTTTGGAAACTGGCTTGTTTTAAAGTTATTTTTAATGGTAGTTTTTTGGGTAGAAATAACATTATCTGTGGTCGATTGCGCGTTGACTGCTAGTACTTTTTCAGGAAATCAATCGAGAAAAGCATAGATATTCTGTTTGTTACTTAGCTACAATTTAGCGTGTAGGTGTGATCAACACATTATGAAAATATGATCAAAAACACTATAAGCCCTACAATATTAAAGTAAGACAGTAGCTCCCACACGAGAGTAATCATTACCATCAACTGCATCCATTCCATTGGTCGTTACAAAGAGCATTATTTTCATTGCCCGCCGTGCGGGCAGCCGGCGCGAATAAATAATTATGTCACTGGTAAAAACTGCACATTAAATGCACAAGATCAGATATACAAGCTGAGAGAATCGTTCAATTTATTTGAACTGTATTTTGGTTCCATTTCTGTTTTTGTAAATAGGTTAAGTCGTTCTTTAATTTATTTCCAGCTAATAAAACTACACATCATTCAAATAAATCGCAAATTGCTGTGAAAATGGGCCATAAGCAAAACAGGAGCGTATGCAGATTATTAATTGTGCAAAAAATGGTGCACAAAACCGATAAAATTTTGATTCAACTTTTGCTTAAAAGTACGAGTATCTAAACAAAGTACATGTTCAGATATTATAAGAAAACCCAAAATCATTTAAAAAGCAGCCAGAAGCTTGAGTAAAGTGATAGATTCACCTTAATTATCAATGTTGTCAATAATTGAGGCACTTTATTTCCTCTAAAATATGCCGTTAGAGCTCCCTAAGCAGAGCTGACAGTCTGTCATTAGAGCTCCCTAAGCAGAGCTGAGAGTCTGTCATTAGAGCTCCCTAAGCAGAGCTGACAGTCTGTCATTAGAGCTCCCTAAGCAGAGCTGAGAGTCTGTCATTAGAGCTCCCTAAGCAGAGCTGACAGTCTGTCATTAGAGCTCCCTAAGCAGAGCTGACAGTCTGTCATTAGAGCTCCCTAAGCAGAGCTGAGAGTCTGTCACGAACGTTTTTTTACATTTTCTACAACATTTTGAAGTGAAAATGGAGAATTTTTTATCTTACTCAAATCACGAGCTTGGCTCGAGGTGAATACGAGTTACATTTGTTTTTATTTGATCTCTTCATTATTACTCAGAAGCCAGGTTTCAGATGATTCTAGAGGGATTTCGTAAAGGTTGGATTTATGAACGAGTGTTACAATCACGTGTGTTGTTAGTAACCAATTATATTAAAAAATCTCCAATTATTAACAGCATTTTAGTAATGAAGAGAAGTCTATTGTGCTCCAAAAACGATTAATAAGTCAATTGGAGTAGCATTTACCTGCCTACTTTGCCTAAAGCCACTCGGTTCTTTGAAGCAACACCAGCGTTGAGGCGGAATAATCGCCAGCAATTTTGTCTATTGCATTACCGGTGTTCGACAAAAGAAGCTTCAGAGAGGGCTTAATGAGAGCTACACAAAGCGATCGAGAAGGGAAAAGGTCGCGGCCCATTACTGTGCTAGTACGTCTTATAAAACGTCGATTGCCTTTCGCTCGGGCTATTGTGCTAAACCCTAAAATTGCCCGGATAGGCTGGGAGTGGAGGTGTTGAAGCGGAGCAAGCGAGAGTTATTTCAAGATGAGGCTTGTAAAGATAATACAAAAGCTTTATGACTTGATTGTCACTGGTTATAAATTATAAATTTAGTCTAGAAATAGTAAACATTAAATAGGTAGCATGTGTGACAACGAAATACACGTATGTAACCGCAAATTAATAGATAATATATTATTGTAATATTAGCTGACATGAAACTTTCTAAATATTTATTTTAAATAATTTCTCGACATACCTACTGGTGACACATACGAGTGTGTATGCAATACACATATTTTTTACTCCTTAACCTGCACTACAGATATGTATAAATTATTTTTCATCTTAAACGGATTACTTCTTACAAAAGAAAAGTATATATGTATGTATTACAGCCGTTATCTAGTAAGCGTACAAGCGTAAACTTAGTATGGGGCTAGATGGCGCTGTGTGTTTTAACACGGAATAGGCTTACGTTTGTAAGCATAGTAGATGTAGCACGCTTGCCTAGAAGAAACCTATTTACTGTGGATTTGAATACTGGGTTATAATTTTCTAGCAACAGGGCTCTAGGTAGAAAGTTCCATAGTCTTAATAATAGTTATGATTATGATTACATAAGAGTGAAATAACACGTTTCATGTGCTCTGTATGTCAGCTAGTCCCCGCTCCGATAGCCAGAGGGCAGCCCTGCGCGCAGTAGTGCGTGGATCCATTATCGCCGATTCTTGTTCGCTTCCAACACAGATACGGACGCCCATAATTGAACCTTAAACCTTTTTATGACACTGTCGTTTTGGATTTTAACGCCACCGTCCTTTCTCCGAACTCGTTTCGCTCGCATCTCCCCCAAATGGCATTCTAATAGCGCCCCTTTGATGTTCGACCCGAAATGACGTGCAATTAAAAGTTGTATAAAGATTGTTGTATTTATACCCGATACTCGGATCCAGCGAGTCCCCGGAGAAATAACAAAGACGCTCGTCTCAAAGAGAAATTGAAAAGAACAGCAAGATATCCAATGAAGAAAAATATCTGTCCGAGAGTACAATAGCCTCGCTCCTAGAGTCACCGCGCCGCGGCCGCGGGACCTCGCAATCAAATGGAAATGAATAGACATCAAGACATCTTTATCTGAAAAAAGATCAACAAAACGAATTTGCGGATCTCATCGCAGTATCTGAGGCCGCCTGTGAATGAACTGAGATCTCGCCGGGATTAAACAAATCCGCTGGTATTTTGAGAGCCATTTAAGGCGATGTCAAAAAGCTGGCGCGTTTCAATGCAGCCGACGCGAATATATTTCTCTTTATACTTCCGGTTGTGACATTTACTAGACGCGGTTGGTTTCGCTTCAAGCAAACATGTTGGAGGTTTTGCTTCCGGTATGCTTCCAAATTGGATAATAGGGTTCTTGCTTTTGCGTGAGCTGAGTGGCTGAAACTTCAGCATTCCGGGGTTTTATTAGTCTGACTGGATGACAAAGAATAATCAGGTACAACAAAATATTACAAAACAGGTATTATAAAATAGAAGTAAAATTAATAATCTCTATCAAACTTTAAAAGTTAATTAGCATATTTACTAAGACATTTTACGATAAAAAATCCCCATTTTAATGAAACGAGACTAAACCTCTCAAGAAACATATATTACAGTTTAAACACCTAATTTACAAAGTCTACATCGTTCCAGGAAAATTTCATGCGTAAACATATTTTCTTGTGTTATTTTGCGCGGGAAATATTCAACACATTTTTCTCACGCCAGCATTTTCATATTATCCAAAGAATCATAACAAATAGGAGGAAAATAATAATTATATGGCGCCTCATATTGCCATGGACTTGAAAAACAAAGTGAATATTCAATATTTTGAAGGTAATTTTTGAAGTTGGTAATTAATTACTATAATCAGACATTGTTTTTATAATGTGTATTCAATACAATACAAAACGTTTATTGGGTTCAAAAACTTATATATCAAAATTCACTATATTAATACGTACATACGAAATATGTTTGTAAATCTGTACAAAATATGAATAAAATCCTGAATAAATTTTATGAAACTTTGTTTTGAGATATATTATTTTACCTAACGGGTTTGCATTTGACCATAGCTTGTCGGATGTAAGAAACTTATATTTTCAGCTTATTTTTAAAGTATGTAGGTACTATTTATATTTTTTAGTCTTAGTAAAAGTTACTTTTTCACAAAAAAACGGTCAAAGTGTGTGCGGAATAATTTTTATTTTTCAATTTCTGTGCGTAACATGATTTTCTTTGAAGATAGGTTCTTGGTTTTCCTTTTGAAAGTTTTCTTTGTTCATTTCATATTAACATTTCTTAGTATCATCACTAAAAGTACGACAAATATGACAGTTTTACAATAGAGAAATACCAATATAAATCTGGCAAATCAACGCACTTACTCAACAGGTGCTAACTTTTACTATATTCACTTTGATTATTTACTTGCATACAATATTCCACAAAGAGTATTTCACGGTGGTATATTCCGTGGCTTGTATGTAGGTAGCATGTGGCAGTAATGGGTATACATCGTTATCCTGAGGGATGAAGGTAGAATTAATATACGACTTAATAACGGCTGCGTAACACGCGGTCGGCAAGTCGGGAATAAGTGGGACGAGATGAATTCGGCCCGACGTGGGACTAGTCGGGTGAGCCCAAGTGCCGGAACAGGGATACCATAATCTTTAACGATTCGAATTGCTTAGTTTTGTTTATTTAAGTAGGTGTACGTGACTACCATTATAATACTAAATGTTATAAAAAAATGATAATGACATTCAATGGATAACAAACGCAATGCATTAATGTGATAAGTAGCTCATATTGTAATGTTAATTAGGTTGTAAAAAGCAACCGGCATCCAAAATACAGTTAAAAACTAGATCACAATATGTCTTTTGCATCTATAACCTATTTGAAAAGAATGATACAAAAAAGTTAATGCTAATACAATGCTAATACATTATTGCAACCAGTATTTCGTTTCCATCATAAATCAATATTGTTTTTTACCTTTTGTACCTGGTATTTACAGTGGACATACAATTATTATACCTTGTGCCTGCAAATAGGTTGTGATGCGATATTTAACGCAATATTGCAACAATACTGCTTATAAACACCTCGATAGTCCCACAGGATGTTCTGTGCGAGTTATAATGTAGTAACCATTGTTTCACTTGTGTTTAAGTTGATGTGATTCGGGTGGGGAGAGAACCGAGCTCGTGTTTGACTTCATTCTGCAGATTGGAATGGGAAGAGGTACAATGTAAATTTTAAGGTTATTTAGTAAGGTGTTTCACAGTTTTGTAAAGTTTGAAGATATATTATAGTGATATAAGTTTAAAGCCGTTGAGGAGTTATTGAAGCAATAAAATCATTAACATCTGCATACTATGTTGATCGATATGATAAAATATACAACATTGGAATAAACTTGCATTTTAGAGCAATTAATCAGTAGCTGCATTTCAGACAACATGTCTTACTATATTTACCAAAGTTATATACTTAAGCATATCTCATCTCATAGCGTGACCCGTGCAAACTTAAACCAACGTCGCCATTGAAGAGCCAGTGAAGTCTCGCAAATGGTTAAGAAATGCTCCCAGCTAGTGTTGTACCCACTCGTAGTGTTGTACCCACTCGTAGTGTTGTACCCACTCGACCCGAGTCCCGCTTAGTTCATTACACAGCGCCATTTTCTTTTATCTATCTTTCTCTTTTATCCAAAGAAAACAAGTCACGACTTCCTCGGGACAATGTTAACTTAAATTTATGGTGTTTTGCATCAGCTTAGCGAGTAATTTCGAGTTTAATTTTTTAGCATCCCGAGCTTGGAATGAAGCAGTTTATGTTAAACCCAAAGGATTCGGATGATATAATGCTAAACAGGCGCAGCGGAGAAACATCATTTGGAAATTTGTGCTACGTTTTTCTGTTTGTATATTTTGCTTAACATTTAGATGTATATTTTTTGGCTGAAAATGGGTTGATTTGTAGATTAAAATAACAAAACAGCCTATTCGATGCGTTTATTAGAGTTTATATGGGGTCATAAAGCAACATTTCAGGACATAGTACCTATATATTAATAAATACAATTGGCTGAACATAGGTAATCTCAAGTCAATGACCTTTTAATAACTTATAATAATCAGATTACATCTACCTACACCTGCACATCTTCATGTTCGAGTCATACAACAAACCTACTCTCATTAGTTTAATACTTTTATTTCGAAACTGAATCCTCTCAGAGTTTTATTACCAACTTTAGTTGTATCTTGTCTACAAAATACAATAATTCAGTAAACAACCTACGGCCTGCGTCTTAGAGATAATAAAAAATATTCTATTTGAATATGATATTTTGTCCGTGACCTGTCCGACCTCTGCCCTTTCTATTTCATGATATTCGGAGCCAATAAGTAAGTAGTGTGAGATTTATTCAGTGTAGCTCGGTCAGGGTGATAGTCGGATACAGTGCGGCACTCTACACTATAACATGGTAACTGATAACTGACATACTTTCTAGTGAACTTTTTCCAGGTTTTTTGTAAAAATTGTAGATAATTAATTATATCTTTTAAGCCACTATTAAATGATTTACGTTATGATGTCTGTTATCAGTAAATAAATAATAAATAAATATTTCAGGACATATCACACAGCGCCATCTAGCCCCATACTAAGCTTACGCTTGTATCATGGGTACTAGATAACGGATATAATACATTATATACTTTTCTTTTGTAAATACATACTTATTATACATAGAAACGGCCAGACTCAACACAAGTAATTACAAATTGTAATATTCATAATTACTTGTGTTATGCGGGAATCGAACCCGCACCCCTAGATTAGAAGGCAGAGCCACTACCAACTAAGCTAACGGAGCAGTCTTGTCTTGTTGTGTGCATCAGTGACTGTACGCAGGCTATAAGACACAATTACAAAGCATAGCAGTTTGTAACAAACAGAAGTAACATACATACTCGTATCACTGTAACCATGATTAACTGGTCATTACACCTTCATAATTGGTTTAAAATAATGCTTTACAAATATTTAGCTAGCCCAACTTACGTATCGTGGCCTGGTTGCTGTAGATCTAGGTTTTAAAATACAACACTAGGGTCCACCACTCCCACCCAACCCTACATATATCCCTACAATACCCACCGAGCACAGAATCCCCCACATTGGATATATCGAGTCAGTTCCCTGAGTCAGGGATCGAGTGAATATATTCACGCAGACAACATTGTTCCAGAGCTCCGTAATCAGCTAGTTCCAACCTACTTGTACATGCACTGTGTAAACTGGAGACAACCACTTACTTTGTGGTGATTTTTAATACATATTGGCTTGTCACTAGAAACAATCGGTTGGAGAAGTCATACATAGGTATGAGAGATTTATTTTTACTCGAGATAATTATTTAATTTTATCAAATAACCTGGCTCTGAAAAGACCGGTTAGATTGTTTAGATACCTATTTTATTTTCTAAGCATAACCATTACATTTGCCAATGCTATTTTTGTAACTGTAATAACAAGAGGAACTAAAAACAAAAAATCTCTTCGATAACAAGAAGCATACATTATTTACAATATCTACATAATATATGTAACATACAATACATACAATATGTATAACAGATTTTTGAAATAACATGTGGAGGCTATTAGGTTCATGGCAGTATATTATGTCCAAGTATTCGTCCAATAAGTAGAATGCTACTTTTTACTTGAAATAACATGTGGAGGCTATTAGGTTCATGGCAGTATATGTCCAAGTATTCGTCCAATAAGTAGAATGCTACTTTCTACTTGAACCGGGATATCGTATGATTGACATTGGCGAGTTGTTCCTGTTCGCAAGATATTGATTTGTAGACCTTCTGTATGTATCTGCTGGTCACATGAAAGCTTTGAGGTCTTGTGTCATATTTATTGAAAGTGTTTTTTTCGTCGCTATAGTTTTCATGTTAAGTTAAGATATAAGATTTTCTTCATATTTTCAAGTTTTTTTTAAATTTGGTGAATCGATTAGGTAACCTTGAATATTTTTCGGTTTGTTCTGTGGCCATTGTGCTACCTGATAAGTCAGAGTCATACACATAAGACCAAAGTCATACAAAAACTTACTAATTTTATATATTAAAATACAAAATTCATTTATTTGACTTAATATTAGTATATACAATAACGTGTCAATCCTCTGACGTTATGGTAGCCATTAGACTATGTTACGAGGCCAGAGTCATCTCCCAATATAATACTCAAATTACGTCTTAGTTATTAGGTTACACAAAATACAGGAAAAAGTATAGTAAACTAACTAAAAGGTACAATACCTATGCAATATATTACGTTAATAACAATATTCATAATCCATATACTCATTGCAAAATATGAGTTCTAATTGTAGGCATAGGCTCACAAATAGAACACACATTTAACTCCGCCACATTCACTCGAGGGTGACATTGTAAAGTACCACGTTTGTTACACGACCCAGCGGTCAGGCTGCTGTCATCGAGCTGTCAAACTCACAAAGAGTACGCAAACTGACACGCAAAGAGATGATATCTGTGCCTGTTTTAATTACTGCCAGCTAGTTCTATTATATTATACTCTCTGAGATTAAATTAAAGCATTTTATTTTATTTTAATACTAGTCCTTTTTGAGTCGTAGGTATTCCTCATCGCTGAGGGTTCTGAGTCCGTCGCAGAATTATTTATTTATTTATCAATATTTTATGAGCAGATACGTCGTGGTGGATTGCATGAACACCTGGGCGATCATTTATGGCGATTAATATTTAATTCAATCATAAAAGGAATACACACAGTGACACATTAAATTACAAACACAACATCATGATCATCATCATTAGCCTGCTATCGCCCACTGCTGAGCATAAGCCTCTTTTCAAAGCGTACAAGAAACAAAACTATACAAGTAAATATTTTATTGTAGTTGTAGTGATATTTGCGGTATGTAAATCTAAGTGACTTACACAGGTATTCCTCAAAAAATTACGAAAAACTCTGTTTTCAGTTACGTTAATAACATTTTAGACTTTTGGCAGTTTTTCAAACGAAGTTGAATGTAAAATACGATTGAATTTTGTGAGAAAACTAGAGATGGCATTTTTGCATTGCACGGGGTTTTTTGTCGTATTGTTAAAAAACCCCCGCGGATAGCATTACATACGTAAAACATAAACAGTAGTACTCGTACATTTAAAGTACAACTGTCACTCAATAATTTAATATCAGTTGTAAATATTAAGAGTTTTTTTTAAGTAGGTAGGCACTTATGAACATATAAGAATATCATAAATTTATTTGTAATTCAACTTTAACAATGTACCCGCATATCTAAAATAGCATTTTACCCACATTATATGAAATGTAAAAGCATCCAAAGCTATGAGCTTTAAGCGTCAAGCTTTCACTTACAAGACACAAGCGCTAAGAACATAATTTCGTGTTCAAATGAAACGACACCTGCCTTAAAAGCTACTAGAGCTTGTCCCAGAATAGAACCTACGTAGAAATAATAGTGCAGGTGATATTTTGATTATTTATGATTGAGCTCATTATATTCTTCTTCTTATCGAATGAGAGTGGCCAACCCTGGTGTCGAGAGTTTATCAAGCCGCCCTAAGGGCCTCAGACATGGCTTAACGACTGCCGTACTAGACAAACAGCCAGGACCTACAATTTAACATGTCATCCGACCCACGAAAGCGCCCAAGATGGAATGCCACTTTTCGGTCTGACAGCGCCGACCTTTGTGCTTATTATGGTTGTTATGTTTAGTGGATTATAATTATTATTTTATAATTAGCATAAGCTTCCAACTAGACATAGATGAGACAATTTAAATATTACTGTATAGTTGATATTATATCAGACATACCTAGACGCTTTTGATAATACTTATAAGATTTATACAAATTGTAGCTTCAAAATAAATTATATACAAACACATTTTGAAAAAAGAACGCATCGCCGTACATCATAACAACAATAATGGGGTTATTATAAAGAGGTCGCTGCTACATCATGCGTCAAAAAGATCTATTATTATCTCAGTTATCATAATTTCTCACTATTTCCATAGAGGTACGTCTTCAAGTTCCACGTCGTTTCTCATCTCAACCAGTTAGCTAGCTTGCTAATTATACATGTCATGTCACAGCTCCGTCCCAGTTCCTTTACTTCTAGCTGTACCACCTGCTTGGGATAAACAGTAGTGGAGTCAGAACTAAACCAAACTATTTGATAAAATTGTATTTTTTACACTTAGCCTAGTAAAGGACGCGGAATGCTTGCGCCATACAAACCAATAATTTTACTTAGTTTGGCCTGCAACATAAGAACATCACCTCTTTCTTGGCCTACCAGCCATAAATACACGTAACATTAATTTTATTATGACTTAACTATTCAAATCTATGTCTAAGCCTAAAGAAGAGCCTACACTCCATAATACAGGTATTACATCCTAGTGTTGAGTGAAGCGAACCAAATTGTAGTAGAACATAAGTTTATACAAAATTAAATTTATCTATATCTTATCTGTTCCTGTTCTTAATTGTTATTAAAAAAAATGGTGTTTAAGACAAATAATAAAGCTTGTCAGTTATGTCTTGCCTATATAAACAGTTTCGCCTAGACCTATGATTGTTTTTCTTTGCAAACCAAATAAGAATCAAATTAAATGGATTTATTTTCATTATCACATACATTACATTACATTAAAACGTTCTCGCCACAAATGAGGCATCCATAGGTTTATTTTAATCTGATGAATAAATAGTACTTGAAGGTAGTAAATTACGCCCTTACATGAAGCAAGTTGATTTAAGCCACTACCTTCATACATACCTACATTAGGTGTCTATATAGCGAGTATGTGAAGTGAAGGTGCTCGAGTGATTGATGGTCGGGTTCTTGTTTGAAATTTTAGTGAGGAAAGGTGAACAAATAAAGTGATGGAAGAATAAAAGACGGGATTATTGACAGCGAATCTAAATTTAAAGGAAATTTGATGAGATAAAAATACACGTACCTATGTATATGTTAAAACCCTGAAATGGAAAATCCGTCAACAATTTACTCTTGATAATATTTTCGTTTGAGAAACTGTTTGCTAGTGTAGTACAAGCACGCATCTTCTGACACAATGTTGCTTGTGTGGGTGTCGCCCACTTGCGAGATATGTAAGTGTTAGATGAAAATATGTAAAAAATCGTTATATATAAAACAATAACATTGGCATTTAGCGTAATATAACAAGTGCATAAAATTAAATAAAATCGCAAACGGGAGCATGACTTGCAATGCACTCATTAAAAGTTTGAGTGTACGTTTATGAATGAGAACAAGCCAGTCGTAGTAGTAGTACATTGCGTGTTTAGTGCTGCATTGTGGGGCTCTCGCCGCCGGCGACCGGCATTGTACGAGGAACAGCGGTAAATGGTCGGGAAGGCCTCAAAGGGATTGTGTGTATGAGATTTGTACTGCTTTGTTGTGCTTTTATTTTCTATTTCTATGTTTTATTGGCTTAGTGGCGGGAGGTGGGACTTTACGGAGTTTCTGTGGTAGTAGTGCTTTTAAAAATGTTTTTAAATTTGTACTGAAAATATCCAGTTTATTTTCAGTAAAAAACTAGAAATAGTTTTGCTAAAATTTACTTCGCTAATTGAAGTAATAACGAGCGCTTTCATATTCTTGCCATCATCAGTCACAGGATCAGTATTCAATGAAAACAAACACATTAAATTAAACGATTCTACTGTTAAAGCATATGACTGTCGCTTCGATGCCAAACTTCATGAACATGAACATGAACATAGGTACCGCACCCAGCCAGGACAAGCCTGCTCCGGTCAAACCGGCATACCGGGGGGCACGAGGTTGTGGAGCGTAGTTTTGTGCTAACGCTCCGGGATGGTAGTCGACCGGCTATGCAGCCAGACGCCGATTTGGAGAAGGTTGTTATTAAGGATAGGGATAAGCGTTAGTAAAAATTGGTGTTCGTTGATTATTGAGTTGACCCATCTTGGGGTTTTTATGATTAAGATAGAGTTTTTTGTTGTTAGAGAAATAGTTTTTTTCGCTTCGATGCCAAACTTCATCAATTGAAAAATCATGACAACCGAGTTACCCGCTCTCTACAAGACTTACTTATACAAGTTTATAAAATCAAAATTCAAAGTTACCAGGATACAAAAAGAAAATGTTGCCATAAATATTCCTCATTTTATTTTTACAAAGCGCCGTTTATTTCAGCGGTTTGGACAGAGGTCGCTGAACAATAAATTTCAGGATGACTAATTTTACTCCATCACAAGAAATTAGGTTTTTTCGAGATATCTCGTTAATTTTGGGAAAATATAGACGTTACTTTAGATATAAATAAAGTGACTGTTTTAGCGCATTAAATTAGGCTAAGTCTGAGAGATGCTTTGTTAGATATGTTTTATGTATTACGTTACACAATTTATGGATAATTTATGTTTTACTGTAGATATATAATACAAAGTAACATATTTTTGATACAGGAATATTATTTAAATAATATATAATTTTGCAAAACGTCCTAAAATAATACAATTTTTATAGCTGAAAAACTGCCTTGCCTGCGAATGACTAGAAAAAGCTTTCGGGCGGCTCTAAAATACAAAATAAGTCCAACTACTAAAAACTTACATCATATCCGTCCTAAAAGGCGAAGTGTATAAAAGTAGATAATAAAGCATAAGCTCCAGTGTCAGTAAAGTTTCCGAAGCCAATACCCAGCATTCACATCTGTGTTTTATTTTTTATCGTCGACCGAAAGATGTTCGCATTCGCCCCTATATATGTACGTATGTACCCTATATTGGATTCGGGACTTCGGACCATTGTCTAAGAGACGGTACCACCAACTTATCGTATTATTCTAA
Source organism: Macaria liturata (assembly GCA_964023185.1). Classification (NCBI taxonomy): domain Eukaryota; kingdom Metazoa; phylum Arthropoda; class Insecta; order Lepidoptera; family Geometridae; genus Macaria; species Macaria liturata. The sequence goes on along the minus strand of OZ026821.1, from coordinate 162,023 downwards.
GACAAATACAAACAAATATGAACCTTATTGTCAGCAGCATACAGTTGATATTGTCTCAATATTTAGTAACCAAAGAACATGTTCAGAAGTCTCGATCAGTTTTGATTCGTATCCTGCTGTCATTACGTTCATATTCTTGTGTCATAAGCTAGCAGATATGAGGGTAGTATGAAAAAGTAGCGAGATGTCGGTACAGGCCGGTAGCTTATAGGCCCGTTTTATATTTATGACTCATTTTTGTTCCTCATATGAGGGAATGGCTCGTTTGCGTATTGAACTGAGCTCGCGGGAACAATCACTTGCCTTTATTGCTGATACATTACATGTACTCGCTGATTTGTTTGTTTCATTACACGCGGAATTTGATTTAGTGTATTTTTTTTTAAGATGTATCAAGAAATGATTGATAAATAGTTTAAACTTTTATTGGTAAATGAGCGTAGTGCTATAGTGCGGGTTTAGCACTTGACAAAATAACTTATAATGAAAAATAGTTGGTGTTGGTTACATAATCTGGTATTTTTATACTTAGAAGTTTTATCCTTAATGTGAGTATTAAACAGTCGTTGCTTTGAGTGAATTTTACATTTTGTACTGGCACACCAAACTCAAAAATAAAAATCACATACAAGTTGATTGGTGAAGAACCAAGCATGTATATACTCGTATGTCTTATTGAGCCGTTTTTTTGTTTGTCATCACGTCCTTACAATAAAACCAAAACAATATATCTCCAAACCAGACTCATAAAAACGACATCTCGAAACTTGCAAAGTGCTCTCTGAGGCGGAAAAAACTCCGCAAATTGCAAACCGATGAAGAACAAACTGTACAAAGGAAGACAAAACGAATGAATTAAAATAAACAAAAACAACTCCTTGTTAAATTGTCACGCTCCGAGGCCGGGGCCTAGTTATACAGGGGAACTGGGAAATAGCTGGATTACTGATTAAAAACTAAGCAATGCTCAAACAGCTGCAAAGTAAACGATTCCGAGTAAATTATGTTTCGTACTTTTTTGATGGCTGTTGATAATGTTGGCTACGGCCCTACGGCCACCTACGGCCACCTACGGCCACCTACGGCTCACAAAACAACCTTAACTAGCCAAGTAACTAACTAATGTATTTAACCATGGACCAGATTTCATAAAAATGCTGTTAACTTTTTACAATGTCATATGTAATAATTTGGATTTTGAATTTCACAAACATTGGCATTTCTGTCGTAGTATTTGTATTTGGAACAACATTTTATTAAGAGAATTGAATATTGTTATAAAATGAGTCAAGAAAACTATTTGAAATCCTAGTATCTACAAAGGCCTACTAATTAAGTCTTAATTTTACTTTACCCTGTATTAGTGAGGCAGGTATTAGGTAGATTCTGAGAAAGTCCTGACACTCAATTACTGAGCCAATAGTCTGAATCGCTTGTTATTTTACGGAGGTATTTTAATTAAAATTCATTCCTTTGGTTGCTATTTCTAAGAAGAAATGGCTTGATTGATAAATATATTAGAAACGACAAGAACTTCACCTACTGAAATGCTTTAAAAAAATCAGAGAAGCAATTAAAAAAAACTAAAGTGATAACAAAAACTTATGATACAAATTTTAAAAATGTTATTTTTTTTTCATGAGATAGGCTCACGCTTGACTACTACGTTATAATCTACGATCTAGCGCCTTGCCTAGAAGAAACCGAAGCTAAAATATGAGAATTCTAGTGTCCTTACAAATAAAATTAATTATCATATACTCGTACTACTTCTAGGTAATGTAGGTGTACAATATTTAAATACGTGTTTATATTCCAATATAACAACATAATCCATGTAATACCTGTATACATATAATACATAATCCCGTATGTTGTGATTTCCTCCCGAGATGAGGCTGTATGATAAATGACGAGGCTTTGACGGCGGGAGAGTGATAGTGCCTCCTACATAGGAAGCTAATCATCATTCAACTGTCGTGCTCGGCGCTAGCTAGTATCAACTATATTGGACGGATATTCTTATGTTCGTTAATTGGGATGGTTTGTATAAATTTCATTTTTGGAATAAGTACTACACGTTATTTTGCATAACTACACCATTTGCAGCAGTTTTGGTAAGCTTAAAAAAATCAAAGTAATAAATTAATAATTAAAAAGTAAACTAAGTCGAAATAGAATTTGAAATAGATGTTACACGATTTCATTTACTTTCTATTTTTTTCATTCAGGTTAAACGCACACAGAATCACAAAAACCTGGTTATTACTTAAGTGTTTCGCATCGAAATAGATTACGTGTTATGAATACCAATGAAAGAGTTTCCAACAAGCACTCATCCTATGAGACCAGTTTGCTTAACTTATTGATGGTCTTCTTTTCTCTTCTCACCTTGCTAGGTATAGGCCTCACACGTGCCATCTGCGCCGATGTTTATTAATCATCATAAAATATTCAAAGCGAGCAATATGCGAGGAGGAAGTAAACAAAACGGCCTCAATCAATCCGCCCGGTCTCAGCCAGATAAATAGGTCAGCCTTCAGCGCTTGATCCTTTACAAACATTGCCCATGTTACTTAGAGACACCCTATTGGTCTATTGTTATATTTGACAGTTAAGAATTTGACTGGCATGTCACTTGAAAATATGCCCGCGCAAGCGATATAGTAATCAGCAATAACTGTCCTGATGAAATTGTATTTCAAATTACTGTATTCTCTTCCCTACCGTCATCCATACACATGTGTAGACAGCCTATTTGATGTTCTATACATACAAACACAAGTCATCAGGTCATGGAGTTTTTCAACAGATCATGATCATAAATTCAAACAAATATGTACTTATATAACAAGACCAAACTAACCAGTAACTGCGTCCTATGCAAATTCGATTCCAATTTCCAACAAATTGTTTTATCGTTTTTGTTCAATTTTTTTTATTATGTAGGTATGTGTTTTTTCCATAATACGGAGTCTACTGTGAATATTGTTGATCCTTTCCGTACATAAAACTCGTCGTATTTGCTCCATATTTATGAGAAACTCGCCGCTTGTCGACGTACCTACTTATTAATATTCCGCGCTATATCAAACATATTGGATGTATCGGCCCATCCATACTTACTCCGAAATTGGTTAATGCTGCCTTTGATGGAGCTTTATCATTTATTCTGAAGGTTTCGCAGGAATGGTCGGATGAAAGCGATAGTTTTTGATGAGGTCACTGGTAACTTTCGGAAATAACTTTTTTGTATAAATTAATTAATTTGAGGACACAATGTGATTATTGTAGATATCAAATATAATTTATATTCACTATGAAAAATTTCGATTTTAGTTGCGAAGTGCTTTAATACCTGACTTTTTAGGAAATAATAATCAAAGTGTGATAAATAATGAAATAATTCCATTTACACAAAAAAGCGGTATATACATAATATTCATTGTATTTCTTGTAAACATCTTGGGAACATATAGGAATACCTGCTAAAAGTAGGTTGTAGTAAAAATATTTTTTTAAACTATTAAATTTTTACATGTTAATCGTATACCCTGTATAGAGTATATAAGCATTAATATGTATACGTGTATAGGTATACGTTATGTGTGTCAGAGGTTGATGGGCTCGAGATACGTGATTATACTGATTATGTCTCTCACCTCAAGGTGTGGCATTTTTATTTACGCAACTGTTACTTGCATTACAGTCGTGGCTAGAAATAATCTCAAACTTACAAATCTCTTTTTTGTGTCACGGCCTAGTATTCAGACCTAACTTATTTCAGGAAAATGGAAATGTTAGATCAACAATTGTGGAAGTTATTGTATGTAGATGTTGAATTGTTTTATTATGGTAATGATATTCAAATTTGATAAAATTTATTATAATAACTGTCTTATTTGTGGACATTGAAATAATAGCGTGACGTGATTAACTGATTAGGTATTTATATTATTTTTGAAGTCAAAATGTAATAAAAAGGTGTACTTTTGTACATAATGATATCTTAATAATTTTAAAGCAAGTTGTTAACATAATTATTTCAAAAAATATCGTAAATCGTGTTTTCTTGATGTCACTAGTACACACTACGTTCAATCAATGAAAATTATGTTCTTATTTCAATATGCTGTACATACCTGGCTACATAAATCAGCTATATGATGCGTATGAAGTACATTAACCTGTAGGCAGTCATTACTCTGTGCGGTGTCGTCTCACGTGGGTCCCAGGTACCGGGGTACATGAGACCCGGTACTGGAGACCGGGGTTTCATTTACCCCGAGTTGGATACGGGTTAATAACACCATGTAGGTGTAAGGAAATTAGCTGCCGAGTAATTATTCGTCGCCATGGTATTTCTTTACTGTCGAGTATTTTCTTAGGGGAAATATACATGTACTTTTTTGGTGTCCCGTCAAATTAGACGGTGACTCACTTTGCAGTGGCATGGTAGTGGTAGTATTGTCGAATAAATTCTATAAATAATTTATTAATTGAAGAAGAGTCATGGAATCAAATTATAATATGATTGTTTAAAATTATTACAAGTTAATAAAAAAAATCATTAAGGTAAAAGAAATGATTGTGTTAGCTTATAACTAAAATTAACAAAACAGAAAATGAAAATCACAGCAAAACCATTCACAAGAAAATCAGTCGCCCCTTCCACAGCATATTGTCTCATTTCCCGCTCCGCCTCCGTTCAGGACAAAGGTCCAAAAACAAGCGCACAAATAAACTAACAGTCGAGTTAGAGGCCCACTAGCGTCCTAATCGGGCCCGTGTAAATTATTCCTCACAGAGCGGGTACAAGCATAAATAGTGGCCCTTTGATTCCCCGGGGACCTTAATAAACCTCGCGGGCGCCCTTCTAATTAAGCAGATCGTAATTGAAAGGGCCCCGGCGATATTTGAACAACAATCCATGAAAGGCCTTTGTAAGAATAGATATTGGAGCGAAATTACGTGACTTACGAGTACTCTAGACTCTGAAGCGAGCGGCGACAGTGTTTTGTTACAGGCTAGGATAAGAACGGAGTAATAATAATTATAATAACTGTTTTTGGATGACAATAATTCGGTAGTAATGTTTCGAATAGCAACATCCAAAAAGATAGTGTTTGTGCTTACACAAATTTGCCAAATGGAGAAAATTGTGAAAACCTGTAGCATCGCTCAAATTTAAATACGGAAAATATGAATAATAAATAATCACGTAAATAAATGAAAAATATTGCTTACATTATTATGAAACGTGTAAAAAGCTGTGAACAAAACATGCTACAATAAAATTCCCCATACTTCACTCGACATGCAACCACATAGTCGCACTAACTTAAAGTAACACTAAACAAAAGCGAAAAAACGTAAAGTGAGTATAATAGTACATCACGTCGGCAGTCAATCTAGAATGGGCCGTAAATCGTAGGCAATAAAGTACAAAATTAAAACAGTAAAACGGGTGTGATCGTTGCATGTCGCCTTGTCAACGTAAACTCGAATGATTATATTTTATTTAATGTTACATTTGTGTGGAATGTCAGAGGTTTTACTCATAGAGGTTATAGTGTAGGCAGACTGACTGGCCACAGGATAAAAATAATAACTTACTACGTACTTATGTACATACATGAGAAAATTAAAAGTGTGATCTTATAAATCTAAATATTTCATACCTGCAACATTTCTCAATACGATAATTATCTTTTTATTTAAATAACATTAAATTTGATTAACAACATAAAATAAATATGTGATTTACTGAATAATGTCATTCACACAAAAAACATTTGCAAGTAAAAGATTGTAACTACGAGTACACTACACTAACAAAAAGTTGACAAATCTCTTCAAGAGCCTAGTTTCTAATTTTACGAAATCTTAAACAGACATCAATTATATTTATTTATGGAAATAGTATTAATGTAATCAGTTTATAAAAATGGCGATTTTTCCAAGTGATAAGTTTGTGACGCACCGCGAGCAAAATACGCATGTATGTACGTTCTATGTAAAAAATACATGATATTTTACAGGTACATATATATTATTTGTTATACAAGTATGTATGGTTTCAGCTTCAGGCTTGTTAGTTACAATGACTATGAAATATTGCGGCTCGCACCAACATGACGGACAGAATTACATTTTAAACCTATTTCATGTTATTTTTATTTTACCGCATTGAGGTTGAGTTTTGTGGTTTAATTTACAAATTTTGAATTAGCAAAATATAAACTGGGCGTTGCTATTTAGTTTTCTACTGTAGTTAAAAACATTGGTTAATGTTCCGTTTCAACGTGTTTTTATTTCATCAAATTCTAATGACTTAAATATACATTGCATATTTAATTCTAATAGGTTGTTACTAAACTAATATAAAAGGTGAAATAAAATAGTAAAATATGAATTTTTAATACTTATATAATTCGATAAAATTGTAAGCATCTAAGTAGTAAAATATTTAACAACATTAAATGATCCTAATTTGAAAATATAGTGATTCTATAAGTAATTATCATACTAATACATATCTAAATATGTTGACACACATAAAACAATGTCACTACTCCTAATAAAATATTTTAATACCGAAAATATTTCCCAAACACTTTCAAATCTAAATTGGCAAGTAGAAGACAGCACATTAATTAATTTCACAAGAATATTTAAACACAAATAAATTATACGGATCATTTCCTGTCATTGTGTTGGTACATAATTCCTTATTTATTACACACCTTCACTCGTTTATTGTGGTTCTTAATTGTTATTTTATTTTTGGACTTTAATGATAGGTACATACCTATATAAACGGACATAACAAGAATTACGTGTATTTTTATACCTATCACAGAAAAGATAACATTTTGAGTCTTGAGCCTTGATCTTGGTCTTGATAAACAGACTTTGTAAGATAAAACATTTTATAGAAGCGAAGAATCTTAGCTCGATAAAGCGAAGCATAGTAAACATTGTTCCTCCTTAGGCCTCAATAGAGCAAAAGATCATCAATCTAACATCGGCCACTATTTAAATGCAAAAAACAAAGACTTACTTGTCCTTCTAACGCTCACGCTTGACTAACAGCTCACCTATAGGGCGATTTTCGTGTTTTTCTCCAATTTTTTTCACGTGGCACCACTCTTATTATTGGGATACAAATGTTTGCTTGATGTCACCAGCTCTAAGCAGTTCGTGGTCGGAAGATGAGAGGCAATCCGTCCTTGATGACCTGGACGATGCCAGCCTTGGGCTCCACGGCCGGTCTCCGCACGGTGCTGGGGGCTGGACACACGGAGCACCTGGACAGCACGGCTGCCAGCCCAGCTACCGACTGCATCAGGCCTAGGCGCTCGCCTGGAAGGAACACTCTTTGCTCGTGAGACATTGGAGAGGCTTAACATCAACACATAAATAATACTCTTAAGAAGAAACGTAGTATGTCTGTGTTTTTAGATGTGTGTTGATATATAGGTATGTATAGCATATATTACAAGTAATTTATTTATGTCCATACATGCAATCTACGTACCTAGCGTACAGACAAGAACAGTTGATTTAATGAGGTCAATTTACTTTTACTCAATTTTATTGTACCAATTGACTACTTGATGATAAACAAACTATTAATCACTTAAAAACTAGTATTTACTTTTATTTTACTTATCATTGCCAACTTATCAAAAGAGTCTTATGTATGAAAACCCGCCTTGAGAAACACAATGATTTAGACATGTAGGTAATCTTTAGACTATGACGCTATCCATTTTAATAAACAACCTTAGTTTGATGCACCTTATTATGTTTTTATAATCCGTCTAGCCACTTGTGTTTACCCTTGGTGCCTTGACTAAGTACCAAACCGCAATCTATGTTTAATGGTACCGGTTACTCCCATACAATGTAGGTAATCTTGATCTTAGAACAAAATTAGCTCTTTAATGTAACTAATAATTCCTACCCACAATGGTTAATCTAATTTTATTTTAATTTATTGTCTTTGTCATTTTTGCACTGCACAAAGACGAAAACAAAGTGAAAAATTTAACACTATTCAAAAATTCTAGATTGCTTCCAATCATCATAACGACAATATTGATTCTATTTAAATTAAATTAAAAGTGGGGGACTGATATAACACTACTTATTAAGATAAAAGATAGCAAACAATAAAACACTCACCGATACAAGCCCGAGGTCCGTCTCCAAACGGCAAGTATACATACTTGTTTTTATCCGAGTCAAACTCCGCCGGGTCAAACCTCTCCGGACGGAACACCTCCGGCTCCGGGAAGTACTTGGGGTCATTGTGCAGCGCCTGCAGGGAGATCAGGATACCCACACCCTCGTCTATTGTTAGGTTCAACTCGGGGAAGGTATAGGGACGAGCGCACTCGCGGATCAAGAACCCAAGTGAAGGAAACATCCTCATGCCTTCCTTGAACGTCCACTCTAAATATGTCATCTCTTTGACCGCGTCGTAACACAGTTTATTGTCATACTTTGCAAGAACTCGATCGATCTCCGCCTGCACCTTCTCTTGTACTTCTGGATGGAATGCCAACTGGTGCAATGTGAAGCTGGTCGCAGACGACGAAGTTTCGAAGCCAGCCGCGAAGAATACAAACACTTGAGCGGCAATAAGTTGCTCCGTCAGCTCCAGTCTAGCTGTTTCTGGAGTACCGTCCGGTTTTATTTTCTCCAGAGACTCGCCGACAATCTCTCCTTTCTTTTGACACTCCAGCAGTAAATCTATAAAATCGTTACGACCGCACGGCTCATAATTTCTCTGCACTAATATTTGACGCACTAAATTGTTCAAGTCGTCTTCAATTCTCGTCATGTATCTCAAGTGCTTAGCGAGGCCAGGGAATATTTCCTTCAAGACGGCTACCATCGCATCTTTGAAATTGACTTTAAATATGTTGGCGCCAAGTTTCCTGAACTCTGAGTCCTCTTGGTTGAGTGAGTCAGCGTCGAGACCAAACCCGCAGGCGCCGATGAAATCAGTGGTGTATCGTGCCATGAGTTCCCGCGCGTCAAGCGGGCCGGCGGCGGCCAGCGCGCGCGCCTGCAGCTTCTCGGCGCGCTCCACCACCAGCGGGAACATGGCCTTCAACTTGCCGCTGGTAAAAGCAGGTGTCATTCGCTGCCTCAATAGCCGCCACAGGTCACCGTCAGCGAAGAACAAGTTTCGCATTATAGGCTCGATCACTTCTTTATTCGGATTCAAACCGCGAGGATAAAAACTAGAGAAATCCGTTATCAAAATCTTTTTCACGAGCTCTGGATCCCGAACCACCAGTTCGGGTCGCGTCGATCTGAAGAAACCGACGACTTTTTCATTAGGATACTTCCAGTACATTTCTTCTGTGACTTGGCTGACACTCTTGCGCAGGAGGTAGGATTGCGTGTTGGTGCCGAAAAAGAGCACCGGCTTGTCATGTTTGATTCCTTTCTTGCTCCAATAGTTGTAAGTCCTAGTTAAATACAAGTAGAACGCAGTAAGCGCGAGCAGTATTATCGTTATGGTGATCATTTTGCGCGGTATTATCACCTCACACACACGAACGGCCGGCCTGGCGGCGGGAGCGAGACTGGTTATCTGCCAGATATGTAGTTACATGTGATACAAGCCACTTTAATTAAATTGCTGTGAATGACTTTATACAGATAACTGAGACAAAGATAAGTGTTTTGTAAACAAAGATAAGATTATTATTATGATATGCTTGTTACAGAAGATTTCATTTTATTCGATACCTACTATATTTTCTAAATTGCCAATGTAACATAACATAGATTTGCATCAACAATGTTATGTTACAATGTCAGCCATGTCACAGCCCTTAAGGTGGCTTGAAAACTCTCGACACCAGAGTTGGCCATTCTCATTCGTTAAGAAGAAGAAGATCAACAATGTTGAGGTAAAAAGAGTCATCTATTTCTATTATTACGTGTTCACAAAAAAAATAAACAAATTTACATTTTGAAAAAAAAAACTCAATGATTTTAATGTCAAGTCCTACTATTATACCTCGTAAAACAAAATAAACGTACCTATGTATTTTTGATGACAAATTATGTTATATTAAGGTACAAAAAGTAATTTCTGCAATAAATGCAACGAACTTGTCTTCGTAACCGGTTGTCACCATGTATGTAGATAGCACAGATGCATAATTGCTCATGCACGTTGCACTCATTGTATATACGTATATACTATATTTTTGTTAGATCAAGCCAAAAGATATACATAATTTCATAGATGTTACATAAAATTAGTAGAAAGTAAATAATTTCGTATGACTAGTGAATTATTTTCAAACCGACAACAACATTAATATTGGCTTTAGGATCGCCTAGAAGTATATATCTATTCCTTTTGCGCATCACAATGGTAACATGTAATCAAGTGTAGGTAAGCTATTTATGTGTGTAGGTAGACAGATGTTGTTAACTAATGAAGATATATTTGTTTTTCGTGACAATCTAATGCGCATTTAATATCACTTTAGAGTAGCTAAGACCACAATTTCCTTCTTTTGGCCGGAGATTAAAAACGTATAATGATTAAGGTCAGGTATTTAGAGTATTTCACCCCCACCGGATATCGGTCCGGTTAATAAGTTTCGTGCTAGAATTCACTTCGGGTTTATGAATTTATGTGGCGGCCATATTGGATGAATTAATGCTGGTCGGTAATTAATGGAGTTGTGTACTCGGTGTTAAGAGATTAGAGGTATTAATAACTCTAGTGATATATCGAGGGATTGACCGGCGGAGTTAAATTTTACGGTCAAATTAATTTGCGTAAGCTCGCTTTAGTATCTATTGTTCGGATTATAGTAGTTACCTATTTATTTTTATGGCGTACTAAATCTAATAATTGAGTATGTGTATGTAGTAAATGGCTTTATGAATAAATAGTACAGTGGATCGTAGTAATCAAATAAGGTAGGTTTTATTTATTTTATTATTTTAGTGTCGTCTCGTAAAAACAAAAGTCTTATAGTTTCGTATCTCCCTTTGTTGTAAACTATAATATATTTCATATGAAAAGTTCATTAACCTGTGACAATGAATGGGAATGGGAAATTATTAAGCAAATATGTGAATATCATAGACCAAAAGCACCATTATGTCCTATTTGATGGTTTGGCTTCAGTGAGCAGTATCCCTGAATATTCTCAATGGATCCACACTTTACCCCCTGGTATTAAAGTTAAGATATCGATACTGCATTATCCCTCCTTCAATCAATGGAAGGTATTCAATGTCTGCTTTCCTAGATTGTGAAACAAAACCTACGTCGCTTCGTGACCTGGATTAATGCTCTGTTGTTATATTGTGATCAGTATCTTTGTTTAGACTAGTAGGCAAATAGAAAGTTAACATCACAGTAACATGATATGTAGGAGCTACTTGGTACGGAAGATGATATTTTAAATTAAATCGGGCAATTACATTGAGCAGGCAAGCATTTGACTAAATTATTCTGTTACTAATCACACTGACTTTGACTGCTTTAACTGCTCTGTTAGTTTGGTTGGTACTGGCTCTGCCTTCTAATCTAAGGGTTGCGGTTTCGATTCCCGCGTGACACAAGTATTTATGAATTTTAAAATTAATAATTACTTGTGTTGAGTCTGGTCGTTTCTATGTATAATAAGTATGTATTTACAAAAGAAAAGTATATAAGTATTATATCCGTTATCTAGTACCCAGACACAAGCGTTTGCTTAGTGTGGGGCTAGATGGCGCTGCGTGCCATGTGCAATGCACATGTCCCGGAATATTTATTTGTTTAACTAATTTATTTTACTGGCAAGGACACTGTCGGAACTAATGATATACCACACATTTAGATTTCATTGGTATATATGTTACGGCTAATACCCGAAGTGCGGCTACACCTAGTTTTAGCCGGTTAGAACTAGGTGTAGCCACTTAGTCTTGGTTAAACCTAGTACTAGCCGATTGTTTTCGGGTAAAACTAGGTCTCAAGTCCTGTTGTAGTGCAAGTGTTGGACTCGAAGTCACTTGTCTGTGACAGAAGGTAGATTAGTTTCGTTAGGTTGCTTTCTACCACGCATATGCGACGACGAGCGAAGCGAGGAGGAGCCAACTTCTTTCAAAACATGTCTCGATTCGGGGTTTAACCAAGACTAAGTGGCTACACCTAGTTCTAACCGGCTAAAACTAGGTGTAGCCGCACTTCGGGTATTAGCCGTAACATATACATAGATTGTGACGCCATGACGTGAACACAGCCCCCACTCACTACTTACAGCACAAAAGCGTCTGAAAGTAATTGAGCTAATGACAAATTCAAGTGAATTCTTTCCGTTACTAAGACGGAAATTCAAGGCGTAGATAACCATTAAGCAAGTTGACAAACTGCTTACAACTCCAGTACCAAACTTCGGCAGCATCGCTGGCTAATTTGGCTCTATTTGCAAGCCATTGTAAGCTCTAAGTCGTGACAATAGGGTGGAGAATTGATTGTATTTACGGGTATGAATTTATCATCATCAGAGGCATAAATTGTGGTCCCTTCGATTTCAGCTGTGGATGCCTTTTGTTGGGATTATTGAGTGGAAACCTCGAGAGGAACGTCGGGTCTTATACAGGACACGAGTTAACTGTATACCGGTATAGGAACATAATGTACCTGCTTGTACAGAGGGCGCGGAACAAGCATAAGTTTGTGATAATGTAAAATGGTATTATTTATGGTTTAAATAATTACCAGGGAGCCTTAAAAATAATAATGAAGAAGAAATATAAAGAAGTTAACGTAAGACAATCATTGTCTGTAATTGAATGTAAGTACATAAAAAATAATTTCATGATTGTACTTTTAATTTAAAACTATTATTTTACTAAAAAACCGTCACAAAGACGCTTCAAATAAATTTAGTTAAAAGGTTAATAATATTATTGTAGCAGCGGCAGGTTTTCCTTGCTAATATCGGCCATTTTATATTTTTCAGACACTGGCTCGCAAACTTATATAATATTTACAATAAACGTTATTACAGTTTAATAAAAAATATTCCAAAAAATAACAAGTCATCAATATAAAATATATAAGCAGAATGTGTATATTTTGTTCCGAATTATTTATTTCAATGGTGTTGCTATTATTCTGTTACCTCTTCTAATCATATAACAGTGGCAAGGTTGTCTTGTTATCAACCGCATTTACAGCTCTTAAAAAATGCTCATTTTAATCACAAATCTAAGATCTCATCGAACCTACGTAACAGCGACTGTTTATTTGCAGTCGGAATTTTAGGTAATTTTTATAGACAACGTAGAGTCAACTAAAACGTTTGATTTATTTGAATTACTTCATTAATTATTGGTATCTAAACCTTTCTTCTGTGTCTAGTCCTTGCTTCGAGCGCCTCTGTGGCACGAAGTTCCGCGTCGCTCCGACTCTTTAATTAACTAGATTCAGGAAGTTTAGGGATTTTTCTTGTTGCTTCATTTTTATTGCGCTTAGCTAAAAGCTTGCTTTAATTTCTAAGATTACTTTTCAAGGCTCTCGGTTTGTAGCCTTGTCTACTTAAAATAAATGTTTTAAGGTTATTAATATTGCTTTAACCTTTTAACTATATGTGATGGTGTTCGTATATTGCAAACGGCTTGTGGTGATATCAATTGGAAACTATAGATTAATATGTCATCGCATTCAAAGAAATACTCGAAATTTGATTGGCTATTCTCAGCCCTGCCAAAAGTTGATTAACGTTGGTGACCACGTACGAACATCTAATTCGGTGAAGCTAGGTCATTTATTTATAATATTTAATAGTCCAAGCTAATGATTGGCTTATAAAATGGCTATTAGTACGCGAGAGCCTATCTCCGTCCAGACGAGCCTAAAGTGGTATTATCTTGGCCAGTGGAGCGCGCACTGACTGATAGCTGACAGGGTCAATACACTATATACGAGTACATACATATGTATATACATAGTGATAGACCTTTGTATGCGAAATAGGGAGTAACTACACTTTGTTATTGAGATCCAGTGAAATAATGTTCCTATAGTATACACGGAACATAAACACGCGTGCTTGCCTAAATAGTTCAATACACTAAAATAAATAAATAAATAAATTATTTATTGGCAGACACATAATCCATAAAATACAGACAAATTAAACACACTAGCTTAATACACTCTGATAACATATACTACAACTTTATTACACGCTGTATCTAATATAATCAAGTCATGGCAATATCAGAAGAACGTAACATACCGTGTAACGAGGGTCACGGTGATCGCCTCGCTCGGGTGACGCGATGCAACCTCTGGGAGAAGCCTCGCACTTACACGCGGAACCTTGTTACTCTTAAACGGACTTATTATTTCGTCTCGCAAAGAGGCAACTGATATATTCATTCAAGCAGTTACCTTTAATAATAAATGAGATATCATTAGAAATGTCTCGACAGTTCGATAGTTATAGTGACATGATATAATGCAACTATAGTTTGAGTATTGTCAAATAGACAAATTCTAAGTAATTTTTCTCGAAATAAATAAATAGTCGTACAATAAGTTTCCAACAGCTTACTAATTGTGAGTTTTCTCCGACATCTCGCCAGATACAAAGAGCGCATAACTTTTTACAAGCGCTATATCATAAAAGCTGGAGGTATTTGCGTAGCTTAGCACAGATTATAGCGCCCGGGAGCCAGATTCGGTACATCTACGGTGAAACTGTACGGTAATTCCGTAGATTATACCACTCCGTAGATTATGCCAGTCGAACACTCGCCTTCGTTAAATATTTACCAGAGATCCTTTGAAGCGGCCGCAGTAAAGGGTAAACGATTTGTACGAGCTCATTCAACTTTTATCAGATACGAATCTACTCAGATTTTACTGGTGTTTTATTTACTATATCTTTAATTTTTTTAGAGTAGTTAATTTTAGTAACCAGAAGATAAAGTTGCTCAAAGTATTTGCTGAAATAGTTATATTATTCTGTGTGATATGGGCTCACCTTGACTGTCACTATAAAACCTGCCACAAGCACGTACAACTCGTGTTTTTAACAGCAAACATTTTTGCATACCTATATTAATTAAAAGGATATGCAACTGAAATGTACAATTCCCACAATAAGTTTTAACTTTAAAATATACATATCTGTGTATGACCACAGCCTCGTATCAAAGAGTATGTATAGAGCCCACCTGTACGCGTACATTGAAGGCGCGATCTTTTCACATCCCGAATATTCCGACAGAATTTAATATTCATACAGGATACGTCCATATACAGGTTATAGACACAGCTTTTTTATTTCCTCAATGTTTGGCGAATATTTCGCCTATTAACAATAGAAAATAGTGATATTTTTTTCCACTACAGGCTCGATATTTCCCCGAATTTTATTGTTTGCGCAGATTTAATATTTGGAAACAGTTTTTCTGTCATCAATAGACATGTCGGCTTTAATAAATACTGAATACAACAAACGACTACAATGTTTGTAATATTGGACTACAATGTATGTAATATTGGACTACAATGTTTGTAATATTGGACTACAATGTTTGTAATATTGTACTACAATGTTTGTAATATTGGACTACAATGTTTGTAATATTGGACTACAATGTTTGTAATATTGGACTACAATGTTTGTAATATTGGACTACAATGTTTGTAATATTGGACTACAATGTTTGTAATATTGGACTACAATGTTTGTAATATTGGACTACAATGTTTGTAATATTGGACTACAATGTTTGTAATATTGGACTACAATGTTTGTAATATTGTACTACAATGTTTGTAATATTGGACTACAATGTTTGTAATATTGGACTACAATGTTTGTAATATTGGACTACAATGTTTGTAATATTGGACTACAATGTATGTAATATTGGACTACAATGTTTGTAATATTGGACTACAATGTTTGTAATATTGGACTACAATGTTTGTAATATTGGACCAAATTGCTTTTGTGCGAATGTGGTAAATACATGCTTTGTTCCTGTTTACATTTTTTGACTGAATGTCGGGATAAACAGCAAATTTTGCGATAAAGAAAATATGAGTGATATAAAAAATCAAATTAAAATAGTCTAATTTCTTACAACATCAGGAAGCAAAGGCCTTGTGTTAATAATTATAATCCTAATTTGTGTTTAAACCGCCTCATTACTGCTGGCTCGTAATTCTTCATTATCATGTCCCTAATTACGTCTCATATGACCCGCGTACTAATTTGAACACGTTTATTACTCACTGAGCTTCTGCCGTATGTATATTGTAATGTGTGTGTTATGTATGGATGTTGTAATGTTCTACTTACATTCTAAGGTACTGTGATGTACATGGTTTAATATGATACAGGTAATAATTACAATTCAAATCATGTAATAATAACTTACACTGAGCTATGGAATAACTTTTTATCATAAAAGTTTGTAACCATTTATCTCATAACCCTCTTGGTTACAAACTTTAATTTCACTATATATTATTTTATTTTATTTTCTTTTATTTATAATGGCACACAAAACAGAATGTGTTCCCAAATAACTTAAGTATACATTCAAAACTGGTTTTGATCCAGAACAGATTATATCATCAAGGAGATACTTTTGTAACAAATTGTCTACACACAATTATTTACATATAACCTTGTAATCCTCCATAATATTGCCATATATAATTTTTCCTCCTCCCCGGGGTTAGAACACGGTGATGTATTTTCTCATCACGTATTGGACGCGTGCATTAATTATTTCCTTTATGGCGTAATTAAAAACATGGCGGGACGGAGGGCGCAAATTAAGAGCAAAATTGAAACATCTTGATTAAGAGGAAGTTACTTCACTAGGAAAATGTTTTTAGAAATTAGTAACGTGATACAGAGGAAATAATTTATAGCAAAATGTAATAATAGTTATATATATACAGGTGACTTTATTTTTTTAGCTTAATGGTGGGTTCTTGCCAAGAGTAAGAACCGAGAGCGTCAAAACATAAAGTCAAAGTGCTTTTTATCTCCAGACATACTGTATTTCGATAATCTCAGAGACAAATGTATTAGAATAACACATAACATGAATGACATATAGCTACTTAAAAATCATGAACAAATCATTTGGTAAATGTTAATTCGGTAAAAACACTTCACGTGAAGTCGTATACCATTTCAAATAGCATATCAAACTAAACATCATGCATAATTATCACGTCGGTAGAAGGTTGCAGTGCAGGGCGCCAAGCTTGTAGACAACAACCTCAACAAGCGCAGCCGAAAGGAAATACAGCTAAACACCTATAACAAAAATGGAAAGCGGTACTTATTTCAACAAGCTCACGGTTACCGCAATAAAATCGACTTTTATGAAACGAAACTCCGCGCAAAATAAGCAGTTAACAAGCAATGTGAGGGATTCGGTCGGTCGTACGTACCGGAGCGGGAAGCGGTATGAAGCGGTGTAGAGCGGTATGGCAGTATGGAGCGGTATATTACAGTCATTAGCGGCGGCGGCGGCGATAAGGTGGAGGTGTGCGCGGGAACAAAGGAGACGCGACTGTTGAAAAACAAAGCGGCTCTTTGTTTGGACGCGCCCTCTCGCGGTAATGTGTTACATGGGATCAAATAACACGCCATCGGCGATACCACGCTCATTAAACACTCGCGAGGGATATATTCAAGACGCAATTAAGTCATGAAATGAAACATAATTTTAGAATAATTTGTAACATTTTTTGTTTAAAACTTATTCATAAACATCTGATGTCCGATTGAATAACTTCGGGATTAGAACATCAAAAATCTCGTGTTAACTATTTTATATGGAGATCTTAAAGATTAAATGAAATTTTTCATATACCTAAGTACGAATGAAAAAAGTAAGTTAATAAATTTATATTTAACTAAAACATTCCTCCGTTTAACACATTCCCTCCCTAAGCGGTGCCGCGCCGTAATACTGGTACCTACGCCGGCAATTAGGATAGTTTGCAAGCTATTGCCAAATGATCTGTGACTTTTAACTGCTATCGATAAACGGTACATTATAAACGAGCGTGCGGCGAGCCACAGGGGGCGCCCGGGTACACTTGCCTGGAAGTTTATACTGCTTTTTTTTTAATTTATAGTATAAAGCAAACTTTACCACAGCTTTTGTTAAAAACAGATTAGATCAGGAGACCGTAATTTGTCTGATTGTAAGCAAACAAATCGTTAATGAAATCGTTATTAAACGATTTCATCGAGTAAGAAGTACCTACCTTAGCAGTTCTACCAAAACTTGGCATAGTTTGAAATGTTGTAAGTACATATATGAAATTATATCAGAACTTTCTAAAAAAATTACTTCAAAAAAAGAAATATTGCGTGGTTTTTAAGTAAACTCATAACAAACAAAACGATACACCCTCTATAACCAGAAATCTACTATTGCTATAGATAATATTGTGCTGATATATAGAAAGCAGGTAATTTGGCGCGCTCCCCGCCTCGATAGTGTGATCATGTGTTGTTACTGCCTGTATATATGTATGCATGTGTGTAATACTCGACATTATCAGCTCGCTGTTATTTATTAGGGGCCTCTTTTTGTCCCATGTAAGTAAAGGAGGTAATATATTGGTTGAGAAGGTGTTCAGATATCTGTAGTGTTTATATCATTGTACCCCTAGCTAGTTTACTTAGCTAGCTAGTTTACTTAGCTAGCTAGTTTACTTAGCTAGTATACTTCTGTGACTTAGGTTGTTGTTATCAACTAAGATCTAATCTCACAATACAAATAATTGGTTGTCCTAAATCAATCAATCAAAGAAAAAATACATTTACTTAAGTACAGATTTTTTATTGATTGATTTGCAAATGAAATTGAATGAATTGCTACCTAATTATCCTTCAATTCAAGTTCTTGTTCTAATGTTTACTGAAAAAAATCGATATCGCTCTGTCAACTCACGTATATTAGTTTTAAAAGTAAAACAAGATTGTAACAATCTTTACCAATAGACTATTAATATTAACAACACACTGCATACAACCACTTAAGTGATCATGGCGTAGATAGTTCTGCGGTCAATCCCAAGTTGTGATCAGTGAACACCCGTCTGTGGGCAACCATGTGTGTGGCTCCTGTCCGTGCAGTGTCTCTAAGTGTGGCTGTGGTTGCCCGTTCAAACGCTGTGGTAGTTAGAACGCTTATATAGAACTGTAGAATTTTATTTGTATTTTTGTACATTTTTTATATTCTGGTAAGTATACAGAACGATTGATTTATTAACAGTTTATGGGATACTAAACACAACACAAAAGAAAACAATAAAAGCAATCTGTTCTAGGTACACTGAAGAAAAGAGAAGAAATGATAAAAATATTCGAGGTGTACCTACAATTGGGAGATTATTAATAAAGCTCTTTTTAAAGTAGCAAATTGAAAATATGTGATCATCAGACAATGTTTTTTCCTATTTTATTATTATTATCATGAACGAGCCTTTTACTTGCTCCCTGATCCCTGCCAGATTGGTTACCTGGAAGAGATCACTTTGAGCGATAAGGTCGCCAATTGGCACACTCATTTTAAGTTTTGTTTGTTTCATAGTGTTTTTTCCTGTTTGTTGGTGTTTTTAATAAAGTGTTTTCTATCTATCTATCTAAAGAGCTAATCAACATAATATGTATAATAGTATCCAACTATATCTTCCTAGCTAGCTGCTATCAGCTATATCCCGCTAGCTGTGCCTGGTGCTTGTGTACCGCGGGCAGATTGTCCGGGGACAGGCGCACTCGATTAAACTAACATCCGTGCCGTGGACTAGCATGGACATGCTTATACAGGCATAATTATATAATAATAAAGAAGAGGAATATATAGCTCGTTGATGCCATAAGGTAAGCAGTACCGTTGAAGGTAATTATTACCTTAGTTTGTTGTGAGTTTTGATCGTGCTAATTAAACTGAATCAAGTAAAAATGTGCTTTATTTCTATGTTTAAAAAAGCTACTGTTTCCTAATACCGCTTCAATGCAGACACAACGATACTTTCAAATAGTTTGGTGATATTATTTATGGAAACATTTATAACTTTTGAAGTAATTGTAAGGTTAGTAAAACTCAGTATAAGTATACCTTCAATAATATTATTAAATGCTACCTCGTAACAAACCACTAATCTTGTCACTTGATTGTTGATTGGAAATTTTAAAAACCCATTTCAAACGCTTCAAAACCTACACTTAAAATATACCAAACGTTTCATAAAAATACTATGTAAGTACGTATTTGATAAAATCAACGAGCTAATCCTCTATAAACCGGTACAGAATTTCTCACCCGGGTGCACATTTCACACCCCCGGGTGCTAATGCACCGGGAATGTAATTAGTCGTTTTGACAGTATAGTTATTGGTCTGCCATTAAACGAAGCTCGCACATAGATTGGATTCAGGTTGCATTTACACGTTATATTTATTAGAAAGTTATGTGGATGATATAAAGACACTTTTTCAACAAAATAATGTTTGTAGAATATATAGTTATGTAGATGTTATGAAATAGAACAGTTGCGTTACTTAATGTGTGTTTTAGATTACAGTAATTACGACGTAACTTACAAAAATCGCTCAGAGTTGACTGCTCTTTTCACCTGTAAAGAAACAAAAACACGAAAATTAGACAATAGCATCAAATAATTAATTACAATAATTAATTACAATAATTATGGTACAATTTTAATTTTAATTTATATTTTATTAGCAATACATGTAACGTGCTTTCACTACCATGTATAACATGATTAAACACAATTAATTGCCTATCATATACACCATGTTTCAATATGTCATTCAACCTAAAGAAACGTAGGTATGCCTTTTATTTCTAGTTTATTATCATCGCTACTTAACATCAACTAGGTGACAGGCTCAAAATAATATTATATTTATATATATATATGTATATAGGAGGTATTTCCTCGAGGTGGATACAGGCTCAGGTAAGATGGAGCGGCCGCAGCCAGGAGTAATATGCGGTGTCTTACTGTGTACAGGGGAACTTGGTAACAGGTGGCATGGTCATATTATATAAATGAATGTTAGTAACTTCAAAAGAAGAGGTTCTCAATTCGACTCGTTGTTTACATATTTGTTTACATACAGACCTATATAAATCTGTGGAAATTAGGTAAGAATAAGAACTGACCCCCGTACGTACGCGCGAAGTCAATAATAATTTTGTTGGTAAATGTTTTATAATATTTATTCCCTTATCATGACTCAGCAGCTGAAACGATGTAAATGAAATTTGGTATTGAGATAGATCCCCGCACGCATTTAGGCGATGAATTTTTTTTTTAATTCTTACGCACTTGTTTTATTTCCTAGCCCTGTATAAATAGGTTTACCTGCCCTAGACCAAGCTAGTACCTATACATACAAAGATGTGTATTTTAGACTGATTGCGGCGGTTTACCTTTGATGCTACGTATTGGTTAGTTTATAGAGGACAGGCAGGCCTTCTTGAAGCAGGCCTACTTGAAGTAGGCCTACTTGTATTACATTACTACTAGAACTCGGCACAGGTACCTTTATTATTACTTAGCGAAATGCTAAAATAAATACTATATATATATATATATATATTATGAACAAATATCTTCTCTATTTGAGTGTCACTAGCGGGTTGCGTTTAAGAACTAACTAACTCTTATTCCTGAGTCTAGCATCAATGGGATTTTAGCAATAATATTAGCTATTGGAGCGAGCATACGAGTGCATCATTGGTATTTTCTTAATCAACAAAATCAATTTAGCAGGCTCTTAATAGCAGCCTAAGTACGAGTAAGTTTTTAAGACAATGTCAAAGACTGGTATCAAGAGTTTTGAAAACCATTTTTTTACCAACCACCCTAATGAATACAAATATGTTCTACATTTATATTATGTATTCTTTGTATATAAAAGTACGTCCACACATATATGTATGTAAGGCAGTAGCAGTAGGACATCGTTAAAAAGACTCTATTGTTAGCGACGGAGGCAAATTGGATGCGAACGGTGAACAGTAGGAACGAGGCTCGTCTTCGAATCAATTGCCTGGAACGAGGCTTTTGGAGGCTCTATATATGTATGTACATGTGTATGTGTGTGAGTGTACCTATATGCTTGTACCATGTGCCTACGTTTTGGGAAGTAGCACGAGCTAGCGAGCACTCACTAGGTGACAGTCACGAATAACAAGAATAGGTACGAATACCTACCGAGAATGCATGCTTGGAGAATTAGGTAAATGTGAAGGTATATTAAACCTTATAACTGAAGTTAATTTCAAAAGCTGTTTTAAGCAAAAGTAAAGTGCTTGCGTTTACACCTTACACACGTTTAAATTCCGTGGCTGAGTATGTTTTGTATTAGACGCTAACTCAAATTATGTCAATACCTAGCATGACATTCTGTCAAATTCTGTATGTTTTACATCAATTGCCTGTAAAATTGTTTTATTCATTCAATTGCCTAGTTTGTACAATTGTCCGAAACGTACACCATATTCCCTAAAATCTGAAACCAGTGAAAATGTACTCCCAGTAAGTTGGGCCAGTAGATTCGTATCAGTGAAGGCGGCGTGGAGAGGCGTGCATATTACATGACTGGGGCAGGTTGGACGGAACCGTGAATAACTGAGCTAGCTAGCCTCGCCGCCCGGCGCCGCTCGCAGGAAACATCATGCGGGATCTCTGCTTGCGGCTTCCGGGGCAAGACCGAGCCAGCAAATTATTTAGCGAGGTTTGCTTTTAGCTGTATAGTTTACTTGTTTAGACAGTATTTTAATTGTGTATTATAGTTAGGTAAATCTAATTTAAACCGGATGTAAAATAAAAAATAAATACAATGAATTTTAACTTGGTTTATATGAAAATAAAGTTTGTTTCACAGAATACAGAACAAAGGAGCCATATACAAATAAGACTTTTATTCACATAGCTCCTGCAGTGTGGCCGCAAATTATTCAATATTTTCGAAGAAATGTTAAACGCAAACACTAAGAATCAGATTTCATTATATTTGTACGCGTTATATACGTTTCGGCAAGCACAACAAATTAAATTTTAATAGCATAATGACAAATTTAACACCAATTCAAATTTGATTCTAACTAATTGGTGATTCATTTCTAACGGCAGTCATCATGTTTCACAGAAGTGACACATAAATTAATTCTGGTTGAAAACGTTGAATTCCGCGGGTTGACCCGGATACTCCCCGAGGTACACCGCTTATGTTTGTCTTGGGAATCGATTACTGAAATTAATTTTAATTGGCGAAATATTCATACGTTAGAGAAACACAAACATTTTCTAAGCGTGGGCTTATTTTGCCCGATTATTAAACTTTTGTTACTTCCGTGAATGAAATGTTTGTTTACACTAAATTTGTGAAATGGAGCTTATATTTAGGGATATTTCCTATATAGATTTATTTAGATAACTTTTCATAACAACTTCAATTTTAAAAATAATAATATCGTAGGTACATCTGCCATATAAAATTTATTTAAAAAAATCAAAAACCGACTTTATTTGTCACTAAAAAGTTAATAAATAATTTATTTTCATTTTTGCGACTTCAAAATTCAGAATTGGGAGTAAAGAACCTATCAAATAATTGAAACTTACAATCCTATAAGTATTCTTATTGAAATCAGTAATATTTGTTTGCCAGTCACTGGTTAAACGAAATCGACGCTTGTCAAAGTCGCGACTGGCACCGACTCCAGTTTATGGAGTCTTCTTATCTTATCAAACTTATGGAACCATTTTGAAATTTATCCCCGTCGAATAAAAAAAGAATTTTTGAAATCGGTTCATAAATAACGGAGCAATCGCATAACATATCCACAAAAAAAAAACTTTCAGAAGACTTGATAACTTTCTTTTTTTGTAAGTCGGTTAAAAAATCAAAGACATTCTTTTTTACGACGCAGTGATAAATTACGAACATTTGTGACATAAATGTGATCAGGTCAATAAAATTATTTGATTTTCTTCTCCTCAAAATAGTAGCTGAAATCACAGGTAAACACTGTTACCAATTCATTTCACATCTAGTGGCTTTTGCCATTCATAGTTCGGCATTACGCCCATCATCATGATTTAGCAGGCTGGCGCCGCGCGCCTCCGTATTCACAATAGCATATTTCTCTCGAATAGCATCATTGCTTGAAATTTCTGTTACCTAATAAATTAACTCAATATCACATACCCCGATCACAGATCTACAACTAATCCTCAAAGAGCGCACCGTCTATGAAGTGTACATTAACTTTTTGCCGCCCGCTCGCGTATTTCTGCCGCCGTATTTTTTGCCGCCCCTCGGCGCACGGAGTGATTTTTTGCCGCCGCAACCGTTTGCTCAGATAAGTACCGGTCATTAATCATCAAGTCTCTAGTACGGCTTACTTAGAGCACGCGGCTCGTGTAATGTTACTCCGCGTCGTAATGCAATTATGTACTAATGGAATACGGAGTCGAGAGGCGTACATACGTTTATAGTTTACCTTAATTAATGTAACTGGAGCGTAGCAACCATTCAACCATGCCACGAGGTTATATCAGGGTTCTAAGGCCGCTTGAAAGCTACGGACGCCAGAGTTAACCAGTCGCAATCAAAGCTACTTGCTTAAAGAAAGTCTTAATGACTGCGTTAGGTACTAAGTGAGTATCCATGAGTGTTATTTTATATTTAGACAGAATGGCAAGCTTGAGGAGTTCAAAGCATTTTTAGTGTACAAATGCAGTGTCATTTAGTTAATATAAAATCAAAATTTTTGCTTTTTATCAAAAGTCTCATTAAACTATTTATTATTTTCAGTTTAAACATAATGTCAAAAAACCAACTGTTTTTTTGCAACAAACAGTTATATATATATTATGTATCTACGTCCATTTTACAATATGTATGTAAATAATTGTGTGTTGTATAATATCAGTCAGGTGTAAGTCAACATATTAGTGCGGCCTGGGGAGGTGAAACCGCGGGGCGGCATTAATCATACTACATGTCATGTCAGGTTGTAGCGACGGAGCAGAGGTACGCGCTCACTGGATTAAAGTAGAACCTGAAGGTGAATTTAATAAAATAAACTCTAATTAATATAGGAATAAATATAATGCTTTGTGACTGTCAATCATTTGAGTGGTTTTCTTTAATATAATGTTAAATGCAATTTGCTTTAATCACCGGTGCAAAAGATAAAATTAATAATTGCAAACTAACCCGAAAAGCGGAAACAAAGCAAACTTGATCTACTGAGAACAAAAAAATATATTATTTTTAAAATGTTTGTATTAAGTTAGTATCTTAAATTGAGCATAATGCTATTTTAAGAATTTTTAACTCAAAGAGAGTTAAAAAGTGTCAGAGGCTTTTCGGGTGGCTTGATAAACTCTCGACACCAGAGTTGGCCACTGTCATCATCTCAAAAGAAAAACTGCAACAAATTCGAACATGCTGTGATTTTAACAATAGGTAGATGTGAACGTATTATTAAGTATTTAACCAACATTTCTTTTACACATTCCCAGCAGTTAGTGTAATGTACCATCACCCGCAGTCCGTGGCATGGCGTCGGATTAATTTTTGTGATTTATTCGGACGCTAATCAAGTTTTTTGACTTAATTATGTGAATGGAAGAAATTTATGACAGTATTATAGCTTTACCCGACCTTTTGTAACGGAACTCATCAAAAACTTATGTTACAAATATGTTATTCTGGTAAAAGAAATCGTGGTGATTGGTTTCAATTACTTTTTTAGGATCGTATGATATTAAAAATAAGTGTATATGTCTTTGTTATAATTGGAAATTGTGTTAGATTATTGGCTAATTTGAAATTAAATTCGAATAAAAATAGTTTTTCATAAATAAGTGTGTCTCTATACCAATTTATTTTTAAACACTCAAATATCATCAAATCATATTTCAATTCTAGCCACGCAAGCTAGTTCATCTAACCCCTGTAATTATAGCCTTCTAATTAATTCAGCGTCTCGTCACCGCGTAATGAATGACGTGTCAGCGATGACGTCACTGACGAGTGACGACGTGACGTCACGTCAGAGTGACGAGTCGACGACGTGACAAGAAGACGTGACGAGCAAGCGTCTTACTTACTTTGTGTTACTTCGCCGTAATTTAGAGCTAAGATAATAATATGATTATCCTTTTGTTTGTATATTAGGGATTTTTTGTAATAGGGTTTTTTTTTATTTACTAGACAGTAAATTTACCTATTTGGGACTAAAATATGTATTACAATGTTTACTTGCACTACTGCATTATTGCTAAACAATGCATACCTAGCGATTTTTTCTGAGAATCATGATTCAGATATGTTCAAATCTAGATTTAAGGTTTCTTCTAGTCTTTCTGATATCTTTTGCTAGATCGGTGTTTAGTATGTGACGTCTGTCTGACTACATAACTAACACATAGTTAAAAGCAAGTTTATTTTGAGATAAAAGATGACTAAATAAACAATTAGTGAAAGAAATAATTAGAGACAGTAATTATTTACAACCTACATTCGAATTTACAAAACATAAATAAGTGAAACAAATGTCAATTAAGCAGATTGGTGAGCTTATACTATGTGATTGAACAAGTCTCTAATTAAACCGCTACATTCTAACTTTGGGAGATAAAAAGTCTACTTTCTCGAGTACAAGTGAATTAATTACCGCGATACATACTGAAACATTGTGCAATTAATGCTGTTCCAACGAACAGATAGGAATTTAAGAAAGCGCGTAGAAATTTCGGATAAGGTAATACGGCAAAGTGAAGCATGTTTTTTTCTAAAGTTATGTATAGACAATTGACTGAGAAAGGCCTAACTCATTACTTTAATACTTTGAATTTGTATTTAATTGTAAACACTCTAAATATTGAAATCCATAAGTTCAAGTTTTGTTACAAGTCAATCCATAGAAAATATTTACTTCCTGAATGTAGTACACACCAACAATACACTTGTACTGTAAATGTTTTTACATTGTTTAACGTTTAAGAGGTTTGGCCTCTGTCAGTAAATTTGTGCCATGTCAGAGGCCCTCATGGCGGTTTGATTAACTCTCGACTCCAGAGTTGGCCACTCTCTTTCGATAAGAAGAAGTAAATTTGTTCAACTATTGTAAATGTTCATGTTTATTAAATGAATAAATAAAATAACTAGGTAGCCTAATAAGACAGTATCTCGTATCTTTCTTCCTTCCCTAACACAGGGGCGGTGTCGGTGGAGTCGATTTATGCGGCCCGAGTAACAAATGTACGGTGAGCCACACTCGAAACACTACATTTTGTACCGGATTTACGTTTATTAACCGGTTCTAACCGGGTATAACCGGGTTTAACTGGTTTCAGATACGGCCCGGTGATACGCGGAGACGGCGCGGGACAATGCAGGGATAATACGAGTATATAATATGGTGAGATTGATGGGTGAGATTCGTAAATACTATTACATAGGTAATATTGGCATGTTTATTGTGATTGTTAATAAT
This sequence comes from Macaria liturata, assembly GCA_964023185.1. Taxonomy (NCBI): domain Eukaryota; kingdom Metazoa; phylum Arthropoda; class Insecta; order Lepidoptera; family Geometridae; genus Macaria; species Macaria liturata. The sequence goes on along the minus strand of OZ026821.1, from coordinate 134,432 downwards.
ATTGCTAGTAAAATAACATGTCTTTTTGAAGAAGAACTCTGAGCTAGAGATAATTTGAGTGTAATGTTTTTAATATCAGTGAACTCAAACAAATTCTTTAGTACTAATCAATGTTCTTCATATCTGTATGTAGTAAACTGGCATAGTTCGTAAGGCTCTTTTTAATTCAGGTTTATAGAATATTTTTAAAACAAAATAAATAACTAATAATAATAGCTATATTTTTGACACAATTTAACGTTATTTTTACGCTAGCAAAAATCGTAATACGAAAAACCTCGACACGGGAAATGAAACATAAACCATACAGCGCGCCATCAACACAAACATAGCATTTACTGTATTTCATTACAACATCGGCCGTTTACGTCACAAAAATGTAATTTGGCACATTACTTCCAAGGTATAAACTAGAGTATTACTATAAAACAAAAGCGACACGCCAAAAACAAAAGAATAAGAAACAGGAAATATAAAAAATTGATGTCGCGGGTATAATTCGACAGAGGCCGTTAAAGTTTGCACCAGAAATAGGCCTATATACTGGGTAACAAATTAAAATCCTGTTTTTGTGATTAAATTGCTTATGCTGTGATTTATAATGAATGAACAACACTATCCAAAAGTGGAAACATACGAAATGTATAATACATATTATGTAAAAATATTGGTAGTAGTTGCAAATAATGCGCCAATTACATTATTTAAAATAAAATGTATCACCTTACAACTTTGATGAAAACCCATGTCCTTATTTACACATGACTGCGTGTTTTATTTTCTCTATATTATGTAATCAAATATAATATGTACTCAGACAACTTTAAAAAAACTTTGTATACCATCTAACCCTTAACAGCAAGTTGTAGTTAAGTTGTACTGACAGTCCCTCAAAGAATGCGCAGTAAGTTGTAAACAAACAACGGACCAAGTATTTACTTTATTCGGGTCGACTGCTTCATCTCCTTATTGCCAACTTGAGGATGTACCCGCTGAGGACTGTGTACACAAATTATATGTACACAATTTATACTTATATTAATAAATTATTTTTCTTTTATTATAAAGTACAGGTATTGTTGTATACCTAGATAGATTGAATGGTATTTTTTGCAAAATCCAACCTACTTATACAAAAAATCAGAGCAGTAAATTTGTGCTTGTTATAGCTTATATTTCCGGTGTATCAGGACATTAAAAGTAAAGAAGTGTGCAGAGGAGCTACATGAACTGATTCCCTCAGCTCCCTTCTATAACCGAACAAGCAGAAAGTCCGCAGGTAGACACCGTTTTATGGTGGAAGTGCCGAAGTATCGAACACAGCGCTTTGCTTCAACGTTTATTGTACGGACGGCAAAGCTTTGGAATACTTTACCAGAAGCTGTGTTTCCTGCGAACTACAATCCAGGGGTTTTCAAATCTAGAGTTAATAGGTATCTTCTAGGTAAACGTGTTACACCCTAGGCTGCAGCAATGCTTAACATCAGGCAGGCTGTAGTCAAACGTAAACCTATACCACGTAAAAAAAAAAAAGGGAAAAGTAATGTCTCTTAGTAGAGGGTTTGTGTATTTGTTCAAAATTACATTGCCAATTGGTTCCTGCGTAATAATAATAATAATAAATAAACTTTACTTTACTTTAATTTGAATGGACTGATTATTATTTTACTTCCTTTTGACAACTTTTAAATTATATATAAGTATATTAATTATTATATGGCATTGTTAAGTGATTGTAAATATTGTGATTGTAAGGTATTTAAGTATGAAATAATTAATGTAATTGGTTTTGACCGTTTTAATTATTATTAAATAAATAAATAAAATACATAAATAAAATAAAAAACATAATAAAACTATACATAAATGCACTATAAACACCGCACTAGGCGAACCTGTGTCGCGGTGTGATTGCCTTCTCGTTCCAGACATTACTAGTAACAATAAAGAAAATAATATATACTAATAGTGATAGCAGTACATAATAAACTTTGTTAAATATCTAAGGTATCTTAACAATTAGGTAATTACATTTTACTTTTAGGCGTTAGGTAAAATTTTTTTTTTTCGTATGGTTTGTATTCATTAGTTTTTATTTTGTCTTAATGATACGCAAAAGGAGAAAAAGATTACCACAAAGTTAGTCTTTATACAAATTCGCTTTTAAAAGATTAAAAAAAGTCATAGACAGTTCTTGGAATCTTATATGTATGCACTTTACATGTATCACTTGTTTGTCTACTATTTGTTTGTTTGTTTACGTGATACTGCTGTATCTGTAACTTCACAAAGAGCCCAATTGAGAATTTAAACCACTCAGAGATGAAAAGTTAGTTAAAGTGAAAGTCGATAACAATTTGAAACAAATCGGAAGCTCCCTGTAAACACCCTCCTCTCTTCCCCTCCCGTCCCCTCCGCTCCTCTCACCTCACTTGAACAAATTTACTCACAAATTTATTAAAACTTTAAATTGGTAACTGTCAGTAAATAGCATGTACTCTCAAATTAATATCTGATATCTAACTCCTTGGATAACTTCTTTGAGGTTCTGAAGTACTCAAAGAAAATTGTTGGTACAAAGTAACAGAATCATATCCTAGGCAGTATTTAGTTGTGTCCATTTTACTGTATGTAATTTAATCTTTAAACTTGTGTTGTGTTTCATTTGTAAATAATTTAGTAACAAATGAGTACACCATATCATGTAGGTATTGTATAAGATGAAGGAAACTAACGAAGCCTTAACGCTTTATCTACACACTAGTAGCTATATATTGTAGCTATTTGGATAAGTTGAAGTAAAATCTGCAAGTCATTGATTAGAGGCCGCGGGACGAAGTTAAACGCGAAATTAACAAGTACAGAGTTCATTAACGTCTATCTTTGTAAACTTGGGAAGAAATGGCAAATTTTCGAACTCGCCCGCCGCTTTGATTGTTTTGCGATAAATCGGAATTCCGGGGACTAATTTTCCGAATTTTAGCCGAAAGTTGGGAACATTTTAACGAAGGAAGCGACATCTGGTGTTCGGTGGGTCTAATTAAAATAGCGGCGAGGAAGAGACCATCACAAGGAAGTATCGTGGAGTGTGGAGGGAGATGTCGCGGCGGCTGTACTCGCGGCGGACTCACTCTGAGTCGTAAAAAGTTTACTCGACGACACTTAAGTCAGTTTGGGAGGGGGCTACTATGAGCCTCTCAAAGTTTTAGTAAGTCAATATTATTCAAAATTACTACTACTTCTAACTCTTAGGTGTTCATGATTACAATAGTTAGTAAAATTACACCATATATAAAGTTGATGTAATGTTTTAGAAATGAGATAGGCTAAGATTTTTGTGTGCATATTAATTTGATATATGATGTTATTTTATTTTTATTTATTAATTCCACACAGACAAGTATTTGTTCAAGCTAAGCACTTCAAGCATGCAAGCAGAGTTTTACTAAAATAATACATTAAAAATTTAATGGTCCATGTTATAGATGTATTCTTGGACTTGTTGTCAGGAAAATATCTCAACTAGTCAGTAGTACCCCCCTAGTTTAGCAAATGCGTGGTTTCCTCCCCCGGGCACAAGTTGCGAGTGTGGGCCGCGAGAGGGCGCGGCGGTGCCACGGAAGAATGCCGCCTTTTACAACAACAACTAGTTTACGAGTTAAGCGTCACTTCACTTATAGTTGGCGAGTTAAGCGCCACTTCACTGTAATCTGATCAGAACACATGTTGACGCGCTTAACGCTTAACTTACGGGGGCGTAAAAGTAAGTCACGTTCTGTAAATATATGAAACACGTAGTTGTTGAACGGCTGTTACAATTTTTAAATTATATTGCTGTTTTCACATATTAAAGTGTACAAACCATCTGCAATCTGAAGCATGAAGCCCAAAACAGGAAGAGAAGGAAAGTCACTGTGGTCACCCTCTGCCCCATACAGGGGACGAGGAACATGAGTCAAGTAACTCAAGTCTACAGATATCTCTCTCTCTCTCTCTCTCTCTCTCTCTCTCTCTTTCTGTCTCTTTCTTTTGAGTCATATTTCCTAATGACTGAGGGTCGTGACTCTCTCCAGAACAAATACCTACGTTAAAGGAATTCTACAGATATATCAAACTAAGGACGTCCTACTTTTTGGATAAGGGTTAAACGCGACTTTATTCCCCGCCTAATTATCTAAAATCTCAGACTCGAGCCTAATTCCAAGTTCAGCTGATTAATGTTCACATTTCGTCCTAAATAAAACGAGTCTTAATGTAATTAAACATGGAGGAGTGTTCAGTGGAGCAAGCGGAGCTATTGTAGCTGCGAGTGTTTCATGTAGCGGGGATACTGGTGCGAATACTAAACTGAAGTCGGATTTGATTTGACATTGTATTACTTATCTTTGTGAAGATACATTTTGTGTATAGTGTACAGTGGCAGACTAGAACTTAGCTTCTTAATTTTTTTAAAAACTAAGTATAAAATCTATACTAATATTACAAAGCTGAAGAGTTTGTTTGTTTGAACGCGCTAATCTCAGGAACTACTGGTGCGAATTGAAAAATTCTTTTTTTGTTTAATAGACCATTTATCGAGGAAGGCTTTAAGCTATATAACATCACGCTGCAACTAATAGGAGCGAAGAAACAATAGAAAATGTGGGAAAAACGGGGAAAATTATTCATCTTTGAGGGCTTCCGTTGCGTGCGCTGCGAAAACGGTTCAAGATATCAAAAAAATGTAAATGAAAGAATTATTCCTCTTGAAATGACCTAACAAAATGTCCGCAACAGTATATGTCTATCTTTTAAGGTGAACTCACTAGAACCGTTTTTATGGGAATAACTATTCCACGCGGACGAAGTCGCGCGCACCAGCTAGTATTTAATACGCAGCAAACATTTTATTTTTCAATTATCGTCAGAAAAACTACAAAATAATTGACTACCGTATTAATTCTAATAGTTTGTGGTAAACTTGTGAATGTAAATAAGAACTTGATGATTTTTTTTAATATGAAATAGGCTTGCGTTGGACTATAGCCTGCCTGATGTTAAGCACCACTATAGTCTAAAATGTAGTACGTTTTGCTTGTGATTTGTCGATATTTGTACTATTTTCAATTTCAAAACAAATCCATAGCTGATCATTATGATGATTATTTAAAATGTTAATTGTGCTTATTTTATCTAGTTGAGCCACTCTCAAACATAAAATGAAAAACGTTCTAGGTTTCATCTGAAATTTCCCTCCTCCAATGTAAGGTACCTGCTAAGTATCTCCTTGAATTGAGGAATCTGATAAATATTTAAAACAGTCTCGAAGAGAGATCTCACCGGAACTTTGTAAGACTTGTTTTCTAGGCAGATTACTTAATTAGTCTCACTAATTTGTACTTTTAAAGCCACCTGTATAGTGAAGTTCCACAATAAATATTTATTTTCCGAGGTGTGTTGTACATTTTACGGCCGTTCAAAAAACAACGAATACAATATGATTACTGGCGTTTTCAACTAGCAGATTTCAATACAATAAAACACGTAATACGGTTGACTGAGCAAGAAATGAATCATACCTATCCTGAACGGGCGTCGCATCCGCCTGGTGGAGAGTCGTCGCTCCTCCAGCCGCAGTCGCAGCCGCAGCGGCTCGCGTGACCGACGCCGGTCCAGGTAAATAAAGGTTTTTTTTTTATACTACACAGTGAAGTTTTTGAACACCAGCATGGTGATCCACAAATTTAGAGAGTCGATCAAAAATGCAATCTAAACGAACACATTACAATCCACCAAATTTTAGATATTCCTAGGTATGTAGGCTTTAGTCATTTTGTCTGTCACAAAAACCAACACAAAAAAAGTTTCTTGTTTCGTCGGCGAATTTGTTAGTATGGGTGACACACGCACCCCACAGTCACTTGAAGTGACATCCTTACAAGTGAACACAGGTTTATAGCTATACTGGATTGGAACTAGCTCCAATCAGCCTATATATAAATAATACTTTAATTTTACTGACACCAAAACAAATAAAAATTTGAAAGACGCAAGATTTGGATTCATTTTAATTATAATATTCCCAAAACCTCTTATTCAATTCATTTCACAACTTGACCTCGAGCAGTTTTCCATTTATCTCGCTTTCTGTAAATCGCGTAATCAGCAAAGATAATGACAATCGTAGCGCGAGGCCAAACACTACGCGATAAACACTCGTCCCATCTCGTCCCATCATCTCGTCCCATTTTGTCCCATCTCGCGGCGGATTGTCCCGAACAATGGCTGTCAGAAGCACAGGTTGGGACGACACGGAACAGAACAAGAAATTAGGGGGAGATGTTGGCTAACTTGGCACTGACGATAAAGTTAGGTTCGTAACAGATTCATTTTAGTACTTAAAGGCTCCACTTTGGGCCACAGTGTCACACTTTACTGCCCAGTATAAAAAAACATACTAACCTTCAAAATTTTATTAGTGAAATACTTATAAACTATTTAGTAATTTAGTATGTGAAACTGCATTTCAATGATATATGTATTTAATGACAGTTGTAGTTTTTTTTTTCGTGGGATCTGTAACTGCACGCCTGTCAGCAAAATAATGAACGAGCTAAATGAAATCATAAACATTAAATACCAAGAATAGTGGTTAGTTGATTTGAGTGGCATATTGTTAATCTATGCGCTGATGAATATAAATAAACATATTATAAACCCGTTTAAGTTAAAAATCTAATTAATAATTTATTTAATAAGATGATACTATGATGTTGTGTCCATTACATTATAAGTCGCTGTCACCGCGGTGGACGCTTTGTGTCTGTTTGATGTCTTGTGTAATTGTCGTATGAAATCATTTTGCAAGGTTTTGTGCCGCATTGTGCGTGCGCTCTGCCCTTCAAGCTGATTACAACTTTCTTATTTACACATACATTACAATATGTACGAGTACCGGTTTTCACTCTCGTCTAATATGAGAAAATAAGATGTGAGTGAAACCCGTAATAATTACATATTGATAAGAATGTGTCACAGTGGTTTTCATAAAAAAATACATTTGTTTTTATTTTATTTGAAAAATATTCTACTATTCTGGTGGCCGGGATTTATTTCTTTATTAAAACTATTTACAACTATAAACATTTTTTAGGCTTTTGTCCAGTATGTCACTAACATAAAGTGGCATCCTTCTAAGTGATACTTGTACTTTGAATGTATACTTAGCTTATTTGGGAACACATTCTGTGTACCATTATAAATAAATAAATAAATGGAAGCTGTTACGACACACAGTTACAAACCTAACAAAGGATAAAAAGAACATCATTTAACAGGCTACGTTTTGCATTTCATTTTACATATATGAGGTTTTTGTGTTTTTACCACGGCGTGTTTATTTAGAACAAGTCTCTGTATAGGCTGTTTATTCATCAAATTGGCTCCCGTATAGGATTGCTTTTATAATGGACTACGTTTTGATTAGAAATGAAATAACTACATAGATTATTAAATTCAAAATCAGTAAACTTTTGAGCATGCAAGAAAAAACATTCTGAAGCCACAAAAAAATTACTTTCTCCTACAAAATTCCCTCCTTTTTAAGGTTAGTTAATGTTAAAAACATTATTTATGATTTGTGACCACCTCCGATATATATCATCAAAGTTAAAATTGTCTACTAAAGTATTCAAATTTAAACTTCCCAAGCACTTTATTTCCTCCGAATACTTTCGAGTCGTCTTATTGTAAACCAATCAGTCAGGCGCCGGTGGGTAATCTTCCCGCTATTTAGCTAAATGGCTGTTTAACACTCGCGCAATCCATCATACCTTAACGAGTGCTCTCTATAGCGCCAGTTAGGGCCGATGTACGCCATCTAGCGGCCACTCGGAACAATGGAGGGTGATTCATGATCGCTTTTGTTGGTAGTGATACAGTAGCTATGGTCGTGATAAAGGTAAATGGAATCTGCGTATTCCTTATTCCTTAAAGACGGAACTCGTCTTACAAGTTGTCCAGAGGTTCTAGTAAGCAGTTGAATATGAATACGGTAAAATTTACAATAGATAAGACTGTAAAAATTGCTAGAAAAATGGCTAAAAATTGCTTTGAAAGAAAAGAAAAATATAGTTTTACAGTTAAAGTAAATTATGATGTAAACTATTAAATTTCTTTTTATAGGTATATTCAACGCGATCATGAAATTTAAGCATTTTTCCTCAATAAAAACCCACACCAATATCTTATCTACCTATATAATGCAGACATTTTGGACGACATTCAACGTAAAAGTTTTCTAATTTTGATCTTATACACGTTGATAATATTGATCATATTTTAAACAGAATAATACAAAGTTATTTTCATTTAATATTTTTTTCTTCTCTTAACCATATTTTCGATATGCGCAGCCTTAATAACTTAAGGCCACGCAAGCTCAACGGCGCACAAATTGAGTGAGAAAGAACGGAAATTAAAGTACACGTACTTTGAACGAAGCGAGGGGAGTAAGGGGATAGACGGAGAGGTATACATAGGGTTGATTTGATAAGTTGTTTTATAAATAATATTCCTATTTATGAAAGTAAATAAACAGCATTTGGGCACTAATAGGAAATACATTTTATCACAACATATAGACTGTAAAAATATTTGTATCAGAATTTTTAGTAAAAAATAATCCAGAAGTTTGATACATTACAAAGTTTTTTTACAAAAAATATGCCTAATTCTATGACGCCATCGTTAAATTTTTAGTCTAGTGTCAAAAACACACATAATACTACAACCCATTCTTAAATAGCTCACAAAGTTTCCCTTTACAAAGTATGTTAGTCATAACCCGGTTGTGTGTCGTTTGTCCCGGCTCGGCGCGGCGCCACTCCGTGCATCACTCCACCGGACATCAGATTATGTCATCGAGGCGGGGGCGGGGGGAGGGGAATGTGACGAGCTGAGCCTTAACAGAGGGACTAGTTTTTATTCATTTATTTTATTCTAGACATGATAGCGCTTGATTGTATTTCGTCTAACGTTAAGATAGATAGATAGATAGATAAAACTCTTTATTGTAACACACATTGAAAAAAAATAAAGACAAACAGAAACACAAACGACTTAAAAAATAGTGCCACAACTGGCGGCCTTATCGCTAATAGCGATTTCTTCCAGGCAACCGTAGGATGGACAGGAGTCGAAAGAAAAATAAAGGATGGGGTGTTAAAAAAAAGAGAAAATATTATACAAACAATAAAATATTCAATATTATATACATAATAACAAATAACACATATTACTTATAAGTGTAAATAACTATAAATATATAACACATATACATATTATACCTACATACTATACCGACAGAAGGAGACAACAATAAACACACGATTTCAACAGCAGATTATTGAGCTATTGAGTTTAGGTACCAGTTTTTAACCTGTGTTTTGAAAGCCTCAAGAGTCTTAGCTTGTTTGATACACAAAGGCAAGGTGTTCCACAAATGAACAGCTCTTGCTGTGAAAGAATTTTGATAGAAAGAGGTACTGGCCTCAGGAGTCTTAAGAATAAGCAACGTTTTAAATTATTGTTTTTGAGAGAAAATAATTACCACCCAATTTATATAAGGAAAAACGATATAACGTTTATCAGTAATGACAACTTTATTTACAATAATAAAGTATGAACACAAGGGAAGAAAAACTAAACCTACTACTTCTAACTACTACAAAAAGGGGCACTTAGAAAATCTTTAGAAAAGCCTAAAGATAATCTAAGTGCTCCAGCCCACTACCAGAGGGCAGCGTGCCCAGCATACTGGCCGCATTACCACGCTGGATAATGTAGTTACGTTTATCAGTCAATGTAGTTTGCCATAAATATGTTTTTGAAATTGGTTTAATGAAAAAAAACAGCTACTATGGGTTTAACATAAAAAATGAATTGATGAACATAATATGTAGGTGTTCGATAATTATTAATAGGTAACCGTGTATTTTCATTTTTGTGCATAAATTTTTCAGATAACACAAAAGGTATTGTTTGAGTACTTTACAAGTAAACCGATTCATTTCCTATTAGAAATCCTTGAAGTTGTCCTTCTATCGTATCGCACTGCGTCCTGAATGTATAAAAATGAATCTTACAAGGTTAGCCTTTATTCCGTTAGCTGCATCGAGACGTGCCGTCACGTGAGACAGGAGTACACCACATATAGGGAACAGTGTCAAGGTGTGAACGGGATAGCTATCGGTTTCAAGGTTCCGGTCTTTTGTTGGTTGGAGATAGGTGTTGAACAGTGCCAAGGTTTGAGGTGATTCAATTTACCTTATATCCAATGCATTTATACATCTTGAAAGTCTAGTTGTTGTCTAGGGTTTGATCAGATATAAGAAAGCGACCTTTACTAGAGAAAAGACAAACAAAATAGCAGCGTCTGTAAAATACCTGTTAGTCTACGGAATGGTAAATTAAAACATCTAAGGTAAAGAGTTATATTTCTCATAAAATTAATAAGTTAGGATGTCTGTCCCTACAGACATTATTAAAATAAAAAAATATATAGTTTATGTAAACCAATTTGGTTTTCTCCATCGTGCAAGTTTAATTTAATATGATAATTTGATCACAACTTACTTACAAATGAAACAACATTCACATAATGGCAGTGAGTATCCCATAAAATCCCCCGACACCTATACCAGTAAATACCGGTGACAAACAAACAAACTATGCAGCCTCATTTAAATAAACATCGCGTTAACCCTTGTGTAAAGTTTTGCAATAATAAATTAACTGGAAGTGCAGGACCTTTGTCACAAAAAATAAGGTCACGGAGTCCTGCGGGTCGTGGGAGGAACATAGAGTCCTGCGGGTCACGGGAGGGACATAGAGCGGATAACAGGACTCGATCCCGCGGGACATATTTCTGGATGTCCGGAACAAAGCTCTTAGACTGAAAGGGACGTTCAGTAGGTGAAGTTGGAACAGTGTGTAGTAGTTCAAAGGTAGCTCTATAAAATAGTTGTGTATGATTTCATTTGCGGTTAATGTTATTTGCCTTTAACATAAAATTCTTGCTAGATTTAATTATTGGTTCAAGTCAATATTTCCTGTGTTAAGTATATTAAACCAAAGAAATCCATAACAATATATAAATAATAACTTTGACTCTTTGTTTTCGAGTAATATTTTTTCTATGAAAAACATAAGTTATTTTTTGTTATAATAATATGGAAAAAGTTAATTGTTTAAAGAGGCAACTGCTACATTTAATTAAGAATTAGTTAATCAGCTTGAGTTTGCATACTGCATAAAATACCCTATGTATGTACAATGTCCTCGCATTGTGAGAGTATCTCTCGAACTAACCGAGTGCAGATTACAGGGAGATAGTTCCGAGGTACCATAACCTTCATCTAAATGGCATGTACGAACAGTAGGTAAAAAACAGAGCACTTTTTTACATAGACAAATAAGATATGTGTTATGTATACTATAAACTTGTGTTCATAATGAAGCAATCAGTGAAATTTAACATGGATTGATACAGTATTATTTTTACAATAACTCTAATTGGACGTTTCTTTTTATCGGATTACATTAAAACTGTAAGTCTTTATCATTATTTTATTTCGATATATTACCAGCAGACTCTTATAATATCCCTAAAGTACTAAACTAAGCGCAAATGACTATACTTTAGACTTTATGAAGAGAAGTTTTATGAACCTCCCCGAGTTATCCCAATCAGCTTAAAAGTTCAACTTTGAACAACGGCATCAGGAAGTCAAAACTCGATATTTCTCGAAGTTGGTACACTGCAGCTTAAAGTATGAGCGAGCGGTAATCCGGTCACATGTGGACACCTTGCCTGCAGCAACAATCGCCGGCGCACCTCCCGCCCCGGTACCACCTGCCTACGCCGACCAGCAATGGACTTTGTTCAACTTTATTAGTCCGAAGTTAGTTTTAATGGCTACTACCGTACTACCTCTACACTTCTCGCTAGCTAAACTTAAAACAGTACACGCTTGCCGAGCCAACTCTTACCTTATCCCATTGTTACTACGGTTAAGATTTGCTTGTTGCTGTGAAATTATTTGGAAGGTATAAGAATAGCAGTAGTAGTTGCGTTCACGTTTAAGATGTAAATAGCGGTAATAGAGGGCAGTGGTGACGCCGAGAGGCCGCCATTATGCAATCAAGGCTGTGTGGTGTATACTCATAGTGAGCATTACTCAAGGAGGCTTTATAAACGTGGGCGGGAATTAAGTCATTTGGAAATTGCGTCGGTAATTTGCTTTTAAAACGTAATTTGAATAGTGGATGTAAAGATAGGGGCATAGTTGCGTGGTTCTTTTATGTTATTTCTATAGATTCAGTGAATTTATATGAGCAAGTGAATTCTAGTGAACACTAATTGAAGGTTATTTATCATATTATTTGAATGCATGCGTTATGATGTGTGCTTCATTTGTAATGATAGGCAAGATATGCCTCACTCACTGATAAGCACGTCATTCAAATATAACGTTCTTTTAATCAGTGCAAGTGCGTTTGAACCATTGTTAAATTTTAATACTCGTGTCCAAACATCTCTGCAAACTGAGCTACCACCGCGTTTACTAAATTTAATCTCATACATGTAACGCCAAACTAGCGTAGCAAGTGTTACGAATGGCTACGACATGTCTACGGCGTAGCACTGCTACAGCCACGCGTAGTCATGTTATGTACATGTAGAATAACAAAAGTAAGCTTTGCATTTGTATTTTTTACACACAGCAGATATTTTCTAGATATTTTTATTATTAAATAAATAAATAAATATTCCGGGACATTGCACACAGCGCCATCTAGCCCCACACTAAGCAAACGCTTGTGTCGTGGGTACTAGATGCCGGATATAATACTTATATACTTTTCTTTTGTAAATACATACTTATTATACATACAAACGACCAGACTCAACACAAGTAGTTATAAATTTTTAAAGTACATAAATACTTGTGTCATGCGGGAATCGAACCCGCGACCTCTAGATTAGAAGGCAGAGCCACTACCAACTAAGCTAACAGGCCAGTCGGACTAGTAGTAGTATTACATGCTATTTATTCAAATAGCATCTAATTATTAAAGACATTCGTTTACCTTCTACTATTTTTTTTAAAACAAATGTATATTTTAAAAATATATACACATATTTTTACATACATGTATGTATAAATCTATAAACCTGTGATTTTCCTTCAATCTTACTTTCGACAAGGAAAACATCTAAGTCTGCTTGTAGTAAAATATATCTAAGTTAAGAAATAAAATAAATATACCGGACGAAGACTTAGAAAAGGGAGACAGACACGTGTGTCACGAACATAATATATATAAATATATAGGTTTAGGTATATATAGCATCATCCTGCTTGGATACAATAACGTGGCTGAACAAGGAAAACGCAACCCACACTCAGTGATATTACATACTCAGATAAACACTATCTAGATTATAATCACACAATTAATGTACAGGTAAAACTTGGGAGTGTAGATGTGTGTGACTGCAAATCATTTGTAGATTTCGCCATGCAAATAAACTATATGCTATCCTAGGATTACTGCAGCTAAAGATATAAAGAAGAGGTAAAACTGTAGAACGCCACTATCACTGGCATTGTCATTGTAATGTATACATTTCATAATTAACCTCACAGTCTAATCGTAGAAGTGTGTAAAAATCGTTTTTGTTAAGCTCAGTTTTGCATCAAATCAAATGCTAAAAATAAAGGAGACGCACGCAAATTTTCTCTTTTACGTTACGACAGAACTAGGGTTTACGAGCACATACTCGCGAGCACACGCCGCCTCTATCTAAACTTGCATTCCTGTTTCTAGGGGAATATGTGAAATAAGTTTATAGCAGGATGTTTTAAACTATGGCGTAAAATACACATTCTAAAATACATCCGAATTAAAATTAATAAGGATTGTTGTAGAAAGTTGACTATTATAATAATCACTTGGCTACATTTTTTTACAGATACTGTAATAAATCTTATTAAACGTTGAATTTAAAGTCACTAATTTTTTTTTTTTTTATAAATATCTTATATTTATGATAATGATAAATGATAAATTTAATGAATATTACAGGATTAAAAATTTTGATCGGTGAATCAAAGTACTAGTTTATATTAAATTTTATATCAGTAACAAAACGTTTTAAATTTACTATCACGCGCAGAGTGCAAATAATGGTGGACCCCAAACTAGGCTTAAGCCTGTATCTTGGGCATCCTTACAATTGTTTTTCTAAATGCAGATGATCGCGCTTTCATGTACTACATGTTTTTTAACAATACATAATGTTAGTAGTATTTTAGATACAAAAATATTGACACCAAATATATTAATTAATTTTAGAAATAAAAATTAAAAAAGATTACCTGTTTTATTTGTATCAAAGTTGTGAACATTTAATGTTAGTACTAAATCTGCGGTCCCATTAAGTCACCACCCCTCTATGCTCTCTGCTCGCATTGTTCCAAAATGGTTACATTTGTAGTTAGTCACGAGCCGGCACCTGGCTGCTGAGTGCTGAGTGCTGGATGCTGGCGCTGAGGACCAGGAAATTGTCTCCTTCAACGAGAGAGGAGGTTCAAGGATGGAATACCTTTTGTTCTGTTTAGTTTTAACAGAAATTTGAAGACATTGATTTTTGTTTATGCACATTAGTTTAGGTTGTTATTAACGATGTATTATGTTATTCCTGTCTATCATTACACTTATAAAACTCAAAATAACTTGAACTTACATACACGTTATCTCAAACTTAAGCTATTGTTAAATTCAATGTGGTGTTTGTCAGTGTTTACTTATCTATACTATAATATTATAAAGCTGAAGAGTTTGTTTGTTTGTTTGAACGCGCTAATCTCAGGAACTACTAATGCGAATTGAAAAATTCTTTTTGTGTTTAGTGGACCATTTATCGAGGAAGGCTTTAGGCTATATAACATCACGCTGCAACTAATAGGAGCGAAGAATTAATTAAAAATGTGGAAAAAACGGGAAAAATTATTCATCTTTGAGGGCTTCCGTTGCGTGCGCTGCAAAAACGGTTCAAGATATCAAAAAAATATGTATGAAAGAATTATTTCTCTTGAAATGATCTAACAAAATGTCTGCAACAGTATATGTCTATCTTTTAAGGTTAACTCAATAGACCCGTATTTATGGTAATAACTATTCCACGCGGACAAAGTCGCAGGAACCAGCTAGTTTATATATATGGTTATAGAAATGGTGGTAATTATTTATTTTTTTACTTAATTAAACCAGTAACAACCAAATACATTAATGACAATGCATTTGTAACGGATATACCTAAAACAAATGGTAAGTTAGGTTTCCGTCATATTTAAATGACTTAAGTATATACTCATAGTTTTAAATTGTACAATTCCTTAACATTAAACCCAAAAAGCAGGCGGCTTTATTATACATTAATATAAAGCATTCAGTATGCTTTAATAAAATTTAAATTAAAACTGTTTCGATTTCAGCAAACGCTTTCGGCATTCATTAAATAAAATGAATCTTAGCTAAAGTGTTATTTGGCACTCACTAACATTACGTGCATGAGTATTATAAACATACATTATATAACATATAAACTCGGATATTATCACTAGGGATAATGGCAAATGTTTGAAAACATTTACATAGAATATACAATTAATGTTCAGATCCATTTTAATGCTAAATCGTCTCACGCATGACTACTACTCGCCAGAACTCGCCATCATATACTTCATGTTCACAAAATACATAACAATAAACTATAGTATATTTATTTTGCTAATTCGTTATTGCTTTTTAGCTATTCAATCATGAATGAATTTTGGATACATATGTGGATTGAAGCCAATTTCAAAACAGATATCCAAATTGCAACAATAACAATTTTATCCGAATGTCCCGCTAGTGCCGTGCTACTGTCCCCAGCCAGGCCCGGGTGTTGGAATGGGTACATTTGGTCCTCCACGTCCGCTGCGACCATTCCACACATTCGTATTCAAAACAGGACTCTCAATAATATCATAGTATGTAGGTTCATCGTATTATACGTCATAATGTGCTAATAATGTTTGTGATTAAAAAGTGGTGTTACACATCCTGCTTTGTTAAACAAACTTTATCTTTTATACGAGTTTGTACTTAAATGAGTAAAAACTAAAAATTAAAAAACATAATTATTAAAATACAATTAATCATTAGACTAGCTATTGAAGCCAGTGTGGCTCAGCGGTTCCAGTGTCGATTTTTCATCCAGACGCACCCTGGTTCAAATCCGCCCTACACCAATGACTTGAATAAATGTATTTTCAAGTTAAGTGTGGATTTGCACTCGCTTAACGTTGAAGGAAAACATCGTGAGGAAACCGACGTGTTTGAGGATCACAATATCCGAGGACATGTGTCTTCCGTGGAAGGACCTGGGCACCCACCACGATTTATCTGCAGATATCTAATTTATTCTGCGTGGGATTCACGACCCTCAGTTATGAGGAAATACGACTCAAGAGAGAATTATTACACTGGACGTAGGCAGAAATGGCTTTCCATCAGGCAAACTATGGTCAAGTGCAAACCAATATTAGTTAAAAGAAAGGTAGCAATGTTTGCGTGACTTAAATCAGAATACATTGTTAAGTCCGCCTACCGTTACTTATAGACTACAAATAAAGTGCAGGTAATAATGAGGTGAGCACTGTCCCGGCACTAACCACTGCTACATCGCTTACACACCGGGCTACGCTGCTCGGTCGGACGGTCAGTGGCATAGTTGCTGAGACTGGCTGGAACTTGTGGTCTCTGGGCTCCACGGTACTAGTACTATGTCGATTTGAATAGTCTGGCGAGTGATTTCTAAGAGGGGTAATGAAAAGTGTATTGTGCTGAGAATTAACGAAGAATCCTTAGATACTTCATAATTAATAATATTCATTGATTGATATAGTTTTTGTTTGAATTTTTTTTGCAACAAATAGTAGTAAACAACTTAGAACATTTTAAAATAATTAAGCTTAACAGCTACAATAAAAATCAAGTTACAAGGGGTGGTAAATATTCTACACCTTCTAACTCTGGACAAGTCCCATCACTAGTTCAGTAGTAGTAGTGTTCAAGGGAGATTTCATTGGTTCGATACAATAAGCGTTGTTTATATCTGTTCACAAAACCTGCAAGAAATTATCAACTTGGCTCTTTTGTTAAAGCAGATGTATACGAAAAATACATTTATTTTGCGATGAAAATCGTATGTATTTGTAATTTGTAGTTTCAACAATTCGTTTTTATTAATTTTTAACACAAAAGCTTGTGAGCCTGTTTATGTATTATATCTAGAAAGTGATGTGATTTGAATTAAATTTGGAAAGGAGATAGATCGAACCTTAGCTTAACTCAGTAATTATTTTGTGACCAGATTAACGCGAGCAATAACGAACTCCATGTAAGACTTTGCTTTGACGTAAAAACATATCAAATCACTGTTTGACGCATGAAGCCAGAAATGAAAATATACAGCCACACTGGGTAAGGCTTATTTCTATTCCATGGAGGTCCGGTATTGGTATCGAGGAGTCAATCTGTCCGTACTTCCTTGTACTTGTGGTACAGCCTTCACTGAGACATGGGGCTAGGGCTGGACTACATGAAGTTAACATTTAATTATGATTTGTAAATTTTGGATGTAAATAGCAGAACTTTAGAAAGCCTTTCAGATTAATACGAGCAACAGTTTACCTATTTTATATCTTTCTTTACTTTATCACTCCACACATTCGCACTTATATCAATGCAAAAGTGTATGTGCTATTTGCGATGGCTATTATAATTTTCTCCTAAATTTGTTGAAATAATTAATAAAAAAGAGGTGTATTCGTTTTTTTAAAGGTCTTATAAATTATCGCTCGTAATTGTAAACATGACGAGTGATAATATTGGTAGATAAAGGTGTACTGACATTAAGAAATTTCGAGAACCAAGTTGGTATTGATTTTACGTCTCAATTTTAGTATTCCCCACTCTCATTTATTTGTTTTTCTAGTTCAAAAACTACACCTACAATTCCTCCACTACACATTGTGTACATAAGCCCTAGCGTTCTACTTGTGGTTGGGTTTTTACCGCCGGTTCCCTGGAGTCGGGCAATAATTCACGGCCTCTCGCAGCCTTCATAAATTACGTGCGATACAATATCGACACCGAGACCGCACACACACACACAAACACACACACATACACAGATGTAGTTCTTGGTTCTTTGATTTGAAGTAATTTAGAAGATTAAGATTTTGTGATCTTTTAATTATTTTAGGTTCTTATAGCGACATTGTAGGCTACAATTTATGTACAGTATTCATATTTTATTAAAAAAACGTTATACAAATATATAATTGCTCTAAAATCAGAGGACTACGTTGCATAAATAAACTTGATTCAATAAAATATATAAGCTACGAAAAACACCTTTGCCTGATAAAATTAAAACCTTAAATAATAAAAAATGTAAAACAAAAATTATATTATTTGGTATTAAAAACTCATCACAGTGGTAACAATTACAAAGAAATATGTTTATGGCCAATTATTTCATTTCCTAAGGCAATACAAACATATTAAAAAGTTGATGATAAGATGCACGACCGACTGCCTGTTCCGGCGGCTTGGTCAGTTATTACAGTAGTGTCGTGTAATGTTCAGGCGTGCGCGGTGAGATACGGTGGATATAGGAGCATATTGGCGGGATTGGATACTATAAGATATAGATTGGAGAGGATAATAATATGATAATGGTTTAATGATATTGGTTTTGATGAACTAATAATGCTTGTTTTAGATTAAATTTTAAGTTGTTCACTTCATGTTTATTTATGTAGTAGGAATATTTGGTGAAAGTGGTTTGAAATGAATTATTGCAGGCTAAAATAAATATATATTATAGGAATGATGGTTTTGTTGTGATAAGAGTCATGCGAAGAGCAATAAAAATGTATACAATGTTTATCGTCCTTCCATCAAGTAATGTATACTTTCACGTCTTAGCTTAGTTCTAAACAATTATTAGGTACTCAAATATATTTGTTTAAATGAACTATATAACCTTAAAATACACAGAGAAATAAAAAAAAGCGACTAAGTCACCTCTAATGTAAATTACTTATATTCAAAAAAGGTGAGGCAAAAATTGTACACATTTAAGCATAAATTGGCCAGCCTTGTGAACCTGTCCAATGTAAACATAACCCAGTATAAAGTAAACATTGTTGTTCTCCGCGTACTACTATTCAAAAAGTTGCCAAGTCAAAGTACGTATCCAAAACATTTTCCGAGGCAATTACTTACAAAAACACCGATTCCAAATTTAGTACAAAATTTTCCGTTCCGATAACAAAGTTGGGAACTTTCTAGAAACATCGGGAACAATCGAAACATTGTGTTATTCTACTTATTTCGCATTTACATTAACTCTTCAAATTTCTTCTTGAAATCATTATCGAACCTCCAGCTTTTTACGTTTTTCTGTTTTTATTTTGTAAGCTCTACAATGTTTGTGATTTTTTTTCGAAAATTATATTAAAAATGCGTCGTATAACCAACGAGAATATATTTCGTAAAATTATATTTATCCTTACGATATAAACTGGCTGAAGTAAAAACAATTAATCTTTAATAAATGTTGTTTTGTTCTTATTTATGTATGAATTCAATATGATGATTTTTGCCTCTTTTTTAATTAGAAACATAGTCCACATTTAATTACATACATGTAAGTGCGTTACTAACCTGAAGATGTGGAAGCTTAGTAAATCAAAGTTATGGTAAGTATTTTTCACTCAAACATTCGTTACCTCGAACAAAACTCTAATAGATTTCTAAAACTCATATAACGTGCTTGTAATTACCAAAAGCCAGCTATAATTAATTTCCAGAGAAGTATAACCATTATCTATGGCATTATTATGCGCGCCGCCTCCAGAAATCCAGAGTAATTATTGTAGAGAATGCACACTAACGCAGAGAAAGCAGTTTGTTCAATCTACAGAGAATACTAGCTAAAGACACCTAAATATCCTTCTATTATCTTTAAAAAACGTTTGATTAACCAAAATATGCATGTTATTGCTGTTTTTTCGACGTGTGGAACTAACTTTCTTGTAACATTATCTAGTGCTCTGAATAAATCATTGTCTTACTCAAAATAATCTACAAGCAGTTTCATTAAGCAATCACAGGGACGGAGAAACTAGAATACACATTATTCACTGATACATACGACTATTCAGTAGCTTATACATCAGAAATTATACCTACATCATTGTATTTTATAAATTATAACCTTGCAATATCAATAAAGAATCTTATTATGTTTAACACAAAATTATTTATCATATGGGCATTGAAGTTGTTTCTAAATAATGCTGCTTCTATGGAAAGTATATCGTTGGTTGAAGCCAAGCCAAATAGCCCCCACGTCCCAAACATTCACTATTAAGTCGTATGCTCTAATGTTAAATTGGGCATACAAATACTGAGTACGGATAAAACGAACGAACTTTGGGATAAAACACGAGAAATATGTGAGGATTAAATATATAGCTCTCAGAACTTGTGTTTTATCTAAAAAGTTACTGAGCATCTCCTTATGTAGGCAGGGACTTTGTGATTCTTCGTAGGCAAGTACTTTTTCATTTTAGTATATTGGTACACTGTACAGTTAAACATTTGACCACTAGGTTTCCTGAGTCCCTTGCACATGCAACACTTTGGTTCAAAGTTAAGCTTACCTGCACTGACAAGACTACCAAGTTAGTATAACGAAACATTCACAGAAACTTTCATGTTTCAACCATGATTTACTGTAGGTACTGATTATCTGTAAAGCTATCCACAATGTCCAGGTATGTAAGTACATACATATATTGTATAACGCGAGCTGACATTATGTCACGTTGGTTTGTCCGCCACGACGCGGACGTCAGAGAGTGACGTGGCTGGCGGTGTCAGCGCGGGCATGCCGCCAACGCCGGTTTCATTAGTGGAAACAAGCTGTCGCCATCGATGTGGAAAACAACGCATTGTTATTTCATTTTGGATGCGAATGTATCGGCTTTTTCAGTCGGAAGCTCGCGGGCCGAGTCGCGCTGGGTTACATGATATGAGAGAAAAGATTACTGTGTTTTATATTCATTGTTAATCGAAAGCAAAGGTTACCGTATTATGTTTACATTAATTCCGAATCGAAAACGAGTGATTTGTGACTGTCAAGTTTGCACATTCTCTCTAAAGTAACTCCAGGTATGAACTTCCAAGCTAATAGTATCATTGCCTCGTGTGTACTTTTTTAAGAATGTAAGCATATACGATAATATTTCTTCATAATGAGCTACTAGCTACTCTCAATTCAAAGGCAAATGAAAGCTAATTATAGTGTATTGAAATAAAATAACTTAAGTACCTACGAACAGTATTTTTTGAACAAATAATAACCAACAAAATACAATTCGACGAAACACAATAAAACATTGATTCCCTACCAAAAACATCAATACGTAACCGATCACAAACCCGAGCTCCGCAAAAATAATGAACCGCACAACAAACCAGCGAGCGCGGCAGAAATTACGATCTCTAATTAAAACGTCATCCAAGTATGATAGTTTAAAAGAGATCGCTCCATTTTTCAGTGCGACCGGTCGTAAATCTGGTCGGAGCGGGGTCGTACATCAAGCAGCCGGTCATCTGGGGAGGCAAGATCGGGTGACCACTCACATGGAAACATGGTACTGTTGCGCTCAGCTAAAATGTGGTTTCAATTGCGTGTGACGTAAGGTTTCATGGTTTTAAATATTCATCTGTTTTGTATTTTGAACTTACGAGTACTTAAATACATGATTACTTAAAGATTGTTTCAGAAATGAACACATATAAGACTAGTTTTAATCATTACATGTATATAAGCAACAGTACAGGTTTTGGATAAGGTTATTTCAGCACCATTTAATAGCAAAATCCATTTATCCGGTAGATCTTCTAAGGTTTTAACAATCGTTATCAAATTATTGTTAGCACAACAAGACGTGTAACGCTCCACAAACTTTATCAATAAATATTCCGGAGCCCTAAACGCAATTAAGGGTCAATTTGCCTCGTTGCCTACAACTAGCCACTTTCCTAACAAACGAGCATACTCTGAGAACCTTCGAGTACATTCCACTCACAAAATTCTATTTCCGTCGTTGGCTGATATTACAAAACGTCAAACAATCACCCATATCACGGAAATCCCATTGAAGAGGGTCTCTCCTATTACTTACGTTTCAAAATACTTTCTTGAGAGCAATTTTTGAATGGATTGTACTTAACCACCCATCAAAAAATGTGTAGGGTTTACATAAAAAATACTGAGCGTCCGTCAAATTTTGAAACAAGGCAAAAATAATCATCTCATTTTTTTTTATAACTACATAATTTTATCTCTAATATTTCAAACAACTCTAAATGTCTGTCAGTTACCTGTTAATTAAAACAAGTTTTAATGTATGCATAAGCAATAAATAAGCTATAAATAAAATTGACTCAGGTATACACTACCCAGTTATGTATTAACCCAGCATACCTGGATCCCTGGTTAAATAAACAAACAGAAAATATTATAGAAAGTATTAATATCAAGTATCGTGTCAAGCCGGCGCGGGCGGAGCTGGGCGTCACTCGGCAGTAATTGTATTGTGCGTCCTTTGTTGTAATATTACACAATCTACTTCAGACAACAAACGGAGTCATACTCATCCGCGAGCTCAAGCAAATTAGCTCGGGACATAAGTATGAAAAATGGTATATGTTGTAAGTAGGGAAATACACGGTTACTGCTAACTTCTTCCTAATTTCAAATTGTATTCTTTGTTAGGGTCTTGACTCCTCGCAGTATTAATTCTCTGAAGGAATTGTCTATGGCAGATTCATACTCGTAAATAGTAATGGGCGCCCAAGCCCTTCCAAGACACGTGTCCTCTGATTTTGTGATATTCATATATGTCAGTTTCCTTTTAAAAACTAATATTATTATATTTTACGTAAGTTTACTCTGTATAGTGAGGGACGCCACTTGAACGGTTCTTTGTTAGATATTAAGATTCTTTGAATACGATTTGTAAGTCAGGTTTAGTTCTAGTCGATACTTAAGGATATATTGGATGGCAGTGCTTGAAATAATTGATTTGACTTTGTTCTTGTTCTTTGAAAATGTTAAATTAAAATGAGATTTTATCTTTTCTTTTAATTTCTCTTTTCCGTTAAATTCCTTTTGCAATCGTGTCTTTGTTAGCTGCAGATAAACAAACATGAAGACAGTGTTTCATTTCCATTGTATTATTTCCAAAGAAAGGATTCGGTTGATTTTCCTCTGAAACGAGCCCTTCATCAGTTAATCTCTTTGCCCTTTCATAGCCCTTCCTAAAGTAACGTTTTCAACAAATTGAAATCATTTGACAATTAGAACGTAGTTTCACTGGAGCGCGTTTCACGCTTTTCCATACTCACCCCTATTCACTTGCTTTATATAACCAATTGATCTTTAAGAGAATATTATAACTCTTACACTTCAAAAATCATGGTTTCATACCATGACTTAAATCTGAAATAAAAACTTATAATGCAAGGAATGAAAATTTTCGATTTAAACTTAGTAATGATTTTTTGCTAAGAAATGAATATCAGGTATTTTGAATTTAAGAATGCTTATCAATTAGTTCTTTAGTGGTGATTATTTGAAGTAGTGATCAGCAAACAAAGAATAACATCAAAGAGACCGTACATTTTCCTGGAGCATATCGAATCATTTTTGGTTTCTCTTCCACCCAGAACACGTTATAAACAATTGTTCGATGCCAGTTCATATAACAGGTTCACGTCAGAGTGAGTAGAAAATAAATTGCAACCAAATATACCGTTTTAATATTAATCCAGTCGGCGGTGTCGCAGTCAGGCGTGACAGCTTTTTGTTTCGTTTACTTATCAGCTTTTCTCGTGATTGACTTTTATATTTCTTTTTTTATTTCGGCATCAGCTCGAGTTATTTGGGCCGGCTGAATAATGGCTGCTTTGTTACGCGTAAATACTATAAATGAGATTTGATTCAGTTGCGGAGAAACCTTTGTGTTTCTAGTTTGGTACAAAGCACTCTGTTTGATGTGTCGAGCCGAGTTTTGAGTACTAATGTTTATTACATATTAAAATGAAAACGAAGACTAAGACTTGTTATATATTTCTTTTGTTTTTTCAAAACTATGTATAACAAAATTCTAATTGCTAAAAAATAAATATTTAAAACCGGCCAAGTACGAGTCGGACTCGCGCACGAAGGGTTCCGTACTATCATCTATTTTATGTATTAGTTTAGGTATTTATTTTTATCGTTAATATGTTTCTAAATATTTACTTACAAAAAATATTCAAGTTACTACCTGTTTGTTAAGATCAAGTAAAAATTGCTTAAAAATTACGTTTGTTGTATAGGAGCCCCCTTTGAACATTAACTTTATTGTTATTTAATTATTTAATTTGAAAGGTTATATACAAGTTAATATTCTGGGAAAATTTGAAGCGTCTACCTGTTACCGTTTTTAATATTGAGCAAAAAAAAATAGAAAAACAAACACGTTTATTGTATGGGGACCCCCTTAATATTTACTTTTTTTATAATTTTTAGTATTTGTTGTTATAGTGGCAACGGAAATACATCATTTGTGAAAATTTCAGCTTTCTGGCTATCACGGTTTATGAGATATAGCATGGAGACAGACAGACAGCGGAGTCTTAGTGATAGGGTCCCGTTTTACCTTTTAGGTACGGAACCCTAAAACAAAACCAAAAATTCTAGGCATCAGATTTTAATCTCAAATAAAAGATGACTAAAATATGTTGCTTAAAAAAATTTAATTGATTTATTGATCAAGGTTTTGTTTGTAACCCCTTTTCTTTGCATTGTATTCAATCTTATTTATCTCTCTAAGTCAATAGTAAGGAGTTCGATTGCAAACAATTCGATAAGCTACAAAGGCGATCCAGTTTCAAAAGTGTAAAACAATTTGTAACAAAAAAGCTGCAGAGTTAATTCCAGTGAAGTGTCCTCGGAGTCCGCGACGGAACAGTAATCCTGCTCCCTTGTCAGATATCAGTCCTGGCTGTTTAGCGAACAAACGACTGATACTAATAAAACCAGATAAAACTCTGCTTTTTGACAGAAATCCTTCAATTAAATTCGAGTGGCGTCTCCAAGCGGAAACATTTCTCCAAAATAATGAACCGAACACGACTCTCGGCCGATCCTCGTTTAATTAATTCTCCCGAGAGTATGAAAAAAGTTCCGTTAACTCGGCGCGGGAAAAAGCCGGCCACTGGAGACAGTTTGTCTCATTTGTTCCAAGTTTCCTTCACATTATTTCTTTGACAATTGAATACAATGGGAGAAAACAATCGGAGCCGTCCCGGAGCGAGTTGAAAGCCTGAATTAGTGAGAAGCCTTCAGCAGCCTCTATGAGGCGGAGTGATTGAAGTCACACAAGTAGCTACAGCGCTGTCCACTGAGGCACGACTATTAACGACATATCTCCCAAACTCGCATCGTGCGCAATGTGCGTGAAATATTTTGCGATATGCGAAACTTTCCCCAGATTTATGGCGGCCCTCTGTTATGCTGATGTTCGCATATTGGCATAAATATGTTCAGCACATACATATGTCGGAATAGTTCGCTCCAACTACTTCACTTTGTAATCCGGCTAAGTAGAGCAACAACTTATATTTCTACGAAAAACTTAATACATTATGGAAAAGGTTGAGCCATCCATCATACTTATGGCACAGAATAAGCGAACAGTCGGTTACACTCGAGTGGGTCGGCGGAAACTTACCAAGAGTTTATTTACCGTTTAATTACACTGCACGTGACACTTCACTCGCTAGTCACTAGCACTGGGTTACGGATGACACTGATTTTGTTTATATCGTGTACTTGAAGCACTAACACTGCGTGACGTCACTGAGCACTGGTACGGCTGCGTGGCGCGAGGGAGTGCACGCGCGTGCAGGCGGAGCGCGCGGTGGCGGGCTCGCGCGGAGTGCGTGCGGGCGCGAGAGCGAGTGCGGACGTGCGCGCGGCGTGCCGCCCGGCTGGGTACTGGCGCTGCGCACGCCTGGGCCCGGACCCCCCTCCCGCGCCGCACACCCCGCCCGCTGCAATTCGACACACAAAAAATCCCAAAGAGGGTAGAAAAATCAAACCAGGAAAGAATACCATTCTCTGTGAGTGAGCTTCAATGGAGTTCCACCGCGTCACCGAGTGGCGTAGTGGCCGCGCCTGCAGCTGCTATATACATACACAAGTATAACACCGCTAATGACCCTCTCGAGGTGATTCGCCGCCAAAGAAAGGGAGATAGCATTCAATAGACGGCTTTTTTTACATTACAAATTATAACACACTCCAAGATCAAACGGAAGCTTCAAAGCATTTTTTCGTATTCATGTATTTACAATTTACTTTTTTGCGATTCGCTTTATTGGGTATGGAATTTCGTGTGCTTTGGGCTTTTTGTAAACAAAGAAGATGTATTTTGTGTTGTAATTATTGCGTAGGTAGAATACAAACGGATAATATAATTGAAAAAAAGGATTTTTTTCAAGCTCTAAGGTCAATATCGGGTGAAATGTGGAGGCAGCGGAGCGCTGGTGGCGGCCGACAGACGGCAGAGAGCCAATCATGGTTTATACGCCGGAACGGTGCTAAGTACTCCGCACTTTCAGAGCCTCTTATATCTGGTTCTACTTCTGTTTAATTTAAGAAACAGCTACATACGGTATAACATTGTATTCGTTTGTAACTCAATTAAAATATTAGGTATCATCTCTATTTTTGCGTTCAACAACATTTTCGCTTGTGTGAGTATGTATATCTTTGAGCCATATGTATACTATATTTGAATATAAATATGAAATATACATATATGACTACCATTTAACTCTTCTGGTGACATAATTATTATCTTAAACAATTATTATAATGCTTCAACATGTCTAAGTAAAGTCCAAACAAGAGTTACGATGTGTAAAATCATTATTTATTACTAAAATGCGTGAATTCTTTAGCAACAGAGCAGATTCTTAAGATTGAAAAGAAGAATATCTGTTTAAAGTATTCCCGGAGCGCGCGACTTACTTTCTCTCGGTATAGAATAACTTTTAATTGGAAATAACCACAAAAAGGCTTCCCACGGGGAATTTTAATCGATAGAAACACGTCAAACTTGGTAATTTTTCCGCCTTTTACGCTTAAAATGGCAAATAATCAAGAAATAATTTAAACATTTTGCGTAACGATGGAAAAATTCGGGAAACTGGCAAACTTTACCAGAGAATCTGTAAATACATTATTTCCAGCAACCATAATCTAATTTATCATGTTTGGTGGAAACTTCTAGATACTTATAAGAAAAGTTGAAATAAAACTGTGAAACCGCAATAACATTTCCATATCTAAAAACTTGTTCTTTCGCTTTAAAAGTTTCGACTAGTCGACGTATCACTCGTAGCAGGTCTACGCCGTAGCACTATCTAAGCTGTAGCAATGTCTACGCCCCGTGCCGCGTTTATAGGGGGTAGAGTTAGAATGGGAGAGTTTTATAAAACCTTATTATAACCTTTTTACGTATAATTAATAAAACGTTTCTTTCACTCGTAGACAGTGATTATCTTTTCATGCTAATTTTAGAGTTACGAAAAAAAATATGAATAAAAAAATTGGGTTATCATTTGTATCAAGAAATTTCAAATTGCTCAATATGCCACATCAAGTACATTTCTATTTCATTTTATTATATGTTGTATCTACGTGTTCATGACAAGTGCCATCTTTGTACTGTATGAGTAGTGAGCAGTCTGTATAGTGTAAAGAGCCCCTCCATACTAGACATAGCGCTGTATAAGAAGGCGGCTACAAAGAGCTGCAGCGGCGCGAATTCAAAGAAAACCTTCAGAACACTAATATTTCACAACTAGAGCCGCGCACCTCACTTATCTTCGATTCTTGCTTTTTGTATCCAATCACAGCTCACGCGACTTTCAACCTTACACTCCGACTTTAAAGTTTAATTTTGTTTGAACACAAAACTGTTTCATTCTCACACATCAACGTAAGCAGTGGAATTTGGTCCTTAATAGGACGCGATAAGAGTTTAAATAGCGAGCTTATATAATGGTATCAATTTCTCACCTACACAATTCGGTATCGGCTCTTTTCACGCCTTTGTTCCTAATGTTCATTAGGTATTCTCTGTGCTGATATTGAGGTTACATATATATGTTATAGCTATTATTGTGCGGTTTTGTGCGAGGATTTGTTTTGTTAAGTTGTTGTTGTGTTCCATTTTGTTTATTTGATTGTAAGATTGTTATGATATGAGCACCTAGAATAAAAGTGTTGTTATATATGTCTAAGATATTGTTCAACATGATAATGCTCATTTTAATTGAGCTAGTTTAAAAAATACATGTGAAGCAAAGTTCATTTTAAATCGTTTTCAAAATGTAAGAAATCATTGTATTGAATATTTTCCATGTGCTTTAAAGTTTACTTGTAAAAACGGTAAAGGATGTAGGTTAAAATGAGAAACATTTTGCACAATACCAGATTCATTTACCTCTATACTGATTTTTATGAAACTGTTATAGCCGTTTTTTTTACATTTGAGCAAAAAATATAAAGAAAAATACAAATATCATGAATGAATGAATCAAAAACTTTCTCATTTGTGAAAGTATTAAAATTAATTTCATCAAAAAGTATACAATACACATTCTTATAAAGCTTTTATCTTCTTTTAAATCACGCGATGGATGTTAGTTTAGCTTCTACATTCGATAATTAGGATCTTTGTATAAAAATCCATATTTTTCTTGAGCGTTACTGTTCTTATTAAACTCTTATTATTGTTAGTACGAGTATGTGGAGACTGCGAGGATCCATACTGATATGCTCAACATTATTTCTCGGTTATTTTTCTTTTAATTCCTGTGAATAAATCCCAATGTTTAAGCGTTTTTTATGAGTAGTAATTAACTAAACTAGTAATTTTAAACTAGCCAGCTCTATCTGAGCTCTGTTCTACCATTTTGCCAAACTAGGAGTGGCTCAACAAATACACAAAACTAGCAGCCAACCAGAGAGTGCGGTGAAACTACAAAACCCCTGCCCGGGGCCGGTGCAGTGTGCGCGCATCCGGCGCCACTCGTTTGTTGTGCTCATTATAAGTTCCGGAGTCAGCCGAGAGAGGGATCAGATCAGAGAGTACAACATACCTGGGGAGTCAATGCATTTGAACAACAATTTTTTAAACTACTTTAAAGTGCAAAGGAAGATAAATGCAACAGAAATAAAAATATGTTAAAGGACAAAACGATAACACAATAACACCGCCCAATGTGAGTATTTAAGTTAATAAGTTTTGTAATTCATACAATATAACAGCACTTGACGCCTTGTGACAAAATGCGTTCTGAATAAACTTGTCTTTATCTTATACTCCGTTAAGTTCAGAAGCGTTCTTTGCAACGGTTCCAAGCAGATGCTTGAGAAGATTGACCTCGACCCGGTAATATCTGTCTAGAATGCAGCGGAATCGGACAAGTGAGTGTGGAACATGTACATCGAGAGGAAGGTCTGTCGGGATGTAATAACGCGAGTAGAGCTGGGAGGTACGCTCTGGATAGATTTTATATTTCACTTTTTGCAGAGTATGGAATTGGTTATAGAATATCTACAAAATACAATCAGGCTAATATATAATATTAACTAATATTTTAAACCTATCAAAAATAAACTGTGTTGCGTCTTCGTTATCGCAGCTTCCAAATGGATCCGTTTTAATTACAAATTCAAAACATGTAGGTTATATTATATTTAATAATAAAACTAATTAAAAATATATATCCATCGTATCTATTACTTTCATTCCGTGTGAGCCTGTACAAGCTCACTTCACGTTGTGATTTTGTGATTAAGTTCCGTTCGCTGATACCTCGCACAAGATTACTTGTAACAATTTTCAGGGGCTATCACTGACTCGGAAAATAACAGCCAACAATAAAAAATAAACGGCTGTTAGTTTGAAATTTCGAATAAATTATCTATTTCTATTACGTATGCAAAAAAGTAAGAGTTACTTTTTAGTTACACGACGAGTTACTTCGCGTTTTCAGACTCCACAGTGGCCTTACATTGGGCTCACTCTTCCCCGCATCGATTTGACACGTTTGTAGCAAACAGAATTGCTATTTTACAGGATAATCTTAACCCCAAACACTTTTTTCATTGTGAAAGTGCACACAATCCCAGCGACTGCATTAGTCGTGGGTTGACTCCCGCTCAATTGCTGGATCACCCTCTTTGGCTTCACGGCCCGCCTTGGGCACGTGACCAGGTTCCCTCAACCGCACCGCACCGCGCGGACACACACCGTGGGCCGTGTCAAACTTCCTTCAAAATATCAAACCCATACCACGCGATCGCGCCAGAGTCCGTCGTCTCGGCATCAGTGTCCAGAAGCGACAAGCACCTCTTTGACAACGGAGACCAGCCTCACGCGCGCTCCTGTCAGCCACACCTGGGACCTGCTGTCCGAGCTCCAACCAGGATCCATCTCGTCTTCACGCTGCGCGAGCCACGTAGGTGAGTTTCTTTGCTAAGTCTGTTTTGCCAAAAGATCGCCGACATAAACCCTGGCCTTATATTTTTCTTTGTCATCATACCCCTTATATCTCTTTCCATCCAAGTACAGAATCAGCACCGCTATAGTAGGATATTTTTTGTATAAAAATATCCCCATAGCGTAAACTAAGTGACTTTGGTGCAACATTTTCTTGTCTTGAAATGTTTTGCACAGTGGTGTTAACTGATAAATATCTGATATAGAAACAATATTAAAACCAGTTTTGCTGAATCACCATATAATAATTGAATCAGAAAATATATTTAATAATATTTAAAAAGAAAACGAACATCATCATCTTGTAATCAAGTAGTAGGTCCCCTCTAAGCAAAGTATATGAGAAGTTAAGAAGCAGCATCTGCCATCGATCCAAGATTCAACTTTATGTAGATTGTATTCCACTACTTTGACGAACATACTTTATTCGGATTTTTTAAATTATCTGCGCTTCAGAATTTTAAAGGTTTTTGAAGTCGTAAAAATAGAAGAGAAAAGAAATAAATGCTTAACAGCTTAATTTTGATTTTCAAATATGTGATCCAAGTAATATTTAATATCTTATTCAACATAATTATATTATAATGTAAATATTTGTGATTCAATAAACTTTGTAAATATTTACGTTAACATTTTCATTATTAACGTTTACGATTGCAATATTAAATGTATTGCCATGAATCTGAATCTTCAAACATTTCAGTTTTCTACTATTAAAGCAAAATAGCTGCGATCCAAGAAACCTTGATGAAGAAGCCACAAAGCCACAGTTAATTCACTAAACTAGCGCATTAAAACACTTTCTGAGAATATTTCACTTTTAAATAAGCTTTAAACAAAGGTTCCTCATTACGTCCGCGCCGCGTATAAAATAGCAATAAATAAATGAAAAGTTGCGAAGTTCAGTTCAGGGGCGGACTTTGTGAAGTTATTTAATAACTAAGTGACCGTGGACCGTGACCGCCAGCGCCGGCCGCAGGGCGGTGGCAGGGCGGTGGCAGGGCTGGGGCAGGGCGGGGGCAGGGCGGGGGCTGACGTCATTCCAAGAATTAGTGGAACTCTCACTCATTATTCCAATAATTAGTTCATCTCGGCGCACCCTCCCCTCGCACTTTGGTGTACTCGAGCCAAGACTCAAGCCCGTACATAATAACCACGACAAATATAAGATCCTAAAATAACAGGAAAGTGGGAATGATACTAATTTAAATATTCAGTATGATTCCAGCTCGAAATGACATCAAAGCGAATCCTTCTCATCTCGCCAACCAGCTATAACAAGAATACGCTTTTAGCGGGAATTGGGAGCGAGGAGCTAATTTACAAATATCCTGCTAAGTGTCATTCAAGGATTCAGATCAGATTGTGAAATTAGATCATTTCCTGTGAGGCCGCGAGCGCGAGTTAATCCCGTCTGACAGACGTCGCGCCTTCAGCCTTGCCCCTGCCCCCCGCGCCCACGCTCCGCCCCCTCGCTGCAGCCCTGGGGAGAGAGGGGAGGCATTGATAACCTTATTGTTATTAACTAGTCTTTACGAGACTCACTTTGTTTGCAAATTAAATACATTACTTTTTATAGGCGGGGTTCACACAATTAATTGTTAAAAATGCATATACTATCTTTCAACCAACAGGTCCACTTTGGCTCTCACATCTTGCCTAGGGGCCAGCAATTCAATTGAACTGTGACTATACGGATATCTTATCAATCGTTATCCACTTCCCTGCAGTGGGCAGTAAAGCCTCCCTCAGGTAGGTCTCGGCTCAGGGCTAGTCTGGTCTAGGTGCAGGCATCTTAGCGCTGAGTGAAGTAAGCCGATTACACCGCTCTAGGAAGCCAGGGACGGATCTAGGGATGGCGAAAGATATCTGGTCTGAGACGGATCGTGCTTACCCAATAAAAACCGGTTAAAAGATGTCTGTTAAAAATAATCAAAATCAGTCTGCCTCTATTGAGCAACCGATATGCTAATTTAACATTCTTCTTTTTATATCATAGGTTATATATCTAAGGTCTAGAAGAGTAGAAGTGTTGAAGCCTGGCTAAGCCTACGCCGGGCGGCGGGCGCGCTCTACGGCAGCGCCGGATTAAAAACTAGTTATTAAATAACTTTGCAGTTAACTCGCCATTTAACTTCAGCCTCAGGATTTAAGGAACGAGGCTGCTAAAATAAATTGTTTGATTATTGCATTGTTTGTGAATTGTACTTTTTGGAATTTAATTTCATCATTCAGCCATGTATTTATTTTTAACGAATTATAGTAAAAAAAAGGATTAGATACTCATACAGTAATTGAAAAGTTTAATTTGCAAAGAAACCACACATTTTCTTAGTAGGTTATTAATTATTTTCCAATATTTTAAACTACATCAGACAAAATAACCAGCAAGATACTCGTATTTCATAATCTCTGTATTCTGTCATCATATTGACATACACCCGATGTAAACCGCTGCCTGTCAAACACAAACCACTCACACACGTATAAATAATGCAGCCTCCATCCGGAAGTCCAAAAAGTTACATAATTCGATATGTTTATTAAACATCCCGTTTCCGGCATCTGTTTATGTGAAGGCTCAACTTTACAGATACATTTAATACTGGAAATGACTTCTCTTAGATTTTGTTCGTATTACATACAAATTGCAAATCTTTAAATGCATTAAAATGTGCAGAAGATTTGTACTGAAGATGTAAATTTTGAAGAGACTCAGACTTATCTCACATCCTTAAACACTTAATTGTAATATAACTTATCTAGATAAAAAATAATAATACATGAAGTTTCGAAGACAAACATACAGACATACCAAATAACTAGGTTTTATAAACGATCCATTATTAATTACATGTTAAGCAAAGGTCGACGCGGTCAGTCCTTGGATGGGTGACCGAAAAGTGGCAATCCATTTCGGGCGCTTCCGTGGGTCGGATGACACGTTAAATTGTAGGTCCCGGCTGTTTGTCTAGTACGGCAGTCGTTAAGCCATGTCAGAGGCCCTTAGGGCGGCTTGATTAACTCTCGACACCAGAGTTGGCCACTCTCAGTCGATAAGAAGAAGAAGAAGATTAATTACATCAGCTCTCAGGTCAGGTATTAATTTATTTTTTGCTATCCGTGCACGACATTAATTGAAAATCAAAACTAACGGTTCTTGCAATTCAATAAAATTGACTCAAGTCAGAAACACAACATAATAAGAAGGGTTCTTACCGCTTAATATATTCATTATCTTCCTATGATGGCAAGTTAGTCTCAATTACATGAGATCTATGAATGACATGAAGGGCACGTGTATGTGTGTGTGTGTGTGTGTGCTTGTGCGACATCAAGTAGCCCCTGGGGCGGTTGAATATTCATCGAGCGAGGCGACGGGTCGGGGCTGGCTCTGGTTCGATACATCATTACTTAAACTGTGATTACTCACTTTACTACGTAATTTGTAGTAAAACAAATAATAAGGCCTAAACTCATTTAGCATCAAATTAAGCTAGTAACAAAATAGTGGAAAGTTTAAAAGTGAGCAATTTATATTGATTACAATTCAAGGTCATTTACAATTTTTTTAAATAACCTGAATCAAAAGCAGTTTATTAGAATTCGGTGTTATAACTAGTCGTAGTCATAAACTACTGACGTCACTAAAAAACAAAACATTGATGCACTAATGAATAGATGAGTACGATGCACAGAGCTTTGAAGTCCATGCTTGTCGGGGGGGGCGCGCGCGGGGGCGATGTGGCCCGATCGTTGTTCTGTGGTACGATGATTTATTTGTACAGAAGTGTATACAAAGTCTTGCATATATTTTAGAAAGTGAGATTTTAATATTACTAAATATTTGGTACCTACCTCTCTCTCCTATCTATCGCCAGACTTTGCTCAAACTCTGATGAGTCTGTCTGTCATTCCGTCGGAGGGAGCAGGTTGCTCCCATGAACAATATTTTACAATCTTGCATTTCTGGGTATTTTATTTGTCGATTGATTGAAAATGATTGCGATTCAGATCCATGTTTTAATGAATGCAGCGGAGAAAGCTGTTTTAAATCACCCGGTTGTTTGTGTTACGTTCTGATATTATTATATATATTTAAGGAGTGTTTATTTTATACTAAAGCAAGATTTGTGTACAAAAGTAAATTTGAGGAATATCCATTATTTGTATAAAGTCAAGTAGTAATTTATCTCATTGCAGCCTGGCTGGTGGCAGCCCCGTACCGGTACACACGAAATTCTCTTGCGCTGGAGGTATTATTATATACTCGTACACAGTTCGGGTCGCTGCGCCATTAAAGTACGTAAGTAGGTATTCTTTACCGAGCTATATTACCGCTTTTTATCTATTTTTACATTGTGTTTCTATGTGTGGTATGTTTACTATACATGTGTTTGGCATATCAACAAATGTTATCTAAATAATGTATTTATTCTTAATAAATATTGACTGTCTCTCCACCACTCCGCCTCAACCTGTTTGAGCCCATCTCACGTATAACCAAGTGAAGCTAACAAGATATTAACCCCTCGCCGAGTAATTTTTCCGAAGCATTTATTTAGTCATTTAAATAACGTCAGATTTAGGCGAGAGGGGGCAGGGCGGGACGTTACATTACACCCATTTTATGGACATTAAACCAACTTACAAAGGGCACGTCTACTGTTAGCTTTTTTATGTAAACGGTGCTTACGCTTTTTAATTAGTAATATCGAGGTTTTTTCTGTTGACGTTTAAAATGAGATTATCTTCAAAATGTATAGAAGCTGTTTGTTGCGTTGACAAGTACTCAAATTTTAGATAAGTATTATTTTTAACACTTCCGATAAGAGTTACTTATCTACATCAAATTGAAACTTGCTATATTATATTATATCTCTCTCTCTAGAGTCGTATTTCCTCATGACTGAGGATCGTGACTCCCCGCAGAATTAATTCGTTAGGAGAGTTTTCTTGGGCAGATACATCGTGGTGGGCGCCCAGGTCCTTCCACGGAAGACACATTTCCTCGGATATTGTGGTCCTCAGACATGTCGATTTCCTCATGATGTTTCCTTCACCGTTAAGCGAGTGCAAATCCACTCCTAACTTGAACAAGTCATTGGTGTAGGGCCGGATTCGAATCAGGGTGCGTCTGGATGAAAAGCAGACAGTGGAACCTCTGTGCCAAACTCGCTTGCAATATTATAGTAACCTCTAAAATCAAAATATCTATAAGTATCTATAAATAAAATATAATAAATAAATAATTAATTACGATCCGTTTTACCAGTTCCATCATGTCTATGTAAAAGTAAATTAGCCATTATATCCAAGGTCAGTATAAAACTGGTATAATCCGTTATCAGCGCGGAGCACGCGGCCATTCATCACCTCCGAGGAACAGACAACTTGTGACAACGTTTAATTGCTTCCCACCTCGCAGGATACAGGGTAACACTGCCTGATTTAATTCTAACTTATGCTATTATGATGGAGGACGTATTATAGTTTATTTGAATAAGATTGAGAATGACAAACGCTAAGGGTTAAGAATTTTAAAACCACCTTTGCTGTTGTTTTACTTTTTTATACGTTATTGATTTAATAACAATCACTAGATGATATACTTATATATATTTTTTATAACTAACTACAAACAACCTCCAACACACATGTAGTAGTAAGCCCCACATAGCCGCCAAGCTGAGCCTCCTCCCTTGCATGAGCCCGCTCCGGCGGTCGCAGTCGTTATTCCGAGCCGTGCAAAACAAGGCGCTATAATTCCGCGCACATTTCGGAGCCCCTTGAAATGCATTCGCCAATTACCGTCAATCAATACACTGAGCGAACATAGTCCGCTCGTTTTGTTCAATTCGCTTTTTTCGCTCTTTTGGTCCGGATCGCTTTCTCGCTCAAAGACAACGCTCAACGCGAGCGTTAATGAATATTGGAGCGTTCAATAACGATGTTTGCGGGAACTGTTTTTATTTGATTTATCCAGCTGAAATATTATGCACAACGTTTTAAATACATACTCGTAAGTCTTGCTTGGATAAACATGTGAATTCTGCTTTACATTGTTTTGCTTCCGAAGCGTTCAGCTTCAATAACTCGGCGGTTTAAAGCAACATTCTTTTACGTATGTATATATGACATTATTTTTTAATAATATCGTTTTTTTTATTCAAATGAATAAGGTTAAAATATTAATTTGAAAATTCATCATTTACAAATTGGACTCTGAAAACTCTTCGCTTTTCCTACACATGTCTCTCTACTTTGATGGACTCCACAGACAGCTGAATTTGGATCCGTACATACATACACACATGCGGTATGTCATGCAACACTCCGAAATATCTCTGAAACTGAATTCACTTTGACAAACATATTTGTTAGAACATTCTGCCACACACACACACACATAATACATGCTGGATCTCGGCATGTCTGTTTGTCAGACACGTCCGATATTATACTATCAGATGACTGCAAGATAGCTGTATTCGCTCGTTTTATGTTAGATAAAAAAAGTAATACCTATATACCTATTACACAATAAAGTAATATATCGAAATTAAAGTTATTTCAGTCATCATCATCTCAGGGACTCAATTGAGAGTTCCCTTTTAACAAGAATCAGCAAAAAATAGGAAATAAAACCGTTATTTAAGTTTTTTTTTTCATATAATGTTGCCTATGTGTCACTTTCAAGGCCGCCACACCAAAAATCACTATGAACTGTCCTTCCGTTGCGGCGTGAATGAGTAATAAACAAAACAACAAAAACTTTCGACTTTATATCATAATATTTATATTGCAATAGCTTTCTTAGGGAGAGGCCTACGTTCAGTATCCGATAAACTTAATGAAAAAATAAATTCAAGATGATAGACAATGTCCAGCGTATGTATATCAGTATCAATAAGTATAGGAGCAGTGCGTTCATCAGCAGCACACGCGGTCATTGCAACAACTCGCCTCGCACAACACGGGGGCCTACCCTAGGCTAGGGCGGTAAACATTAATTTTATATACAAAATTTGCTTCAGTAATCGTAGTTTGAAAAATTGAAGAGATATTTAGAACACTGCCAAGTAAGTAAACATGATTTTCGTCGACAATTTGTATATTTGGTTTCCACTGCCGTTGTTATTCCTTGTAAAACTTGGGTAAATTACATAGTAACAACATTTAGAGTTAACTGTATACGAACTGTTTTATGGAAAATTTTAAGAATGGTACCAGTTAGCTAAATTCTGCTAAGATCTCATTTCAATAATACAAACTAACAACGTTTAATCTTTCAATATGCTGTACGGCAATTCTTGTTAACAAATCGTTTGCAGTAGTCTGCTCATTTATTATTTTATTCCTACGCTGGAATACACACGGCTACAGCTGGTTCACTGTAATGTTTAGTACCGTGGTACCTCCCCTGTGCCGCGGCCATTTCCCTCTATTAGCCCCATTACGCGCGACGCAGCCTACATCAGCCTACATTAAATACCCGCCACCATTTATACACTATTAGTGCATTCCACAGTTGTGTAGAGATAAATGTATATTGTCGCTTTTAGGGACCACCGAATCAAAAATCTCTATGATTCATCAATTCGTTGTCATGTGAAAATGGAACAAACTTAGCGATAAAACAGTCTAAACCACAGAACATATAATATTACTACTTTGAAATTCAATGTTCATTATAACAGTTTGATTTTAAATTTGTTATTTGTTATTATGGGTTATCATGGGCTCATATCAACTTACATATCGATGGTAGTAGAATGCAACTGGCTGTCAAACGAGGCTGATGAAACTTTTAAAATATGTTACATAGAAATATATTTAAAAAGTATGTTATCTAGTTCCTGATAAAGCGTGCATCACACTGGCGGCGGTCACTGGCACTCACTGGCACGACTACATTGCACAGTCATGTCTGTTCACCAGTGGATACTGTAAGAAATGACAATTACTGATATTATTATCAATCATTGTACTAAGGTTGAAATTTGTTTTTTGTGTGTTCATGGTAATCATTACGCTAAGAAGGAGGGTATTTGAGTGGTTGTTGAATTACGAGTAATTTTGAAATATCCAACACAAATATGTGTTTCAATTTAATTTCCTCACACAAAGAAACACAAAATACAGTATTACAAGATGTGACCCAGGAGCGCGATAAAGCGTGTGTACACGACGTATTCTGTGACACGACACGACACGGCGCTGGCGCGGCGCGTGGAGCTGCATGACTCCCTCGACGAGAGGCGACACACGTGTGTGAACATGCCTTTATATCTAAATGCAGTTGTGAATACTCATAAAAATGCTATGTTAGTCTGCTCTTTTCTGTAATTTAACCTGAGGAAAAATATAATACACCTGTAGGTACATTAAACTGCCACCACACTTGTTAAATTATTATGAACAAATCAGTGAAAATACGATTTTTGCATGATATTTTCGAAAGTATTACATATTGCTTGTTGTTATTAAGTGCATCATATACATATATATATTTATGAAGATAAATAATTGACTTATAATAAATTGATAGTATGTGCAGCAGGTAAGCTGAATTAATAGCAAAATCTCCTCGTAATCTATTATGTTCTGAGACCCAACTAAACAGCAATATTCCATCGGCCGCCACCAAACATGAGTAATTGAAACTCAAGCCATGTATTTACCATAAATTTACCATAAAGTAAGCCACTGGAAATTCCTCTGCTACGGTGCTTAACCCTGCCAGCGAACCAAATCCACCAACGTTACTTGACCTCTCCAAATACACCAAAGTCTTAACTTTTCTAACTAAATATTCCCTCAGCGCGGGGCGGGGGAGGTCTACGTTAGGCTGGTTGTCTCCAATACATTGTCATGCAGTTTTCCTAGAAGCAGTGTCGCCATCTTGCGGTATATTGTTTGTTTGTGGTTTTACAGAATATATTTTAGGATGATTTTTACTTTGTAAGGAAATATTGTAAATATTACTGGAACGAGGAAACTAGGAAGTTGGCATAGGTACGTAATTCCATCACATAAAGCTGATATAAATAGTTTATTTTCAGTTTCAGTAGTCATTTTTACTGCGGATTTTTGTGGATATTTCTTAATAAGATATATTTTATTTGAGCATACTATATCAAGAAGTCGTCTAAATAAAATTTGTCACCACAAGTGTTTAGTTATGTTTTGACAGCATTTGCTACTTAAATAAAACATTAACCAGTAAATTTTGAAAAAACTTCTATAAAATATTTACCATATAAAACGAAATAATATTATGCAAAAACGAATTCACATTTGCTTTGATTGATTTATGTTTCAATATTAGATAATTATTAAATCCAACTTGCGTTGTTATGATTTAAATGTCCATGTATGGTCCATGCATTAATCGCTAGTTCAACATGATATCCCCCGCTCGTCGCTCGTGGCTCGCCCCGCTCGTCGCTCGTGGCTCGCGCCGCGCGGCGCACCTGGCCCCCACCAACCTCAACCAAAACAAACCAAAAACTCAGTAAAAGAATCAAACACACATTACTGCTGCCTGACTTACCGGGAACTGGGGAACATGTGTCTGCAAAAATGTTAAATTGTTAGAGATTACTTTACACCATAACTAAATAAATTAAGTATAATACTTAGTTGAAATATTCCTCTGTTTGTGACACAAATCGTGTTTTAGAGTCGGTGTCATATGATTTTCATAGAAATGAGTTTTTTATTATTATCTGCAGAAAATAAAATGAGCAAAGTGACAGGAATGGCAACAAATATGTGTATATAACCTTATGGTCACTTCAAAAAAATCACTTTCTCTATTTATCCAGAAATGTGCATGAGAAGTCAGTTTATTCATTTCAATAATTGTGCTGTGTAGTTTTATTCTACACTTGTAGAATTGTATTGTGCTATGTAATTTTTTGGTGTGCATTAAAGAAATATCTTATCATGTAGACTAACGTATAACTTGGTTTTATGTTAATCTATATAAGTTAAGTACCTTAATAAATTAAAAAACATGAGTATTTTTTCCTGCTCTAGTTAAATCAAGTCTATCTGCAGATAATTTGTATCGACAACACAATTACGACGCCGGTGAACCGGACATGATCTAATCGACATTCTAATCTCAACTAATTAACGATTATCTCTCTATCTGTCTGTCGCTAGGCACGTACAATATGTTTGTACATAATTGCACATTACATTACTTTATTTGTCCATTTCAATGAGATGGAGGAAATTTATAGGATCAGTAAGCTGAACATGTGGCATTAATTCAATTATTCTTAGACTAACATCTCTGTCTTAATATGTATAACATAGTGGTAATAAGATAGCTTTTTGATATATTCATATTGATAAATTACTTAAATACGTAAATTTAATTTATAATACGAAAACGGCTTTTCCACGTTTCTGCCGTCACGAGGTTAACTCGTTACCATGCCTAACTTCTCTCTCGCTCGAGGCGAAAAAAGCAAACAAAACAAAAGAGAAACAGACACAAACATTAAGTCATCCCGAAGCTAAATAATGCCCCGCAGACCTTTACAGACAAAAGGGCCCAAAAACTTAGCCAAGTAAGTGATCCATATGACGCGAACAAATTAAGAAGTTACGTGCTCGGTGTCCAGGCGAGGGGGGGTGAGGCGCCGTGCGGGCGCGCGGGGGGAGGTGTCGTTGTAGGCTGGGCACGTACGGACGACATGAGTTCCTTTTGCGGTCGCACCACGCACGAGCGAGGAAAAACGCGATTTTTTGCATCACACGCTATACGCACTCATAAAAATTGTACGTACTTAAGCCGCCTTTGAAAGTGTGCGTTACTTACCAGAAAAACTGTATACTGAACTGATCCTTAAACATTTCTTGAAAAAGGTCATTTAACCCTTTTCTGTAACCCTAAATTTTCACTATCATTCAAGAATTAAACAACAATCACAATTGTAAAAAAACGCGTAATAACAAGCCAGCATCGTTTCAGCAACATACCTATATTCAAATAATACATAAAAAGAGCTTTGCTTTGCTAGCTTTGGTTACGTCTCATAATGGTATGGGAATTTCTTCAAGGAATTTAATGTACTAACTCTAAGAATAATAAACACTCTCCGTCTTATTACAGACTTCGGTTTAAATAT
Organism: Macaria liturata; assembly: GCA_964023185.1. Classification (NCBI taxonomy): domain Eukaryota; kingdom Metazoa; phylum Arthropoda; class Insecta; order Lepidoptera; family Geometridae; genus Macaria; species Macaria liturata. The sequence goes on along the minus strand of OZ026821.1, from coordinate 92,479 downwards.
TAGTCTAGGATTTAGAAAATTAAAAGTCTTTTCTTATTGTTCAAACATCACACACAAACAATGAAATCACAATGTCAACTTAAAATTGGCAGTAGACAAACCAATTTCTAACAACAAAAACGGACTGCATATTTTCAAAGTTCTGGACTAATAGTTAAACCACATTTTCTAATATGAACCACAGAGTAGAGCTTAAATGAACATGTCTCAATAACGCCGCGTATTTCCATCGTAGTGCGTGGTGCAAATCTGCAGGTATAGCGCGTAAAAGTCCCAATAAGCTTCCTTATTATATTTGTGGCGTATATTCGCGCGCCGTTCGATACTTGCTTCTACTTTACTTAAACATTCTACTACTAATGGATTCTGATAGTTGAGAAATACACGTTTCTGCCTCTCCGAGAGGAGTCGTGGTTATATGTGATGTGTTTGGTAATGATGTTTATTGATCAAAAAAATAATCTAATAAAATAAATCCTTCGATACCTCATCGTAAATAAATGCTAGTCTTGTTTATAAAATGATGTATTCATTGACGGTTGAAAATTACCTTAAAAACCTAAGATTTAAATACGACGTAAAAATATGTAAGTTTCGACCGTCATGCCTGTTTAGATACGTGTTGTATATAATAATGATCGTTTCTGCCACAAGAAAGAAGTAGTACTTAACTACCTTGGACTTCATTATCCTCTATTTTAAAACAAAATTATACTAATTGTAATAACATAATTGTATTGTCCGTTTTTATAGTTCGATAAATTTTGTGACATTCTATACAATATTCTGTAACAATAATAAAATAATGCCACTGCAATATTGACTTTCAAATAATCCTAATACAATAATCACAATACACAATCTATCTCTATGACTATTATATGTATGAGTACATGTATAACGCCTGCACAGGTGGCGCCTCATTAGTTGTCGAGTCACGTGGCGGTGACAGGAACTTCCATACTTACACAAACTCACCAGCTTTGCTCGCCTCGGGAACTTGCGCCTTTTTATATCGGACCGCGGAGCCAACAAGAACTTGGTGACGGTAAATATACGTATTATTATAAATATAGGTATCAGTATTATTAGCACTAAGATTATCTTTAGGATTTTCTGAATATATACTAAGTGTCCCTTTTTACGTTATAGTTATAAGTAGTATGTTTAGTTTTCTTCCCTTGTTTTTATGTTTAAGTATTATTATACGAAGTATGATCATATTGATTTGCTTTTTGTACTTACTTATATGTTTAAATTTAACTCAAAATTATGTGTCAATATTTGTTGATATTTTTATTGAATAAAATCTTGTGTTACAATCAAATTTAGCTTATATTGACTAAAAAGTTGGCTGTTCAATATAGTAATGAGGTCCTTCGAGTCCGAGAGGTTCGGAAACTCTCGAGACCTGATTTGGCCACACTTATATTTTTATAAGTAAAAATATAAGTGTAGCACACACTTATATTTTTTTTTTTTTTGTTTTGAAGTTTCATTTAATGTGCAGACAGTACCCACATTCCCCTGCCTCCAGCCTGCAGCCTCCAGCAGCAATTCCCCCGTAATCTGCACAAATGGATCCAGTTTAGCGCAACTATCTACACGCCCTCAATAAAACCAATATCACAATCATAACCCCCACCACCACCCTAGACCCACCTGAGGAAGCGATCAGCTAAGATCACGCGGCTCTACATAAATTGGTGGTGTTGATTTCTTGATCCGCGGTGAAGGGGTGTGGGACCAATGCGTGGTGCGGTCGCTGCGAGGCGCGCGCGCTATTGGACGCCGTCTAATGACGCCGGGAATAAATACCGGCGGTAATACCGGCGGCAGATTGCCGGGAAATTACATTGCGATATCCTATAAACATGTTTTTGGTTATTTGCGCGTGTCCCGCGGGGGATCCATGATTGTGTTTGGAATTAGTGTTGGACTCGAACCTGTAGTATAACGCGCCCGAACCATCAGCCGAGGAACTTGCCGATTCGATCATTTTCCTTGTTGCCATGTTAAAATAAATAAGATCTTTGTTATCCCATGAGTCATTTACACAGATTTCCTCGGAAAAATCGGAAGTGGGCTTTCTTGCTTCTATGAAAAATGATACAATGATATTGTAAATTTGGCTTTTATACTAATACCTACTCATTCGTGAATGTCTTCTCGGGTTCCTTTACCGTTTCTAAGAAACACATATCTTTCAAAGATGATTTTTGGTCCAAAATGTTTATTTCCGAATTTGTATGGCAGTAAATTCCAGTGAACGTGTAAAGAAATTCTAAATAAAGGTAAGCGCCGGATAAGAAGGCTGAACTTCGTAAAGTAAATAATTCAAGGGGCGAAGAAAAAATCCCAAGTTCAAGTGACAGCAAGTTTCTTACACAACTGTTTATGTATCGTGCCCCGGGGTATTAGAACTTGTAGCTTGTGCTGGCGCCCTGGCGCGGCGCTCAGGGGAAAATAAACTTTATGTTGTACGTTTTAAAGTTAGTATTGATTTGTGAGTGTGAGTTGTCCAAGTAGTGAGTGTACAGAGCTGTGGTGTTCAGGGCGCGAGCGGCACGCGGGAGGGGGCGCTGATTTGCTGTAATATTCATTGTTTAATTGTCGGCTCCTTCCAACTGTTGGCTCGAGTTTAATTTTTATTTGTTCGTTAATTACTGTTCTTTTTTTATGGCGGATGTTGTTATTTTGAGTTGGAATGTTCCAAGTCGGTTTGACAAAAGTTTCCTCAAGTTGCTCGTATCTTGTGCGAAGTATTCAAAATGTTCCTTTGTTATGCTTTTAAGTTCACGAACTTATATTTTTAAAGCATTTCTGACAAAATAAATGACAAAAATATGTATAAGATAAGGGTCTTGATGAGTAAATTCATCAAACACAAATTTTATATTACTATCGGTAGAGAAAAACAAAAGGAGCCTGTGTATGTAGTACACACTCCTTTTGTTTTTGTAATGATAATGACGGACCAATTAGTTGAACTCATTATTCAATTGTACAGTAAGTGATCAGTTCCTCATTAAAAGCACACCTTTCACTTTACAACTGTCCTCCAGGTTGTGGTGGGTGTGACGTCACACAACTCTCGACAGCGGCGGGTGGCGCCGGCACCGGGGGGGTTACACCGGGGGGTTAGCACCCTTGTATGAATTGCATAGAATCATTTTTGAGGGGTAATTAAATAAAATAAATAAATAAAATAAAAATAGCCTTTATTTCCCTATTTAAAAAGTTTTACATTACAGTTTTTGATGTCACTTTGTTATTATTCAAATTTTTATAATATTATTATATTTCTTTATACATTATAATGTCAAAATTTTAAATGTCAGATAGAATTTACGATGTCAAAATAGTAATGTATTGATGTCAAATTTTAATTGGGTAATTAACGGTCAATATATTAAAATGATATTATAAAGGTTCAGCCTGAATAAGGTCTGCACAGGATACTGATCCTGATGAGCAGAGAGCACCTACAAAGGGAGGCCTATACCCAGAAGTGGAAACTCAAGAGTGTGGATGATATAGATTTTTTCATAACTGTATTAAGGGTACATGTGATGGAATCATTAACAAACGATGAATTATCTACTAGTCATTGAATTCATTGTAATTCCGATTGTTTTTCAAAAGCAAAACTCGGAATATTTCTGCAGTTGAAATATTAATCATATTTTTCATTTGGGTCATCGATATGCCCGTTATACCATATACTAAAATACTAAATGTACCTGACTGTATCCAAACTCTTGCTGCTGTCGAACTGTTTCCGGGTGCAAATAATTCTATACAATGCGGCTTAACCATAACCTAAGGGTGGTTCAATGCGAGCAAGTTATGAACCAGTTAGAGCGCGGTCTGCCGCTGCGGCGCGGCGCGGCGCTGAGCGCTCCACTGGATGCATGCTACTGTGATGTTGACACCGCCTGCGTCTTTTTTTTTTTTTTTTTTTTACAAGAAATGGGTTTGCACTTGACCGTAATTCGCCTGATGGTAAGCAATCATTACGGTCTAGGATGGAACGTGCTTACCCAGTAAGAACCGATTCACTCTCGCTTTGAAGATCGCAAGGTTATATTCCGCGGGGAACAGGGAGTCAGGCAGGGAGTTCCACAATTTAGCAGTTCGCACTATAAAAGTGGAAGCAAAACGCTTAGTGCGAGTCTTGGGAACTTCCACCATAAACCGGTGACGACCTGCTGTACCCCTGCTCGTCCGGTGGTAAAAAGGGGCGGGCGGAATTAGATCGTGCAATTCCGCTGCACACTCTCCAAAGTGTAATCGATAGAAGATCGATAGACAGGCAACTTTGCGACGGTGCTCGAGACTCAGGAGTCTCGCCTCGCACAAAGCGCCGTTCCCAATGATCTTCTTAGCTCGCTTCTCAATTGTCTCTAACGCCTCTAACTGGTACTTGGCTGAACCATCCCAGAGATGCGAACAGTACTCCATGCAAGACCGAACTTGTGCTTGATACAATGTAAGCAACTGTTCCGGCATGAAGTACTTTCGCACCTTGGAAAGGATTCCCAGTTTTTTGGCTGCAACCTGAGCCTTAGCCTCAATATACGAGCCAAAATTGAGAGTCGGAGACAACGTCACACCGAGAAGGTCGAGGTGGTCAGTGATCGGTACTGATACACTTTGGAAAGAAGGAGCCAAATCAAATGGCCTCTTTTTTGCGGTAAAGAGACACGCCTGGGTCTTTGCAGCATTAAACCTGACTAGATTGGCATCGCCCCAGTCGGAGACTGCCCTGAGAGAAAGGTTTAAGCGCTCGACCATGGCTTCCCTGAGAGTCTTGATTTCGGCCGCGTTAGCTCGTGCAGAAGATGTATAACTCTCGACAACTGTGCTGTCGTCTGCATACCCAAAGGTACCGGGTTTAAGCAGGTCGTTGATGTGCAGCAGAAAAAGAGTCGCAGAGAGTCTGCGACTATTGCCGTGATGCCTGATACTAAATGTAATACAAATTATTGCTGATCTCAACTAAATAAATACAAAGTATTAACTGCATTACCACATGAGAATAGAAATGCAGGTTGAACTTTGTAAGCATATGTATATATCATGCATTAAAACACTCTTAATAATAAATATTGCATCTACAATATAATTACTAAACTTTTGCAAACAAATACTTTGCAATGGCATAATGATAAGTTTAAGTTGATTGTCATTTGGCTATAAATTGTCTGATCGTCACCAATTTTTTTCTATATATATATATATATATATATATATATATATATATTATAGCATATCTAGTCTGAATTAATTCATTGCAAACCCATAATTTAATCATAAATGTTTCAGCTCCGACAGCGTTATACGCAAGTCCAAGCGTGTCACAAAGCCCAGCACAGTGTCGCATGTCGCTGGCGGGAGTGTCGTGTTGTTCACAATGTCGCAACAAATCCTTCGGCATCGGGCTCCTTCCAGGCAGGTTTCGGCTTTAAATGCATATTATATGAAGTGTCGACACAGTGCAGACACTTATTAGAAGGTAAACATTCATAAAAAAACAGTTGACTTGATTTTTGCTATTGCTTAGTTAAAAGTAGTAACGAGCTAGCAGTACCGATCTTTGTTATTCATAAGGCTGTTATACATATTATACAGTCAGTTCCATTACATTCCCGAGTAAATTCAAAATAGGTAACAAAAGCCTACAATAAAATCAATTTAATTATCTCTATTGTGACACATTATTTTGAACATAATTAATTAATCTTGATTAATAACTTTCATAATGTGTATAAGAATATTAAAATAAAATAAATGTATATAACCGAATATAACCTACCCTACTGCTGTTTTTACCCTTAGTTCTTGGCTCACAGGAATCTGCTTACTGTCTGTCTGTCTGTTTACGTCGGAATAAGGTTCCAGAACACGACACGCGGCGCCGGGTGGCAGACTAGTATTATGCGCATTATTCTACGGATTTGCCCGAACTAGTGACTGAGAGCGGGCTTACGATCTGATGTATAGGATGGAGTTAGTAAAATGTCACATTTGACCTGAAAGTTTAAAATACATTAATCATTGACAGTCGTAAAGATAGTTACATTCGTACAGTTTTTGTTTGACTGCTTTATAATTTTTATATCTGTTACGGTAAATGTGGATAGTGCGGTTATTATGTATAAATACCGGGAATTACGTATAATTACCAGTACTCTAGGTTAATGTGGTAAAATCTTTCGAATTAATCACATTTACCGGCAATTAAATAAAATGGCCAGACCCCTTTGGTAAATGTAGTAAATAATGAAATCAAGCATTAAAACATCAGAATCGAATATTTATTAAAATAAAAACGTTTTTCTAGTCTTAATTATAATAAAATTTGGTTACAAACAACATCAGCCAAACAATATTACTTCTGAAATATCAAGAGATCAAACCTTCTGTTTGGTTAAGCAAAACATTAAATATATTCTTATTGACAAATCAAATATTAAGAAACCAAACCTCTTGTTAAAAAAAAGCATAAGTTTTAAAGCCTACTTTTGCTTTACACCCAAACATAGCCTTATAGGGGCTATGACTTATTCTTGACTGATTACTTTTATTTGTCATAAACTGAATAAATTGTATTCCTTCACCACTTTGTGGTCTTATTTGTTTCTAAACAAGTAGCCAACACCTTTTCAATATCTTGGCCCTTTCTACTAAATCTTGTGTTTGGCTATGACGTGCCCTCATGTCCTATGGGTATGTATGTATCTTTCGTGGATTATATCAAATATCTCCTCTAAGTATGTAAGTATAGCAAATTATTAGTTCTCCTTTATTTGTTATTACCTACTGTAACGAACATACAACGGAGCGCTCTCAATCGCTGTACGCTCCCCGCGCCCCGCCTGTGCCGTTTGCTGTCCATCCCAAAGCTTTGTCAACATTTACCATGGTCGCGCGGAAATTTTATATAATTACCGGTAAATATGGATAATTCACTACATCTACCATGTGCTTTAGTATTATCTATAATTACCGGTAATTATAGATAATTACCGATTACTTACATTTACTAAGACGTTTGACTAATTTTAGGCATTTATGGCTCAAAATTAATCTCATGATTGTTAATTTACTTTATATTGGTACAGTGACATCATTCAAGTACGTGTTAACTAATAGCAATTTTGCATTCAAAGAAAACCTTATACAATAATATATTAGTGTGTACTGTTAGTACGCAGCGAAAGAGCGACGCATCGTAGTATTTTTGTTATAATTGTAATAAGTACACCACCTCAAAAGTAGCACGGGCTAAATTTAATCTGGAAAAACGCAGTCAAGGCCTTTACTAGAAATCTTCATGATATGAGTGTGACACCTCCTCCCGCTACTTAAATAAGAGTTACATGGTGTGTGTGGTGGGGGCTCACTCTGCGACCTGATGGATGGAGATGGATGCGGCTCACAGCGCGCACTCACGCTCGTGGGCTGGGAGGCGATACACGGGCGATAGCAAGGAAGTACGGCTTGGTATTTTAACAATAAAAAAACAGTTTATAGAAACAACACAAAATTACATAAAAAAGCAAAACATTTTCCTAATCCTTTGATTTCAGGAAGTACAATTATGTTGGCCTCTCTAGTTTTTGCCTAGAACGAGCTACTAATCGAAAGTCAGCTCGTTACTAAGCTGTGACAAACAATTCATTGTTTGTCACAGCTTAGTAACGAGCTGACTTTCTTTCAATATGGAGGTAGAAAAAATAAATACATTATTAATTAACTGAAATAAAACAAATCGATTACATTTACGCAATCACAATCAGTTGTTGACAACCACAACCTTATCTTTTACAAGTGGTTCTCAATTGAGAGTAGGTATAACTCAGACACAAGTTTAGAGCAAATTTTACATTTTAAAACCAAAACATACATTTTTAGCTATTTCATGTTTAAATCGCTGCTCGCTCCGCTGTCGCTCTATACAAGTAGGCAGCACTCCCTTAAACGATGTGTGTTTTAGTGTCCGCGTGCAAACATGTCACTCGGTCGACATATTTGTGTACTTATCCCGTTTATTGTAAAAGCTTTTTCAATGTTATGCTAATACAAGAGCTGCGCGGGAAATATAACGGCTAATATTTTGAATTACAAAATAGGCCTTGTACGAGCGGGGGGAGCCAATCTAACCTTGAGGTAAAAACTGGGGGATGAGGGTTAGATAGCTCCCTGAGTGGAGGCAATCCAACTGCGGAAAAGACTGTGGTGTGTGTTGGATAGCTCGTTTATTAATAGTAACTAAAACTATACAGTTGAAATGACGCTGGGGTCTTTGTGCGATTCAACGACGTACAGCGCCATCTAGTGAAAATCTTACAAACTAAAATTATCGCTCCAACAGGCCTTATTATATATTATAGAGTTCAAGGACATAGCGCGCAGAAAATTGCAAAAATGTACCTGAACACTTTTGTTTAATACCAAATGAACGGATACATTAGTGAGGAGCCCTTGATAAAGATCACCCACAACATTACAGGTATGATTATGAAATATCTCAGTTACATTGATATTTAGATAAAACCACGCTCTTCACTTCATTGTGCTTGACACCAAAATAGACACACAAAATAACCTTCTTAAACAATATCATAGACGTATGCAACAAATATTGTTGTTAATAATAAGGCCACCCATTTCAAATGATGTGTTATGATTGCAGTAAGTAGGCCCATTAAGCCATTCTCAGTAGAATCTCGCCGGCATTGAGTAATGGCGATATATTATTCACAATGACCGTTAACAAGCAATTTTAGAAAGCCTTTTATACCCCTACATTTAGACCGCGCTCGAGAAAAATATAGTGCGGGGAATTGTGCAGTCAGAGTTACAGCGATCTAATAAAAAAAGAGAGAGACAATACCTACATATATTATTATGAATTACATGTTATGCCAGATTAGATTTAATCACATGCAATCATCATCATAAAGGACTCATTTTTGTACAACATGGTTTAAATATGACTTTAAAAATGTTAAGTGTTTTTTTATTTCACACACATAAAAATAGCAGGTTTTATGGATTCATACGGTAATGTTTTGTATGTAATGCAAACAAATGAAGGCAACACTTATATCTATTATCTACCTTAAATAGTAATCTATGTATTAAAACGCGACCATATAACCTAAATAAGACATCGCCAATAAAACTGGCAAAAGTATTAATTCGCCCTAAAGTTTTAACGTATTTTGCTGTAAGTTTGTGCTGTTTTGTTTGTCGCAATTTTACTATGAATGCTATTGAGCCTTGTATGGTTACCAAACTTATTCTATTTGTTGTCGCCACCAGTATGGCCTCACATGGTCGATCGACGCCCGCTTTTTACCAGCTGTAATGGTGCGAGCGTCCCGCGCGGCGCGGCGCGGGGGCGGGCGGCCGGCGGCGCGCACGCTAATCCTTCTATACCTAAATGTTCTAGCCATTGTGCAGATAGTCACTAGTAGCTGCTATGCTGGACTGACTGGGCCAACATGTGCTAGCTTGCAGCTAAAAACCATCTCATATTATCTAGACTTCTTCAATGTCTAGAAAGACATACTACTATTGTGCTTTCCAAAACTACTCATTGCTATAAACAGAATTACACAGATATTTTACGTTGGAAAAATAATTTGGTATTTGTATTTACATACCTTCTCGTGTACCTGTTTCTTATCCGAATGACAAATAAAATATGTTTTATTTCGCAAAATTTCTAGTGTTGCACTTCCTGCCTTTCTGTCTTTTGTGCATGGCGTATCTCAACTTTGTTCATCTATTTTGAAATTAACGTCAGTTGAGATAAATTGTCCGACAGAGGCAGTAAAAGAGTGGACATCTCTCTGTACCAATGATGACATCCCTAAGGAACCATTCTGCCAAAAACTTTGGGATGCTCCATTGGTACAGAATTAACTTTTTAAAACAAAATTTAATAGGTGACAACGATCGCGCATGGCTTCATGCAGTGTCTCAACACGAATCTGGCCAAAGGCTACATTTTTTTTTTTTTTTTTTTTAGGTGGGATAGGTTTACGTTTGACTACAGCCTGCCTGATGTTAAGCATTGCTGCAGCCTAGGGTGTAACACGTTTACCTAGAAGATACCTGTTAACTCTAGATTTGAAAACCCCTGGATTGTAGTTCGCAGGAAACACAGCTTCTGGTAAAGTGTTCCAAAGCTTTGCCGTCCGTACAATAAACGTTGAAGCAAAGCGCTGTGTTCGATACTTCGGCACTTCCACCATAAAACGGTGTCTACCTGCGGACTTTCTGCTTGTTCGGTTATAGAAGGGAGCTGAGGAAATCAGTTCATGTAGCTCCTCTGCACACTCTCCGAAATGAATTCGATAAAAGACCGACAGACTGGCCACCTTGCGGCGATGTTCCAAACTTTTGAGTTTGAACATGCTCTCCCTTCTGCCAACCTCGGTACACTTTTCGACAATGGCAGCTTCAGAATCGCTATCGGCCTGTGAATTGGAGCTGCTATTGTCGAACAACACAGGTGCACATGTGGTAGCGATGTCGACAGAATGGGCCTCCACGGACTTTCATGCCTTCGCAGTGCAGGCAGATTCTCCCGCCACGGCTCGCTGAATGACATAGTGAGACGGGCACTTGCCACCGTCAACGTACCATCGGTTCTTGAACCAATTGGCATGGTCCGTGACGATGGTAAGCGCCCCGACAGCCTCACACTGATTCCCTGGGAGCGGGGAAGGGCTCTTGTATGGGACGCAACTTGCGTCGATACACTAGCTCCTTCTCGCCTCAGTGGAACAGTACAAGCGGCAGGAGCCGCGGCGGATGCAGCAGAAGAAGCCAAGCGGCGAAAATATACATCATTATCGACTGATTATATTTTCGTACCGCTTGGCTTCAAAACTTTTGGTCCGTGGGGTAAAAGCACGAAGTCTTTTATAAAAAAAAAAAAGGTTGAATGACATCACTAGAGACAAGAACGCTGGCTGGTTCCTTGCGTAAAGAATTTCTATAGCAATCCAGCGTGGGAATGCAGCCAGCATTCTTGGCTCCATACCACATGTGGATGTTTTAAATTTAGGCTAAATGTACATACTTTTTTTTAGTTTAGTGTATATAATTGGATTGAATGAAATATAATGGTTAAACGAACTTACCTTAAGTCTTCGTCTTCGCATGTAACGTCGTCTCGTATAATTATGGTCGAACTTCACTTAAGGTAAGTTCGTTTAACCATTAATTATACTACGACGACGTTACGAGTACATGCTCGAGATTTCTTTACTAACTATGTAGATGTTTAGCACTTTAGCATAAACGAGACCAACACGTATCAAAGATCGTAATGCTTGCATACCAAACGCTAATTTACAGTTTGCTAGATCTTTGATTGTGAACAAAATTTACCTAATGATGCAAACAATAGCATATTTGAGAAAAAAAAATACAGATTGAAAAATAAGTTACAAATATAAATTTGTATTACAAGGGATCAACTTATCACATTTTATAATTAAAATTGACTCTGTGAAAATATTTTACTCTCATCTGCTCTGCTGCAATGAGGCGCTTATATATTTTGGCGACTATCATTTATAGTCGCCAAAATATATAGGTATAAGCTGGTGCGCGCGACTTCGTACGCGTGGAATAGTTATTACTACAAAAACGGTTCTAGTGAGTTAACCTTACAAGATAGACATATACTGTTTCGGACATTTTGTTAGATCATTTTAAGAGAAATAATTCTTTCAAACACATTTTTTTGATATCTTGAACCGTTTTCGCAGCGCACGCAACGGAAGCCCTCAAAGATGAATCATTTTCCCCGTATTTCCCACATTTTCTATTGTTTCTTCGCTCCTATTAGTTGTAGCGTGATGTTATATAGCCTAAAGCCTTTCTCGATAAATGCTCTATTCAACACAAAAATAATTCTTCAATTCGCACCAGTCGTTCCTGTTATTAGCGCGTTCAAACAAACAAACATACAAACAAACAAACATCTTCAGCTTTATAATATCAGTATAGATTTACATGTCCCTATTCATTATACAATTACAAAGAAAAGTCAGCTGCAACTTGCAGTTGATAATCTATGCCCTTATTGTAGCAGAACTAGCATCAATAATTGATTTCTTAGCAGTTAAAATTGGTTTTACCGGTGGTGGCAAATTTCTATAGTTACTTTTTGGTGAAGTAACACATAAAGCTTTTGCAGGGCAAATTGCCTCTCTGTGAGGAAAGAGTCTTGTAAGTTTAGGTATGACCGTATTTGGGACCGATGTCTTAATATGTATGCCTATCCTCAAATCACTTACATTAATATCAGTTAGGTAAACATATTGAGGATAGCATCTGCCTGCACCCGCTGTGCAGTTGAAAAATGTCAGTACAGCTACTATTTGGTCTGAATGCTGATCTTTACTAAAGATAAACATAAAGAATGTTTATTGATAATGTAAAGTTGTAACATAGGTATAAGTACTAATATCATAGAATATGCTACACAAATTACAATATCTCGTCAAATTGAATTTATAACATTTAGTTTTAATAAAATTTTAGAAGTTACAATGTCAAGTTTTATTAATAACATAATGAAAATTTTTGTTATTAAAAACATGTCAAACATAGGTAATAATAGGTATGTAATCATACAATATGTCAACTTAAATAAATCTTGGTACTGTCACTTTAGCTGTATAGGGGCTAAAATGACAATTTGGCATCACACTCCTTACCTAGTAGTTAATTACTTAATGTCTAAGCAAGAGTAGAATCAGTTGCTAGTTGACTGTAGTCATTTTCAAAGTATTCTTTAAAACTGTATAGTGTCTGATCTAACAATAATTGTTTGACACTATTGCAAAATTGCTGATCATTATTCAAAGACTGAATGTGTGCGGGGAGTTTATTGAACAGTTTCTCTCCCATTATAGTGGGTAGTTTCTTAGTCATACACAGTCTAGGCACAGTAGGTTTTAGCAATATAATGGGTAGGTAGGTAGGATATCAGATTGGTGGTATACTTTAGGAAGACGATCTATTTCTGTAAGCTTCTTTCATGAATCGTATGATATTTAACTTGTATAAATGTGATTCTGCTTGATCATTAGCCAAAAAATCTTAGATTAAGATTACTTGCATTATAATTAAAAATATATCTTATGTTTTCTTACAGCAAAGTCCTCACTATATATTAACAGTAACATTATATTGTTTAAGCGAGCTTTCAGCTAGTACCTATGTTGTTATAATAATAGCAGCACTAGATAAAAAAAGGATTGTCTTTATACCTTCTGTTAGAAAATATTAAAAATATTAGAGTAAACCGTTGCCCAAACGGAATAAGAGTCCTGATAGACGATAATAATAATGGAATTCCTGGGCTCAAGTAGATTAACTAACCAAGTGAAAAAGACATGAAAGTAGATATCATGGCTAACTAGGCAAAAATGAAACGATCATTACGCCGTTGGCGAAAATTACGTATAAATAATAAGTTGTAACTTCCAGTCTATTGTGAATGCATCCGTATTATAGGCTACAGAAACTCATTCCTAGCATATGCCCATATTATATTCCATTTTGTTTTAAGCCGTGTGGAAAATAAACCAATGTCAGGAACCTTAAAGTTCTAGTAAATTTATCAAATATGTATGTAATAATAAGTTAGTAGTAGTAATCTCAACATTTATGTTTAAATGCTTCGACCTCTTAATCTATGAGTCTTATAATATGTCACACAAAAATTAAAGAATTTTCTTTAATCACACCACTGTCAGATTGTTCTGACCACATGTAGGTATACTTCAATGCCTCAAGATGTCGATCACCGTATTATATAGATTTTATTTACAATACATTGCCCGCCTTTAGGATGCTTTCAATTGTATAATAATACTTTGAAAGAATGAAAGAAAGAAAATATATTTAATGAGACACACACAAAACTTTAACCTATTTACTTACTAAACTTACATGCTAAGAATGTGATGTCCCAATACAGCCGCAACTCAGCCTAATGCTGATGGCACGCGGCCACCAGCGCTGATATTCTGTTGCGGTGACGTCACACACACCAAATGAACTTTGTTGTACTTTGCATCATTTCAAAATCCACTGACTCGTTTCCCTTTACAATACACGTCCAATTTATTTTATTGATTTATTTATTTCTTCATTTGGGTTAAAACTAAACTTAGTTTTGCACACTTATGAATGTCAAAATCTAGTACATGATAAATTTATCAGAAAGACACATGAGAAACTCACAAAATAACCATATACCAATGTATTGGATCATATCTATTCAAAAACATTGTTTTCTCTCGTAATCAATTTTGGATTAAATTTGCGTAATAACTGCATATATTTATTTATTTACAATTTAATTAAAACGGCGCGAGCCAATTACATTAATTAATAAAAGAGAACAAAACTAATAATACAAATACTTAATTAAAATTGAGATAAAAGGTCATTCTAAATTAAAATATTAGTGTGTCAAAATCTTAAACATATTATGGTCAACATTTTATACATAGTGATATCTATTTACTACCCTAATTTAAAATAAATACATACATACATTCATTCATTTCGTTCGCAAAACATGAGACACAATAATACTAGTGGCTGCCATCCATAGACAAACAAGTCGCACGTCGGCGTGGCGGCCAAGAGAGCGTTGAGTGCGGCCAGTGCGCGGGGGAGCGGGGATGTGGCGTGAGCTACGGTGCGGCAGTGTTGCCCAACTAAAAGCTTGCGTCGCCTGTATTGCAAATATTTGTTCGGAACGTACAATCGAAACAGTTTATTGAGCAGATCCGGTGCATCGATCTCACCACGCAAGATTTTGCACACTATAGTAAGCTGACTAGTGTCCCGTCTTACTTTCAGGGAGTTATAACCCAAACAACCTAGAATGAACTTGGATGGATACTTATATGGATAATATCCATAGACCCGTTTATACAAAAATCTAAGAAAAGCTCGCTGTACTTTTTCCAGCTGTTCGGTATACGTTTTTTCATGGGGATTCCATACGCACATCGAACTTTCCATTTTGCTGCGAACTAATGCACTGAATAGCAGGCGAATGATATGCTGGCTATGGAAGTCTCTAGTATTCCGCAACACAAAGCCCAGACGTCTGAACGATTCTTTAACTAGTGCACTGATGTGATCGTTAAAGGTTAGCTTTTGGTCGAATATGACACCCAAATCTTTGATATTGGATGAACGGTTGATAATAGTTCCATTTATGACGTAGTTATATATAATTGGGTGCCACATTCGACCAAAAGACATTACGTGACATTTAGTCGCGTTAAATTCCATTCTATTGAGGCGACTCCATTCTTCGACTGCCTCAACGTCCTGCTGAAGCGACACACAATCATCTATCGACTTTATTTCAGCATAAAGCTTCAGGTCATCGGCATATAATAAGCACTGAGCACGCCTCAGGACAGCAGGGATGTCATTGACCATGAGCAAAAATAGGAGAGGACCAAGTATTGAGCCCTGGCTTACTCCGGATCGCGTATGATAGGGTCTAGATTGATATTGGCCTAACCTCACGAACTGTTGACGATCTCGCATATAATCCGCTAAGAGGCGAAGAAATCCTGGTGCAAAACCTATAGCAGCTAGCTTGGCCAGCAGGATATCATTGTTGACCCTGTCGAACGCCTTCCGGAAGTCAAAATATAGGACATCCACCTGCAGACCCTGGTCTAGCCCAGCTGAAATGAAGTCCACAATAGACAGCAGGTTTGTATCTACTGATCTTTTGCGTCTGAATCCATGCTGAGCGTTGCATAGGTATCTGTCCACCTGGTCATATATATATTTATGCAATATGCTCTCAAAAACCTTAGCTGGTGAAGACATGACTGCTATTGGGCGATACTCTTCCACACACAGCTTATTGGAACTCTTAGGTATGGGACTTACTCTTGAGAGTTTCCATTGTGCTGGGTATTTACCTGATTTTAAGGCAATATTGAATATGTGGCAGAGTGGAACACAAAAGTGCTTTTTCAGCTGTTTCAAAACTCCAGGGGGCAAGCAGTCCGGACCAACAGAACTGCTTGGTTTCAGTTTGTTTATACCGTACATAACATCACTAGGTGCAATTTCCAAGATGTTTATATAGTTGCTATTTTTGCTGTGATCAGCTTCAAAAGCAAGTGTCGTGTTAAGTGACGGTATGTCGGGTAAAAACACACTGGCAAAGAAACTTGCAAATGCCTCAGCTGCGTCTACACCGGTGTGTGATTGACCTTGGTAAGTGACGGTTGGCTCGAATCCACCTTTAGAGCGCAGACTAGAGACATGTTGCCAAAAGATACGCGGATTTAGTTTTATATTTTCTTCTATGCCTTGCATGTATGTGCTATACGCTGCGGCTACACGTGATTTAAGATCGGCTCTTAAAGCAGAAAACTGACGGTAAGACTCAATGGACTTGCTTTGCTTCCAGACTGAATGAAATGTATGCTTGCGTCGTATATCCTGAATGATATCCCTGGAAAACCAAACGGGATAACGTCTAGTAATTTTGCTAGATCGCCGCTTTTTAGGCATACATTCATCAAAACAGTTATAAACAATCTTATACAGCTTGTCGGTGGCTGCACAGCAATCTGACGTTTCCAAAACCGCACTCCAGGAGCTCTCTGCTAGTAATGTAAGTAACTTCTCATAGTCGCACTTCTTAAAATTCCAGTCAGTGGCTGGATCGATATTAGATGGCTCCAAGCAATCTGATCGACAAACTGGTTCAATTTCGAAATCTATGTTTAACGGCGGATGGTAACGATCAACTATTTTATCGACGAGTTTATCCGTAGCTGTAACAAAAACTTTCCTCACAACATCGCTCTCTCGGACCAATACCACGTCCAATACACCACCATACTCATTCCTTACCTCATTCATTTCACAAAATTTACAATAAGTTAAAAAATAGCAGTAATAATTTTGAATACTTTCGGAAGCACCTTTTATATTTAAATCTCCAAGAATTATTACTGGAGATTTCAGGGAATGTACAATTGTTTCTACTTTGTTGAAAAAGCGAAAGTATTCACTATTACATGCATGCGATTTTATGTACACGATACAAAGGTTAATTGTCCTCCCATGCAATGAAACTGTAGCCCACAGATCCTCTCCGTTATCAGTCTCTAGGTGACGCTGCCTCTGTATAACCATGGGGGGTCTAGCAAATAATGCAACGCCACCATGGGGAGTATTCCTGTCTCGGCGTAAAACAACCCAATCTCCAGATACAACTTCCGAGTCTTCCACTGAGCTGTCTAAGAAAGTTTCTGTTAAGGCAACAATATGATAATCGGTCTCTGCTAGGCCACTACGTAGCTCTCTCAGGGCACCTTTAAGGCCTCGAATATTTTGAGAATATATACTTGTGCCAACACTTTTCTTACTATTCGGTTGTGAAGCCCCGAAAGGACTGCCTGTTATTTGAACTAGGAGATCGGGCACTTTCTTTTACCGCCAACGGCTTATGGTATGGTATCCATGGTTTTATACGGGCGTTAATTGGCCAGGCGTCTTCGGAGAAACAAATATCATATGCAGGCAGCGGGACTCCTATCTTATAAGATTTGTAGTCTCCTCTTGATCTTAGCTCTTGGACTGTACACGTACCGGCTGGATATAACTGGTGGAGATAATCTCTGACCTCATTAATGTCAGATTCCATGTTCCAAACATGCATGTACTTCCGAGGTTCCACAGCTTTCAAAGTTGTCTTTGCAGGTCCAGCTGTACCACATAGCGAAGGAGGTCTCCGGTTCCCTTGCTTCCGGACTTCCGTCCACTGCATAGGATTTCTTGGGCTAGTCGTAGTCTGTAGCGGGGCCGTATCTACTTGCGTAACAGCCAAAACCGTTGGTTCGCCAAGATTTTTGGTCGGAGTTGAAAAATCGGCTGGAACGGGTTGAACCTTATCAGTAGATTGGTTTTGCTTTCCGGATTTTGGTTTTGACTTACCAGAGGTTTTAGCTTTGTTTGGCTTTGGTGCCTGGATAACCTTGGCCGTGGCATGATCTTTAGCCGCTTGCGAGGCAATAGATGACATAGCAGACACTGTCTTGATGGAGCATGAAGATGTTGGAGGTAGTGGTGCCTCAATCAAGGTTACGGGTTCAGCTGCACTGATAAGGGGTTGCTGCGGGGTCACGGTGCAGGCTTTAGTTTGTTCATACATAAAGTTCTTAATAGTGCTCACTGCGTCATCCAGCTGTTTTCGTAGATGTTGAACTTCCGTCGAATACACATTCACAGTTAACTCAAAGCCTGATATAAGACCAACGGCGTGGTGTAGTTGTCCTCTCAGTGACTGTATTTCCAGCATTAGCCCTTTAACATCCTGAATGGCTATTCCTGTGTCCTCATGATCAGCAACAATAGTGCTGTCATCTATGTACGTTATGCAAGGGGGAGCTACTTTATTTCTCACTGTAACATAGCTAGCATAAGATGTTTTCTTACTCGAGCCCACCGGCGTTGAACTATTATCTCCGCCCTTTTTAGACTTACAAACGCACTCGGGGCAGATCCAGCATGTCCGGAGTTCAAGGGATATACTAACACCTGTACAGAGCAGGTGATAATATTTATTGCAATCGGCAGCGGAACACTGCAAAAAGTCTTCATTTCCATCTACCATTAAGCAACACGCGGCACACTTGACATCCATTTTTTTAGGGTTCGTCATGAGATCGTCCATCACAAATCCACTAGCGGGCCGCAGTGAGAAAAAGTTGGGCGGCTCTGGTCGTGGGATGCGTCGTACCTACAGCGGCGCGATGACGAAGCGCTTGTCGAACAGGCGACCGGCGCTTTTAAATATCACTCCGTTAATATTTTTGTTTGTATCTTCGTTCTTCGTCATCCGATCTTCACGAAACAAACACCGTTACGTAGGAAATCTTCTGTGCAATCCAACTAAATATGTTTCACTATTGAAGATGGTTTAAACACAATATTTACTATAAATTAATCACAAAACAACGGTATCAGTGTGTTACCGCGAAGCCGGCTGTGTTGCCACTATATGTGGTCATGCCTTCTTGGGATTAGAAAAAAAAATAACCCAGTATAAACTGATCCGGCACACTGGACTATATTCAATTAACAAACAACTAAAATTGATTTACTGCAATTAAATTAATGAACGACCTGTATTGGCTCTTGCGAGGCCCGGTCTCGTCCCAGTAGCTGGGAACAGGTGGCTCAAGGTTGGTTGCCATCTACTGGACTGGGTTGGCCCAGGTTTGGTTGGTACTTTGTTTTATTGGTACCCTGTTTGGGTGCTTTGGTCAGTTGAAACTTAGAATGGACTTACTGCAGTTTGTTTCTAGCTTTTCTTAAAGGCTGGACTTCTTTGAGCAGTTTTAGTGGCATTTATCAGAGTCATGCCGAATAAAGGATCGTCTCATTTTACTTCAGTAAAAACAGCACTTAATTCTTGTTTCAGTGATATAATTGTAAACTCACGTTCACCTTTTGTATCTTCGAATGGAAACCCAAAGCAGACCTTATTCAGGATCTCCACATTTGTTAAGTTGTCTTAAACAATGAAGACGCTCAATTAGTTAGTCCAGCAATACGCAATCCTAATTGGTTTCCAATAGATTCTAGCGGAGCTTGATACTTTCCATAAAAAATGATGTCATTTTTAAGTTGAGCGTTGGCGCTTTAAAGTGGCTAAAATTTTCAGGAAATAAAATTTTCTTTATCCTTTAAGTTTAATATTAGTTTTAAATAATTCCTTCCATTAGGACTTTACCCCAAAGTTTAGATAATTCTTCAATAATGTCATGACCTAATATTTTTTCTAAGTGGATTCTCCACGTTTCACGTATTTCCATCGGTAAAGATACTGAAGCAGAAACATCTTGTGCATTATAAGTGCATGGACCTGGCTAGGTGACTTGCTTCGATTTAAATTGCTCGCAAACATACCTGGCAGGATAGTTAGGAAGTATTGAGTTAGCTCCAATCTGGTAATCGTTGTCTGACACTTGTGAATTCAAATTCGCTGGCACTGGGTCTCCTGACCGTGACCTTGTGTAATAGCAATCATATTTTGTTACAACAGAAGTATAAAGATCATTAGTATCATTATGGAAAGAAAAGTATTCTAACTTTGTCACATCATCGTTATACGTGCTCCCCTTATGCCGCTGTATATAGGCTGTATATTTGACAATTTGTCATAAGCATTAACATTTTAAAGTCATTGTACGTAATCACGTTACGCCACTAGACTAATTCGTTATCAACCGGGCTCCAATGTCCCGGAGTATAACGCTTCAATGTAGGTACATTGGATGCACTATTTGCCATTAAATTGAATATTTATTAATTTGCTACGAAGCAGAAACACTTTTCAAGTCATTGTACGTACTCACGTTACGCCACTAGACTAGTTCGTTATCAACCGCGCTCTAATGTCACGGAGTATAACGAGGGTACATTGAATATAGGTACTTTATCCACTAAATTTATTGATTGTTACTTTGCTATAAAGCAGTAACACTTTTAAAGTCATTGTACGTAATCACGTTACGCAACAAGACTAATTCGTTATAACCGCGCTCTAATGTCACGGAGTATAACGCCTCAATGTACATTGAATATAGGTAATGTATGCCACTCAATTGAATCATTGTTTATTTGCGATAAAGTAGTAACACTTTCGTCATTGTACGTAATCGCGGTACGCCACTAGACTAACTCTTTATCAATCGTGCTTTATTCAACGTCCAATATATACATTTATTATATGTTGGTATTGTATTCCACTAAACTGAATATTTGCTAATTTTCTATGAAGCACTACACAAAATAACCGTTATAGGCCAGAAAATCTAGTTCTTTTTACATTGAATAAACTGTAGAACAATGTTGTAAGAAAATGGTAATAAATAAATTCATATTTTGTTGTATTGTATTTGTAACAAAAACAACAAATATGTCGGTACATCGAAAAAAATCGTTACAGAAACATTGCTAGAAAAGTCATGTTTCCGATCTACATGACAAAAATGTAAGTATTTCAAAAAAAGATATGTAGTTACATCATTTGTTGAAAAAAAATCTATATTTACGATCTATTCGGTATAGTTTTATAAAATATATAAGATTACAATACAATACAATACAAATTTATTTATTAAACAAAAGCACTTACAAACCTTAAGGTACCTAACTTAATTCTATATTAAACCTATTTACGTTAACATGTTCTTGTGAGCCCTGCACTGGGTACGAAACCTGTATCGCAGGCGTCGTGACTTCGTTTCGTACACTTCAAGATGCGCTTACTAAAAAGTGGTGCGAACCTTTTGATTTTATACAAAATATAATTCACAATATTACGTCATAACATACATAGTAAATTAAGTTTAAAGTTTAAAGTAAAAGATTGTACCAAGAAAATTAAAATCGATGATGAATAAATGCATTAAGATTGCTTGGTAAGTTAGTAGTTGCACTAACCTTTATCCTTTGAGCTGGTTGATGAATTGCTTAGTTTTTGTACCAAACGTCGAAATTTCGACGTTAATTTTAAAATTCCGATGCTCTTTTTCCTAATTTACCACTTGAACACATGAAATAAACACTTTTTTCCACGAAAAATTCAAAAAGTAAAATTCAACGAAATTTATGATGTTGCGACGCCCGCACACAAGAAATGAATGAGGTTTGACAGGAGGACGGCGCTACATGCGCTACATTGACAGTGACATTTGTTCAAAAGTTTTTTCTTTTTTTATTTGTGTTTTTATTTTCATAGCTATAAAAAGTGTGACGCCTAGTCAAGGATTTTTTATATCATCCCTCTCTTTTTACTTCCATGCGCCTAGTACATACAGAAGTGAGACTACATAGTTAATAAAGAAATCTCGAGCATGTAACGTCGTCGTAGTATAAATATATACATATCTATCACTTGATAATAAAAGCTTTAGATTTCTTGAGATAATACGAAATTGAAAAATATGTTTTTAACTTGTACTATACCAATTCCTACCAATTTTCCCTATCCATATTTATTGAAGGAAAGACATTCAAGTTTACGTATTCCTAATACTTTTCAAGGATAGTAATGATCTCATTACAATAAAATGAGCTAAGTTAGTAAATCTAATATCAAATTTTATAATATTGAACCATATTAACTACTTATTAGGGCAGCTGGCTCCGGCAATGAGTTGAACATTGTCCCGGAAATGACGTCACCGATTATATTACACACAATTTCCGTTGTGGCCAAACACCGCTCAAAACGTGCCTCTAACGAAATTTGCAAAATTATGATTATGTTGGTATTTTAGCATATACATAATTACTTTATTCAAAACAACTCACGAAACATAATTAGTTTAAAAACTTATTAACTTATTGCTAGTACATATTTTATTGGATACTACAATAGCTCGTGTGGTTTCAAACCTATGGGGCTTATTAGCGAAAATATATGTACGTTCTCGTATTTCATTTTATGAACGTGGATTTGGTCACCGTACACTGCCTCTTAGATTCACTATTTTTTGGTCTTCGTCGCCTTAGACATCCTGCAGCGTAAAGCGCTTTATTGTGCAATAATTGCACAGCGATGTAAGCGGCTTACGTGCTAATTGCCGCGTACTTTGCGATCTTCATTGGTAGCAATTTTCTTATAGATTACTTCTAAGAAACCAGATATTTTAAGATTTTTTATTCAGATTATTAATTCAATAAATAGTACGTGCCTATTTGGCTAATAAACTATTGCGTTTAAAAGTGTCCCATACAGATTAGTCATACTAAGCAACTGTCCGGCGAGCATAGATGGGTGATTAAGTAGTCATTCCACTTGAACTGTTCCGTGGTTTGGATGGGATTTTAATTTTAGCTTTAGCCTGTTGTTATAATTTGGCAATCGTGAGGCAATTAAGATTAAAGGGCATGTCGAAAAATAAAAACCATAAAAAGAAATCTTGTGGGTTGATATGTGTGGTTGTACGTAAGTATAAGTGGTTTGTGTGAACAGTGCGACATAAATCAGGGCGGGTCGAAGGCTCACCGTGATAGAGGGCCTCCAACTTTGTATACCATAGTATAATGGTTTATTTTTATATCAAACTTGTTAGTAAAAATGTGTGTACTGTAAATAGTTATACTAGTAAAAGTCTACTAGTGTTTGCTCACACCTCTGTTTCTATAAAATAAGTTTGCCAGCTGATATCAACTCAAACCTGTACATGGAATTTAAATATTCTGCCAATATTGGTATTCATTCAGGCCCCGTAGTTATCGATATTTTATTTGTATAGGTGAATGTTATCAGGAAGGTTGTCGACCTTTCAGTCTATAGCATGTTTGTTCCGCTGCAATATTTCCATTTTTATTCCCATTTCAGGCATGGCTCTAACAAGCCGATCACATGCGATCTTTATCCGTTTAAATCAGATACAATATAGTTTTCACGGAATTAAAACAGGATTTGCTGTGAAATACATATTTTAATACAACGAATATGGAGAGTGTATAATTTAATTAATTACTATTTAGAGTTTAAAAGATTAAAAAAGATTAAAAGATTTTTATTTGTAAACAGGTACATGTGGTACAATTTAGTGTTGCTCTGGCTTCTACTGTAGTGTTGACTGTGTTGTAGAAGGCAGGATCTTCCAGGGGAACAATTTGTTTACAATTAAATTATGTTATAAGTACTAGATAATAATATACTTTACAAAAACATGTGGCTATTCTTAAGCTAACTTAGCCTAAATATACAGTGTATCAACTAAGTTTAGATAGTAATTTAAATTAAAATTACGCCGTTGTGTGTGTATGTGTGTGTGTGTGTGTGTGTGTGTGTGTGTTTGTATATATTTAATATTACTGAATAGTCAATACCGTCGAAATAAATAATGCTGTACAGTAGAACCCATTAATAAGAACCAAAAATAATAACAATTAAAAAAAAAAAAAAGTTGGGAGTAGCTTCAGTTTGTTTATCAATACAGAAGACAGAATAAATAAATAATAAACAAAGGTTTAATAAATGTACAAGTACATGATGTTTTTTTATTTTAATTTTGAAAAATCGACACTAAACTATCGCTCTAGTAAATTTCGTTTATAAGTTCATCAACTTCAAATAAAGTAAATAATTATCCTGAGGCCTTTTTTGACGCACGGGATACATCAATGTAACTTATATCACCTTCTGCCTGTTTATCAACTTTTTTATGTTTATACTGTTGTATCCTGTGTGTTTCTAAAAATTTCAACATATATAAACATAGAGACAAAAACGGATATAACACCAAATATATGTAAACAGTTTGAAATTGTCATGATGAAATCACTTTCAAATACATTTTCAAAAGTACCAAACTTATTTGAAATTGTAACCGGTTGAAATCTTCCAAATTGTAATAAGGGCAGGTAGTCGACGCCCGGTTGTCAACGCGTAGCTTTTTACTGTAATCCGGGTCCTTGCTGGGTCCGGTTGTACCCAGCCCCATTATACCCGGCTCTGTTAGACCCGGATAACAAATGTCAGCTAATTGATGGCCGAACGCCGGATATCATTAAAACATGATTTTGTCCAACAGCTTTGTGAGCCAATACAAGCCAATACAACGGGCGTGTTTCATTCTCTTGCATTTCGTTTTATATTTTGTGAGTTTTTCAACGGAGAGGGGTTCTTTCTACTCAATTAAATCTTCTGAGCGATTCGAATGTGATTTTGTACATAAATTGAACAATTTCAGTCTACCGTTAGATTGTAACTGTTAATGTTACTTAATATAATAATTGTTACGTATGATAGAATATTGGTCACATGCCTCTTTACCTAAACAAACCTGTATCCAAATGTTAAAAAAGTAATTACTCACGAACCTCATACTCCGTTATCCATACACTGTTTAATTAGGAAGTAACTTCCCAAGCGGTGCGTTCATACAAGTTGCATGATGCGTTGTGAAAGATTGCAACGAGTGTTGGGAACTTGCTTCTAAGGGGTTTTTTTTGCTATTTAAGGAAGCTTATAAAACAGTGCAGTGCAGTGCAGTGCAGTGCAGTGCAGTGCAGTGCAGTGCAGTGCAGTGCAGTGCAGTGCAGTGCCGGTAAGGGTCTGGTATGATCTATACTAATATTATAAAGCTGAAGAGTTTGTTTGTTTGTTTGTTTGAACGCGCTAATCTCAGGAACTACTGGTGCGAATTGAAAAAATATTTTTGTGTTGGATAGACCATTTATCGAGGAAGGCTTTAGGCCATATAACATCACGCTGCAATTAATAGGAGCGAAGATTAAATTGAAAATGAGGAAAAAACAGGGAAAAATATTCATCTTTGAGGGCTTCCGTTGCGTGCGCTGCGAAAATGGTTCAAGATATCAAAAAAATATGTACGAAAGAATTAATGCCCAAAATAACTATTCCATGCGGACGAAGTCGCGTGCACAGCTAGTGTCTAATAAGTCCCTGCAAGTTATGTTATGTATGGATATAATATGAAGTTGTTCTAAAAATATCAGATAAACGACTATATGTTGATTTCCACATTGATATTTATGCAGTACTACCTACATTTTTTTTACGATTTCCTTTTCTATGACGTATTTTTTTATCCGCGTATTTTGTCGATTTGACAGTGACACTTAACAATGACAGTTAAGTTTTTCTTTATATTGTAACCCCTCATTTCATTTCGTTCATTTAGTCTAAAATGGCTAAATGTCGATACGTTGCGCAGTCGCAAAACAAAGATTTGGGTTGCGACTGTCAATGTCAAGTGTCGAATTGACATTATTTTCTAACCTGTCAGAGAGACGTGAAAGGTGACTCGACAGATAGAAACGCGCACGGCAAGAAAAATGTAAGCGGGGTCTGGGGCTGTCTCTCGACTCCCAGACCCCGGCAGAAGCAGTTCGGTCAACTCGCCACGCTCCGTACATAAGAACTCCCTCGTTGTTGGTGAGTGTTCGAGAAAAAGAGCTCAGTGAAAGAACCTGTTCACCGGGATTAATCTTCCACGTTTCTTGTCGTAGGCTGTTTGCTATATTTGCTGTCTGCTGGAGGTAGTGCTGGTCGATGAGGCCTGCGGACCTCATCCTAGCACGCAGCCGCTGATCTGTGAGAGGAAAAACCCCAGATTCTGGGTAAGTTGTACGACATAAGTGCGGTGCGTGCAGATACCATCTACCCTCTAAAGCGGAACCTAAAATAAATGTAACTGTTTGTTAACAGGGTTTTTTAAGTTTCTCGCAAGAATACTCCCTTCTACAACTCATCTACACGGTCTAAGGCTGCTAGCCTAGGCCGCACAAAATCCTACTTACTTCACAACACACACCTACTTCACATTTCTACATCGTGCTTTGGGCGCGGGGTGCCGGAGGTCACCAACCGTGTTGGGAGAGCTTGCAGCTTCTTCCAGCCCTCTATGGCGGGTGTCTCCGCCCTGACTCCGTCCCCATCACTAAGCCGGTAACACCAGGCATATATAATGCCTGGTGCCTTTATACTTTTATTGTGTTGTTGACTGACTAAAACGCATACTGGTTGCAACTAGAAACCCTGGTGTAGGCATTTCCCCTCGACCCTGAGGACAATTGTGTAATTTAAAGAGTACTCATTCTCTATCGCCTTGAGCTAAGGCTGGCGCCCATATATCTATAGATCTAATCATTGTTTAAACTACCTGTAAATTAAAAGTAAATAAGAAACCTAATCAAAATTGTAAAGTGTGACTACCACCTTTTGAAACCTATTTAAATATACATAAATTATTAGTAACAATAGTCTATCCTTTTATTTATTGACTACCTAATACCCTCTAGATAGACTTAGGTAGCCAAACCTCATGGATAACGCTCTTATATTCACCCTCTCACACCAAAGCGCTACAGTGGCACTCCAACTGGTATAAGGGTCTAGTTGCAACCTTAGGCTTAAACTTTAAATACTAACTTACAATAAGTATGCAATTATAAAGAAATTTGTGTTGTTTTATTATTTCCTTTAGCTGTAAGTACTTATGTGTTCTTGAATGTGTAATTATTGAATAATATGTGTATGTAATAACCAAAAAGTGATAAAATTGTAAAGTTGCAACCAGGATATCATAATTAATAATTTTACAAAATCTACTTATCTAAACTCAAAACTTAAATGACTATGATTTTAATAATTCAATTAATAAAGACAAATTTACATATTTAACTGCACAATATTAGTGTGTAAGTTTTAGAATCTACCTAGTACACTAGTAAACTTCATATTGAGACCTAACAAACTATACAATCTAGTTATTTAACTTAGAATCAAAATACAATTATTACACTCAATACTTATTATTGGAATTACAAATTATACATAATTACCCACTTTTAAATAAATAATTTACAACACTGGTACATACAATATACTGATAACAATACATTTAATAATTTCACTTTGATTACAATAATACATAACATCTATAACAATTATTCTTTTGATTTGCGAGTAAAACTTAAACAATCTAAACAATGGCTCGGGAAATCAATACTTTTATGTTGAAAAAAGATGAGTTGGAATATGAAGTTTTAATTAGAGACACTACCCCGGCTACCACTGTCCAAGCTCTAAGGAAGCAGGTGGCTAAGTTGATTAAAGATCAGCCTCAGGTTATGACCCTGCCTGAACAGTGGGATCATGATAATGACTTTGCCTCCGTACAAACAAAGTCAAGTTTGTTATTGTCGGATTGGGAGAAAGTTTCTAAGGGAGCTATAGGCAAGTCTCAGTTAGATCGGTTATGTTCATCAGGCAATCATCTTCTTCTGCGCATTGATAGGTTGTTGAAAGGTGAAAAGCTTGATACAAAGCAGCTACAATCTTTGCAGCTGTCTTTATCAAAGCTGTTGAGGAGATGTTAAACTATGACCATACTGGGTCTGTTTCTGAGTCAGATAGAGAGACCTCTTAATCAGAACCATCTAAAACATCATTAAATCACTTTGATTGTGACTTTAAGGTCACAAATTTCTTTATTAGCCTATGATACACTTTTTATTTACAATAATAACAATGATTTTCTTTATTTACAAATTAATAATAACTCAAACTTATAAATATTGGACTATACAAATGAGAGATTGTTAACAACACCTTCTTATAGGAAAGTCTTCTGAGAGTACTGACATACTCACTCTATAGTGTCCTAAGCTTGACACGCCTTATACTTGTTTCTGTATGTCAGGATACTTTTCTGGATACCTGTAATAATCTATACAGGTATACCACTTCATAAAGAGCTGTATATGCTCACTTGTTGTTAACAATTTATCTTGATGAAAATTTGGCTTGGAAGTTGATTGGTAAAGAGAATCAACTTCTTCTGTAATTATTTACTTGCTATTTAGATAGCAGTCTATGATTTTTGCGTTCCTATTACAATAAAATTCCCTATTACCTTAAAAAATAGGAACACAACTTAAATCAACACTATTTTACTAACTACCTAACTTGGACAGGAGTTAGGGAAAATAAATAAAACTGTAAATAAGTAGACTAAGCAGTCAATTAAAAAACACAACAACGAGGGGGGGGATCAAATAGATTTTAAGATAGATAAGTAAGTTATTATTAGTTAGCATAGTTTTCTGACAACAGCTCTTCACCACTAAATTAAGAAATCTAAATTATTGTAAATTAACCTAAATTAGTAAAAATGGTAAACAAAAAACTTAATGTAGCAAATGTAGGTACAATACCTGATAGGGGGAATAAATGATAATAACTAAAAATATTTATGTAAGTATACTGCATGGAATGTCATAACCGAAGGCCACTCTGCGGGAACTATACCCGAAGCCAAGGTTGCTTTCTTTTCAAATTTCTGTCTAATTCTTAAACTTTAATCTTTTGTCTTTCACTTTTTGTGCTGAGCATATCCCCATATCCTCCCAAATTGCTTCAGCCTATTTATTTATAAAACTGCTTCTTCATACTATTTATTCAGTCTGATGTACTAGGCCGGTACACCATTCCCTACTCTTCTTGGAACAATCTTTAATCTAATATAATATTGTAATCTATGTAAATATATCCCTTTAATAAACATCACAAATATATGCTTACTTTATGTAGTTTACAACTTAAATGGGCCAAGGCCGCTAAGCAATTACAGAGCAGTTTTCGCGGACTCTATAAGCAAGCTTTAAACGCGTACAAATACTAAACTTTTCTACATGTAAAGCGGATACTAAACTAACAGTGCCGTTACACATAACAGAGCAGTTTTCGCGGACTCTAAAAAAATAAGCTCTAAACGCGTAAGTACCTACTACTAACTCTTCTACGTACCTACCTACGTAGCTCTAAAGAACTGTATATGTTCACTACACTATAGTGTCTCTAACTAGACACGCCTTCACTTGGCATCTGTAACTCAGATGAAGGGTGCTTTTCGCGTCCTACCGCGTTACAAATAGGAAACTCATAAGTCTACAGGGCGGCGTTGTACCCTGGTCAAATAAAAAGCCATAGCAGACATATTAACAAGCTTATGCACATTAGGTGTGTAAATTATACTTGGGGATTTATCTATTAGTTTATCTATATCATACTCACAAGTAGATAATATATCAATATTGTTCCCAGTAAGCTTGACTACATTCAGCAAACTGCATAATAATTTGATTAACATTTTCTAACTAGTGTTAATATTATATTACTCTTATGTAATTATATGATTACCTATAGGGGTTTTGCAGGGATTAAAAACATAGTAGAATCAGATATATACATTTATTTTTATTCCTTCCCACAAGTGTTACATAATAAAATGAATAAATTATTAGAAAAAATATTTATATTGGAAATTAAAAACTAAATAAACTATAAAATTTGTGAAGCTGTTGCAGAAATAAGTATTTTTAAGATAGATTTAGTCTTGGTTTGGGTATAAGACCACTTTTGGTTTATAAGTTTCTGGTTATTTAATTGTACATAGGATAGGTTGGTAGTCCAGACTTCTGGAAATTTGTTGTTTTTAGATTTATTAACCTATAATGGTTATTACACTTTGTTGGATTTTTTTTAATGGATATTTTAATTTTTGGTCTTCAACTTCCGCAAACTTTGTTTTGTTGCGGTAGCTGTTTCAGTAGTTTACGGCTGAGGGCAGCCGTGAATTCACTACGTGAATTCTTTTCTGAGGGGGGCCTTGTGTAACCCCTCATTTCATTTCGTTCATTTAGTCTAAAATGGCTAAATGTCGATACGTTGCGCAGTCGCAAAACAAAGATTTGGGTTGCGACTGTCAATGTCAAGTGTCGAATTGACATTATTTTCTAACCTGTCAGAGAGACGTGAAAGGTGACTCGACAGATAGAAACGCGCACGGCAAGAAAAATGTAAGCGGGGTCTGGGGCTGTCTCTCGACTCCCAGACCCCGGCAGAAGCAGTTCGGTCAACTCGCCACGCTCCGTACATAAGAACTCCCTCGTTGTTGGTGAGTGTTCGAGAAAAAGAGCTCAGTGAAAGAACCTGTTCACCGGGATTAATCTTCCACGTTTCTTGTCGTAGGCTGTTTGCTATATTTGCTGTCTGCTGGAGGTAGTGCTGGTCGATGAGGCCTGCGGACCTCATCCTAGCACGCAGCCGCTGATCTGTGAGAGGAAAAACCCCAGATTCTGGGTAAGTTGTACGACATAAGTGCGGTGCGTGCAGATACCATCTACCCTCTAAAGCGGAACCTAAAATAAATGTAACTGTTTGTTAACAGGGTTTTTTAAGTTTCTCGCAAGAATACTCCCTTCTACAACTCATCTACACGGTCTAAGGCTGCTAGCCTAGGCCGCACAAAATCCTACTTACTTCACAACACACACCTACTTCACATTTCTACATCGTGCTTTGGGCGCGGGGTGCCGGAGGTCACCAACCGTGTTGGGAGAGCTTGCAGCTTCTTCCAGCCCTCTATGGCGGGTGTCTCCGCCCTGACTCCGTCCCCATCACTAAGCCGGTAACACCAGGCATATATAATGCCTGGTGCCTTTATACTTTTATTGTGTTGTTGACTGACTAAAACGCATACTGGTTGCAACTAGAAACCCTGGTGTAGGCATTTCCCCTCGACCCTGAGGACAATTGTGTAATTTAAAGAGTACTCATTCTCTATCGCCTTGAGCTAAGGCTGGCGCCCATATATCTATAGATCTAATCATTGTTTAAACTACCTGTAAATTAAAAGTAAATAAGAAACCTAATCAAAATTGTAAAGTGTGACTACCACCTTTTGAAACCTATTTAAATATACATAAATTATTAGTAACAATAGTCTATCCTTTTATTTATTGACTACCTAATACCCTCTAGATAGACTTAGGTAGCCAAACCTCATGGATAACGCTCTTATATACACTCTCTCACTTTCCAAGCGTTACAATATGGATATTATTTACATAAATTTGAAAGCCTATTTATAGGTAGAAATAGGTAGATATAATAAACGTATTTGTAACAAAATTGCTCGCTTTGTCTAACGGTCCATGTGTTGTTCAAGTTGTTCAAAACTAAAACAAGACAATATTAAATCACAATGTTTTAGTGTTACCACCACAGTGAGCCTGACAAACATTTTGATACCATCGTGACATACTTGTAAGTCTCAAATGCTTTAACAGGTAATGCCTTAAGTGTGTAATGTTTAAATTAGTCTGGCCCAGTAGATATGGTATAAGTCGGAGCGCCCCCGCTAGGTGCTGCCTGTACTGCATGCCGCGGGCTTCATGCTAATGTCAAGGAACTTTGCAACTTCGTGTATATTTTTCTACTGCATTTAACCTGCTGCATGTTCACTTTAAGTTGGTATAAATTTTGCTAAGTTTCTTAGAGTATATAATAATATTTGGGAGTGACTTGGAACAGATAGGTACAGTTAACTATCAGATAACGCATCATATTATACGTATCAACTGGTTCTCGGTAATAGTGTATTGCTATTAATTATTATAACTACTTAAAGCGCATTATCTCATTATAAAGCTGAAGAGTTTGTTTGTTTGTTTGAACGCGCTAATCTCAGGAACTACTGGTCCGAATTGAAAAATTATTTTTGTGTTGAAGAGACCATTTATCGAGGAAGGCTTTAGGCTATATAACATCACACTGTAACTAATAGAAGCAAACAACGGAAAATGTGGAAAAACGGAGAAAATTATTCATCTATGAGGGTTTTCCGTTACGTGCGCTGGGAAAATGGTTCAGAAAGTCGTGGGTAACAGCTATAATTTATAAAGCTGAAGAGGTTGTTTGTAAAAATAAATATGGTACCCAAAATAACTATTCCACGTGGACGAAGTCGCGAGCACAGCTAGTTATGAGATATAAAGATAGAACATTTGTTGATATTTGACAAACAAAAAAACAGCTCTAATAACAAATGAAAAATAAAAACTTGGTGTTAAAAATATAGAAAATAATTCTCATGGACTTGGCTCTCTACCACCTACGTCACTAACTTTATCAACTCAGATACAATTCAACTTGCCAGAACTAACAACCGCCACGAAAAATTGGCTCCACTCATACTCTCGTACGTAGAACTAATTTGATGAAAACACCGTCAAAATAATGGGGAAAATGAACCTTATTTTCCTAACACCAAAGAACAGTTTTTGAAGGAAGTTTTAAGATATTTTGGTAGTTTGGTAGACTGAAGACTGTCACCAATAAAATTTAACCGTTCAAGTACATAAAAACCTTGCTTTTCTGAAGTTGACATACTAAATTAAAACACTCGTTAATTTTTCTTTTTTTGAACAATGTCACATTACTTCCTGACCTCTTAATGAAATGAGAGTTTTATTCTTTCGGATATTTTTTATTCATCGACTCTTATTTTACACTATAAGTGTGTTATTATTATTTAAAACATAAAACATATTAACTGACTTAGTAAAACAGATGAAACACCTAGTCGATGCAAGTGAGCTACACCTGTAAAACTGAGTTGGGATCTAGAGTATTTCGATCTAACTTTAAGAACATTTCTAAAAAACACATTTAATATAAGCAATATTGTTACATAAGCCACACTTGATATTCGATGGTGTTTCCCCTGGCATCCGTCCTGGTCCCGTGGTTTGTCTTGTTGTCTCGGCGCCGAGACAATATCGTTCCTAATGACGCGCGACCTAACACGGCAACATAGCTATTATTTATTTGAAGCTGGATGCAACTTTGTAAGAATATTGCTATTTTCAGGGCAGAGCCGTGTCTTTGTTGCCACCACAAAGTTACATAATAGCTAATATAAAAACATGGCCAAGTGTTTTTCGGGGTTTCAGCTACTATCTTTGGGAATTCTTTCTAGAAAAGGTATGAGTATGATCCACCTTAGGCCACAGTGCCCACCTGTTCTAGTGTCACTTCAGAAGGCCTAATGATTGAAGTCCCGACACGATGTGTATAAGGGGTACTTTTCTATGCTTGTCTCGATAACTAGGCATAAAACCAGAGATATGTACCATACATTTAATTATGAAAGTGTAAAATAATATGGAACCTAAGTGCCCGAGTATCTGGCTTACTTGCAGCTCGACCAGAGTTGAAATACGAGGGTGTAACTAATTATCCCATAAAGCACTGCTCACCTAACTAGATAAAAACATCAAGCATAAGGGGGGCTACCATCATAATTTTAGTCAAATATTTGGAATTTTAAAAAAGTACAACTTTCTAGAATGACTTAAAATTATATTGAACTTGTTTATTTAAACTTATTCTTTGATCAGACTATGAAAATCAAACTCAGATATTGACTGTTAAACTTTTTTTAGTAGTTGCTGTATTAAACACTAATTAACATATTCATTTCCCAGGGGTTTTCAAATCTAGAGTAAATAGGTTTCTTCTAGCGTGCTACATCTTAGACTATAGTGGTGCTTAAAATCAAGCAGGCTATAGTAAACGTAAGCCTATTTAGTGTTAAAAAAATAAATAAAAAAAAACAGGAACATGTACCTACATACAGTTGTTTACCTTTATGAATATACTTAACCTATATGTATCTATTGATTGGTCAAAAAATACTGGGAGTATTGTCCGCCAAACTAATATTGAAAATCTAGTAACATTAAATTCACAATTATTTAAAATAGACAGTACCTAGTTAACCCCTCCGCGTCTCGAATATGCAAGGATGTCAGAAGATAAATTTTAACTTAATAAAAGTTTTTTTGTATGAACAAGGTCTCATTCCCGGGTGCTTAAATTCTGATAAAAACGACACTTTGTTCTCTTTTGACGAACAATTTTGAAGAATTACTCGCGATCATTTCCTTATCATTTATCAATGTTACTTTGAAACACCTCAATCCCACCGAAAACATTCCGTAAAAAACTAGCCAAGTCTCGATGGAGCTGTTTGTTTATCTCTAAAAAGTAATGAAATCTAGACAAGCTTGTGCCAAGTCTAAGATTCTTTACCGCGATTTCTTTATTATTATAGTTAATGTTATATGACTGGCCGTTGAACATTATTTATACGTTAATGGGTACAATTCAACGGCCAAGTCATATTAACTACAATAATAAAAAAATCACACCCATCACAAACCCAAATAAAACTGGTGCTGACGTGCTGTCTCGTACGGCGGGGACTGTGGGTTATGTGACTGCCTCCAGCAGTGACGGAGCTTTAAAGCTCATCGACGTCAGGGCAGGCGCCCAGACAACAGAAGAGAAAGTGTGGACGAGGGAGGAAGTTGACCGACTCCTCGAAGTGGAAGACGAGGTCGAGGGGGATATCTCAAGTGACATTATGAGCTTGAATATCCTC
Organism: Macaria liturata; assembly: GCA_964023185.1. Lineage (NCBI taxonomy): Eukaryota > Metazoa > Arthropoda > Insecta > Lepidoptera > Geometridae > Macaria > Macaria liturata. Next base: position 57,593 of record OZ026821.1, on the reverse strand, counting down.
TCGCCCTTGTCCTTCATGGAGATGGATAAGGCCGATGACCAACCCGGCCCCTCTTCGAACAAATAGAGTTAGCGGTTTCTTCAAAACCGTTGACGCCATAAAATTAATAAACAAAATAAAAATGGATCACAGAAAGAGGCTAAGACAGGCTCAAACAGAAAACAACTCCTAACGCTGTAACGGGAGTAGGAGTGGAACTAGTATGCCAGCAACCCAAGGCCGTGCTCCGATATTTCAAGGAGCTTGGCTGGCTGGGTTAGGCAGAAATGGGGGAAATGCACAAAACGCCCCAAGCGGGATGTCCGTGCAGGACTCATCGCCCCCTCCTTAGAATTAGGGGCCTGAAAATGCGACGAAATGGTTCCAGTAAAGGATGGTACGGCAGTGTTTGCTTCACACTCGTTGGTCACAAAATGGAATTTACAAGGTTATTTCATTAAAGGATTCTATATGTATGTACAGAAGGTTTCTTGCATTTTTTAAACAACACAATAATATAAAAATTTGGCATCTGCGACGTTGCCATTAAATTGTCAAAATGCTTTAATTTTATCTCTAGGAATTAGTAAATAATTAAAGCCATGCATATGTGAACTTACATAACACACGTAACCACACCTATACATATATGTACATACATTGAGCTATTCGCTGTAGATACGTAATTTCCTTGCAAGTGTAGTAAAAGTGTGTCGTGTAAATATCCCTGAGCTTGATTGCAGTAAGTTCTCAACTCGCACTTTACCTCCGCACGTAGTTTCATGTTGCTAGCCAGTATGTCACTACGTATATACAGGCACGCTCACTTAATTACTCAGGAACTGACTAAATAAATATAATAATTAAACATAGAAATTAATATCAGACGTTGGAAAGAGACGGAATACCTAATTAAGGCGAGTCACCAGTGAAAAAGCGGAAAAAACGTTTTACTATATCAATTTTTTTAGGTATTTACTCCTTAATATTGGTCTTGCAAAAAATATACAATATACTTAAGGATATTGTCTGAGGAATGTGCTAATTTGTTACACGATAGGGTATACTTTACTCGATCATAAAAAAATCCAAAGACAGCTTAATGTAAAAGTCTAAATCGAATATCTTATTAATAAAATTTCTGACTTTACACATCATTTTTATATAGAAATGTTTCTCTTTAAATACTACAGAGAACCTGCTAAAATTTGGGTTTCAATTAAAGTCCTATAATTTTGAGTTAATTATTAATCCCAAAACTTGAATATTTCCCAGCAGTTTGACAAGACGCCGCGCCGCCCGCTACCCCGTCAGTCGCAATCGGGCGCTTGCCAACGTTAGACCTGTGCCAAATTTTCTCCGCCCGTTCTTACATTCTTGCCACAGTGTAATAATTGAAAATGGCTAATAAAAAAAATAAAGTTAGGAAGAAATCAGTGTTAATATCTAAAAGAAGGACAGGGAAAGAGAACTATAAGAAACGGTATGTAAATTACTCACTTTTATAGTAAAATTATGAAGTTTACTCTTTTTTTTAAAGTAAAATTACTAAGCACGCAACAATATTTCTAAAAGTGGCCCAATTTTTTTATTCTTTATGTTTCTCCTCAGGTATATGAGAATTTTCTATAATTTTAGTTGATTTCGTAAATTTTCGTCATTACTTGCCACAGACTAAATTATATCAGTATGACCAAAAGTATGTACCTATGTACGAGTACTCTATAATTAATTAATTTAGGTCGAAAAAGCAGTCTCGAGTATCTAATACTACCAGTCCATTAGTAGAATTGCAATCTGTGAATTTCAATACTTCAACGACAGATGGGTAAGTGGATCATGTACTAAACAATAATACCATAAAATAGGCCGATCTATCTATTTTTTATATTATTTACTATTGACCATAAACTTTACAGCTGATAAAGAATGATTTGCAGAATGTGATGATAAATTATCTCAAAATAATATCAATAATGAGTGAGTATATTATAACATCATTAGTTTGTCACATAATACACAAAACAGAACCAAGCTGAATTTATACAATCATAAACGTAATAATTATGGTAATTTATATTTGTTGTTATTTGTTGTTACGACTGTATGTGTTCGAAATAAATAAAATAATTGCGGCAACAGAAATACATCTTCTAAAAAAAAACTGTCTAACTATCACGGTTTATAAGATACAGCCTGGTGACATATGGACGGACAGACAGACAGCGAAGTCTTAGTAATAGTGTCCCGTTTTTTACCCTTTGGGTACGGAACCCTAAAAACAGATCCAAGCAGAATATCCAAACAGAATGTATACGATAATAAACGTAATAAATGTGGTGATATTTTTTTTTGCATGTTATCTAAGCAGCGAATATACAAAGTCACGGCAATTTTATTCATATAACCTATGTATTTTTTTTCAAACAACAAACACGACTTTGTTTTATATTTATAGATATAAAGTAATAAATTATTACTTAGCTTATTTAAAACTGACAAAAATAACATTTTACATTAATAGAAGTTGATCATAGTATAACAGCTGAAATATTTACACTGTGGCGTAGTGCTAACGTTACGAGAAATGGACAGCGCGCGGAGTGAGACGCGCGGGCGGCCCCCCACACCTCACCTCCTAAAATCGTAGTTCGCGCGAAAATGCCTCGCCTTAATGCTGATTATTGTAGTCAGTGCTGTAATTTACGTTAGCCTACGAACAAAATTAAAATTTATTTATTATCATTATCATAAAATATAATAAAACCAAGAGAATTCCTCTTACGATTACATAAATGAATTACTTACCATTACTTACCATTACTTACCTTTTCAAACATTTCATTATCCATCCATATTAACTGTGCTTGTTAAACCAGTCTAATAAAGCATGAGCCACCCCTCTCCCCTCAACCCTCTAATAATGTGACACTAACGACACATGGAAATGACGAAAACGACATTTAAAAAAATCTTACAAGGTTCTAACCCAATATCATTTAATTAACAACCTTATGCTTCACAGATTAAGTTTGATTTTCGCTTGTGGATAGTGTAATAGGTATTGGCTACGGTCGGCAAATGAAGCGTGCGCAGTTTTGGGTGTCGGCCGCGATCTTATTACGATAGCGCGAGACAATGCTGCCGCTACTGATAGACATGCATCTACTTGCAGTATGAGAACTAATGCATTTTGATTTTATATAATTAAATAATATAGTTTACTCTAACGAGTGTGTGTTTTTTAAATGTGGTTTATATAAGGAGTAAGTCCATAATGACAGCACGACTGAAGTTTTTTTTTTTTTAATTTTGTTGTTCTGTCTATACTTCCTCCGACAATGAATGTCAGAGACATTGTTAGACTAAACATATTGCTTACGCAGTTTGCTTTGTTTATTCATCTGATCGGTAAATAATTTCACCTTTTTTATTGTTCGTTTTAATAATGTAAATAATAAATAAATAGCATTACAGGTTTTTATATCTTACATATTATGCGTGTCAAATAAGAATAGGATCGCGTTTGCTGCCAACTTCACACGATAACTGTCAAAATAGTACTGCCAGCAAAAAAGTGCATAATAATTTATTATTTATATTGTGCAATAATTTATTGTTCATAGATAGGTACAGATTTAAATTAATAATTATTGTATAATCATTATATTCATTTAAAAATACTATTCTTGAATTTTATTAATGAATAATTTTGGATAATTTAATTACATAGTTAATGCTTCTGGTCACCCTAATATGTCGCCATTTTGACGCTACTGAGATTACTGAGAAGCTGCCAGTGTGCCGTTAGCTACGCTTTAGAACCTATTCAATTCAAACAAACAAATAATCTAATCTTTCCTCTCGATAATATTAGTGTAAAAAAATTAAAAAAAATCTTATCCATTTTACGCCAAATCTACATCAGATTTGGCGAAAATGTATTAGATTTACTAAAAAAAACGTACAATAAAGATTCAAACGGAATAAAATTTATGTAATTATTTTTTTGCACACCATACACTTTAGGTATTAAGTTCGCGCGTATTGCTGAACAAAATGGCGTCTTGACAGTCCTATTCTAGTTTGACACGCATAATACATAATGTATGTATTATGCGTGTCAAACTAGAATAGGACTGTCAAGACGCCATTTTGTTCAGCAGAATATATTATATTCTGATACGACTGACGACTGAAGTTTGTTTAACTGTGGCAGATCCTAACTAAATTTTATATTGCAAAATGCAATGTTACGATTCCAATTCGATAATAAGTTCACCAGGTATCCATTACATAATTTAAAGCAGGCAACTTTTGTTTATCAAACGAAATAAGTTTAACGATCGTTATATTAAACATTGAGCGTACTTACTCAGCCAGAACTGATTTATTCTCCCCTTACTGACATGGTATTGTTTAGGTATGAGTCCCCTGTGTGTCAGGTTAGTGTGGCCAAGATGGACTCGCCCGCCGCTGGCCGGCGCAGGCATAGCATTTACTGAGTGCACTGGTCGTACTCACTGTGACCACGGAATGGGAACTCGCTTCATCGGTTTATTCAAAACACAAGACGCTTGGATGTTTATTATTTGAAAAACAAGTATGTAAATAATGTGAAATTAAATGAAAATAAAACTATCAAAAACGTACCTAATAAAATGGCTTACATTATTTGCACCGTTATGATAGTTGTCTGGTGTAAGGTAATACTCGTAATAGAAAACGTTTTGTGGTCAAACTTGTATATTGAGACCACCCATTAAACGCTTTATTTTATTTTATGAGAGTAGATTCTCATAACAACAATCCCAAATCCTCGGATATAAAGCAGTACAGAGCCGCGGCCCGGCCTGACCCGCCGCCCGCCGCGACCCGCCGCCCGCCGCCACCCGCGGCTTCACAAAACAGTGTAAAGCAATTAGCGGCGCGCATACATCGCAATATCTACTAATGAGATCTGCACCTAATTACCACTCGATCCTCGAGGACATGCTGTATACAGCTCGCCAGGACAATATTAGGACAGTTTGAATTAATTTTCTATTTTATTACTTGAAATTATGTCCTTTGAGATTTATTGTTTATTTTTATAATAAATTAAAATACAGTATTACGTAATTTCTACGAAAAGTAGGCAAACTCGCTTATGTGAAGGGTAATTTCTGCTACAAGTATATTCAGTGCTATGATCTGGACTACCTAAAGATGACACTAAGTTATATCACTTACTTATTACAGTTTTACCAAGATCCAAAATATTTGAGATAGGTGCCGTTACTTCCTATCAGTAGATCAGACAAATTACTTTCTCCCTTTAGTTTAAAAACGGGTACAAAAGATGTTTACTAATAAAATATACTAGTTATCGTAAGTCACTTGACAAACCTGTCAGATACAATGTTGCGGCACAACAAACGTATATCTAATATTTTAGTGTTTGAACGTATGTAAAGTTGAACGCAGGCTCTAACCGCAGTAACAATGACAACGCAACATTTCAGCCGATAGTTTGGTGTTAACGAATGAATTATTAGCTACAGCAATTATATTTCAATTACGTGTGGTTGAGAGACATACCGATACAAACTATCTGTTTTATTGTACTTTTAACTTGTATCTTATGTACCTGTATTAGGGGTTAACTTCGCTTGATACTATATGTAAAACATACTTTAATACGGTATGCGTAGGTTTGAAACGGCATGTAAAGGGCTCGCCGTTAGTCGGGGCTGCTCTCGCGACTCATGGCTAATTAGCTATATTAATTAGGTGATGTTTCCAAACAAGCTCGCTTTGCCTAGTTGCGCGGGAATACTGCGGCTGATACTGGCTTACTGGAAACTACTGCCTTTTTATAATACGAAACCCTGTGTGCCTTTTTTAATATGCACAAAACTAATCCTTTGAAATAATAAAGCATAGCACTCATTAAACATGGAGTGACGAGCCCCATACTCTAAATTTAGCGAATAAATTAGGTATTTAATATTGAAGGTTTAATTCCAGCAAATAAGATGTAATTTTATCGCTAAAGTACTAAATAAACTTATATAACTTGATAAAGTTGTTTTTTTGCAAAAAAACCGCACTTGCTCTTAGTACTCAATTCTTGTGACTAGTAAACGTAATGTTCTTATGTAATCACTCTGTGAAGGTATATTATGTATACGGATAAATACTATGTATAAGTGTTTCAGTGCTGCGACGTGCTAAGAAGCTAAACAAATTATTAATTTGCAGTCAAAAGAGAGCAATTACCGCGGAAGCCCGCACAGTACCACCAAGCGCCCGCCCCAGGTGCTTACCATCAAGCAAGCTGCCTTCTAAGGGAATTAATCAATTCAGAAATAACTTATAAGCATCGCGACACTTTGTAGTGGTGTAACAGCATTACTACAGTATAGCTTTATTATATTACTTATATTTATATTTTGTTTTATTTATACTAAATGCCCGCAGGGTTTTGATTTTGAGCTAGAAATGTAACCTATATCACTTTCGGAACCATATAGTACCATAAAACAAACAACGCGAAATGCGATGGCACCGCAGTGTAAAAGAGAAACAAATCAACTACCAAAAGTACTTCTTTCTCTGATATGATGGCATGATTGTTTCCTTTTACACAGACTACTCATCATTAACGTTGGTATAAGGAACACGTCACTCCGACTCGGGCGCTTCAACACTATCCATTAAATGCCGACCACACCGTTGCAATCAGCTGTACTGTACATATGTACAGTACCAGCGTGTTATCAGAGTCCCATCATTGCGGCATTAGTGAGAGATCTGTGGAGACAATCACACGTTCCATTCTACGTTTTTCGGCGGAAAGGAGCTCCGTCGTAAATTAGAATCGAGCGCGGAACGGAACGTAGCGCTGCGGCTGCGGTGCGTTTAATGGGGACCTCATATTTCTTATACTGAATGTAAGGAGCTAACTTGGCCTTCACGATTGTAGGCCACCCAGGCATTGCGGAGGCCTATTATATAAGTATAGATGAACTTTCAGAAATTGAAAGCAAAAACATTCTAAGACTTAACACATAAACAGAAATGGTGAGAGTTTGTATGCAACATATTATATATACATAGCAGTCACATTATGTATTTGTTACATCATTAAACTGTTATGTACGAAAATGCTAGCATAAACACACAGGTAATCATCTAGATTACAGTGTTGCTTACTTGAACAAATGATGATGATGAGTTTTTCCCCTCTTTCCCCTGAATTCTTTCTGAGTATGTGAGGTGGCACCTGTCCGCGTGAAACCAATATCGCGGTGGATCGTTTTTGTGCCTCACCGCTCCACCGCTCCACGGCTCAGCGGCCTATGTAACTAGTACACAGTATAAAATCTTAGAATTTTTTTGTAAACTTCATGTTGCTACCTGTTTTTTCACAACATCCGTTGACAGTTACTGCTTGATAAATATAAATAAGAAGATCTCAACTCGCAAGAGAATCAAAATATTACGAGTGAATGTGATTTAATTTTTTGACATGTTCATATGCATACATATGTTTTGTAAATTGTTTTATACTAGTAAATTACTCAACAGATATTCAAGTAAATTACTCAACAGATATTCAAGTAAATTACTCAACAGATATTCAAGTAAATTACTCAACAGATATTCAAGTAAATTACTCAACATATATTCAAGTAAATTACTCAACAGATATTCAAGTAAATTACTCAACAGATATTCAAGTAAATTACTCAACAGATATTCAAATAAATTACTCAACAGATATTCAAGTAAATTACTCAACAGATATTCAAGTAAATTACTCAACAGATATTCAAGTAAATTACTCAACAGATATTCAAGTAAATTACTCAACATATATTCAAGTAAATTACTCAACAGATATTCAAGTAAATTACTCAACATATATTCAAGTAAATTACTCAACAGATATTCAAGTAAATTACTCAACAGATATTCAAGTAAATTACTCAACAGATATTCAAGTAAATTACTCAAACCGCACTGTTTTACAAGATATTTCATCGCTATATTACATTATTTTGTCTGACATGGTATAATTGTAAATTTGTACCGTCTCTCTCTTGTTATAAGATTTGTAGATGGCAGGTAGGTACCTCAGCTACTGTGTCCCATCATGTGGGTTCCTGACGCCAGGTTGTAATGAGTTGTCACTCCTCAGATGTCCACCACACCACACCACTCCAGTAATTGCTTCATACACACTATCTGCTGACCAACCAATACACACACACATATTGAATATACATATGTGTGATACCTTTGAGAAAGATGTGATGTTTAAACTATAGTTGTTAGAAGACAAGCACCCTGCTCAAATTTTAATTGATCTTTCTACTAATTCTAGTTGTTTGTTACTAAAGTTATTAGTAACGCATACAGAATATAAAAAAAATGTTTTACCTAATCTCTTTCAATGTCACTGTATAAGATTAAACTTGGAATTTACAGTGTATCGGCATTATTTTTTATTTAAAAATCACCTATGCAATAAACATTTCAATTTAATTAAAATTCGGATACGTCAATTTATGAGCCTTCACAAATGTGAATTCTTGCAGGGTTGTGTATCCATACACATACATAGTATACGTACATACATACATGTGTATGAATGCCGACGCATCGCATTCTCAGCAGGTCCCAATAATTGAAACACGTTGGATTTAATAAAGCAATTTAGGAAAAGAGCAATTTGCATCGGAACGGAGGGATCCGACGGGACGGGACACGACACAGGGCACGGGGCGGTCTGGCGAGGCGGGACCCGCCATCGATTACACACTTTATTTCACGGTGGAGTGTTTCTAAATTCTGTTTTATATTTTGAATCAAAGGCTCAATTTTTAGACCCGCTTGCACAACAAGACGTAAACTCATTTAGGCATTTTTTACTAAGTAATTTTTTCGCTAAATGCGTTAGGAATCGTTATTCAAGTGAGCCTTTAATTGTACCATACACAATACTGTTTTTGTTTTACATTGAAACACTGATGAGAAACTAGTTTCTATTTTAGTAAATCAATCTCATATCTGGATTAGAGAAAGGCCACATATTTAGGACATGTCTTGCGACACGAGAAATATATGACTTCCTCCAACTAATAATGATAGGCAAAATCACAGGCAAAAGTCGTGTTGGAAGAAGAAAGAAATCATGGCTGAGAAATATACGAAAATGGAACAGAATTGCCAGCGTAGAAGAACTTTTTCGCTCGGAACAAGACACAAGTTCGCTGAGCAGACGGCCAACCTCCATTAAGGTGAGGCACTAAAAGAAGAAGAAGAAGCTACTTGATTTATCACAGAAAAATAACAGTATTAATTTAAAATACATATTTGTCTTCCCCTACTTACTCAGGGTCTTGGTTTTTTTTTTGTCGATCCACCATTGATTCCCTTAACATGAGTCAAGGACATTTTCTGGCTGAACATTTGCTTAGGCGTAATGAGATTTAATACAATTGATGTCCCAAAGCGTCCTGGTCCCTGCTGCTGCTCAATTTATTTACTATCCTATATACGAATATCATTCTCTATAATATTAAACAAATAGGTACCCTTTTCAATACAAACAAGTTTTTATCCTGTCCTCACAAGTAGTCCCAAGTAATGTGTTCCTCACATATCACTTTATAGAACCTCCTCTACCTACAACTATAGCTATATAATACTCATCTATAGGTATACTTGATGACCCTTCGGTGGCCGAATCTCGCGGATTGAGTTCGGATGAAAATATAACAGATACTTGCACATCAATTTAGTTGTTTTATTTATTTTTTACCAATTTGTATTCTAATAGGTATTGTATCTTTTATTGTATCTCTTAGTTAATTTACCTTTAGACGTAATTTACCTGTACCTAGTATTATATTGGGAGATGGCTCTGGCCTCGTAACACAGTCTTACGGCTACCACGAGGTCAGAGGATTCACATGTTATTGTACAATATTTACGTCAAATAAACGAATTTTGTATTTGTATTTTTGTAATAAATCGTATTTTACTGTTTCACTTTTTTTGTGTTGCTTTATACGACCTGCTGCGTTAATGTTTCTTTCATCATAATTATCATCAGGCTAATGAGACCCACTGCAGGGTATAGGCCTCCTCCCTTCTACGCCAATACTCCCTTTCTAATGTTTCTTTATGAAGAATAAAATAATTGTACATCTTGTTGATTAAAAAATAGACATAAGGTACAAAAAAAAAATCGATCGAAATATTCGTAGTCATTTGTAACATTCGTAGCCCAAATGAAACACTAAAAGAAAGTTTAGTCTCTGTGCTACTATATCCTGGGCTTACTGCGTGTTATTATTGTCGTAGCTCACAATAATACGGTGGAAGTACACTCACATTGATCTCAGATATCTATCACTGGTAGGTTTGTATAACTGCGTGACCATTTTACGAGGTTAGAGGTATTGAGGAGGTTATAAAAGCGAATGTTTGTGTATGTACGTTTACTATGTCTTAATCAATTTACATTAGTTAGAAGCTGTAGTCATGTACCACAGGTGTACTAGATTAATGCAATGGTGTAGTTGTCAGTCCGTGCACTAGTAGTTAATTATCCATGCAGAATACGGATAATAAAGAGTTCAGTTCGCTAGGAGACGAAGGTGTTTACTCCGCATGTATCGGTTGTCATTGTTTCTCGCCGCCTGTAATGACACGCTTTGAATATATAGTTTACTGTTAAATGTTAACTTTCACTTTTCAAACGTTTTCGGTGGCTAGAAATACAAAAAAAATTGAAGTTGATGAAAACCATCTGTAATTTTCATAGAATATTGTTATAAAACTATATTAATAAGTGAACTTACAGAGCACGTTGTAAACAATTTCCTCGCAAGAACAAAGAATGAAGGTAATAATGTCCCGGAAAATGGCGTTCAAACTGAAATTAATAACTATAGACATCTAGCGGATATGCCAGGCGTATACACTAGCATCAGTGGGCCCTTGAATACTAATTGCATTATAACACTTTCATACTATTCAATATTTTCAGCGGATAAATAAACAATACACGAATAGTTAAGTGGCCGAAATGTTTTGTTTAAAATTTAACTCAAATGATGAAAACCTTTATTATGTATGTATAATAATTACAACGCTATTTTGTTCTACTTTATTGATATGAACAGAAATTGTAAATACGAGTAATATAAATAAATATAGTACTTACTTTTTTGATACATACTTTTCTCTTGATTTTTATTCTCAACGCAAAATCAACGTTCTTTCTTCAATGGCTTTTCCATTTCACAAAACATTTGCTAATCAACTCCTGAAAGATGTTGGATCGCTGCAATGTCTCGGGTGCGTATAAAAAGTCGGTAGAGATAGGAGGCGCGGGATTGGGGGCCGTAACTCTAAACTGATCCCTCCGCGTCACCGCGCGGGGGTGCGGGCACGCGGGGGGAGGGGCAGGGGAAGGGGGCTAGGTCGTAAACCAAGATATGGTACTCTCCTCGAGCGGCCATCGCACAAGTTCCACCTATAACTTCCGATCCCGAACCTATAACACAAGTTGAGACTCCAACCACCTCCAGCCTCCGAACTTCATACTCGCATTAAACTGTATAATGCCGCGAATGGAATTAGTTAGCTATTTGTGTAGTTCATGAATTGATCGCTAGCTCGATACAATCAGCCACTAATCTGTCGTAATGTGCGCTAATGGATGAATACATTCACTATTTTCACTGCACCTGCATTGGCAGTGATTGACAAAGGAAATTACGTGCGCTTGTTTTTATTAAATTAAATTGTAATAAATTGAAAAACTATGTTGCAAATAGCTCGTGTAAAGAGCTTGTAACAATTAAATTTGTATTGTATGTCTGTCTGTGCGTCCATCAGTATTGTATGTCTGTCTGTGCGTCCGTCAGTATTGTATGTCTGTCTGTGCGTCCGTCAGTATTGTATGTCTGTCTGTGCGTCCGTCAGTATTGTATGTCTGTCTGTGCGTCCGTCAGTATTGTATGTCTGTCTGTGCGTCCGTCAGTATTGTATGTCTGTCTGTGCGTCCGTCAGTATTGTATGTCTGTCTGTGCGTCCGTCAGTATTGTATGTCTGTCTGTGCGTCCGTCAGTATTGTATGTCTGTCTGTGCGTCCGTCAGTATTGTAAGTCTGTCTGTGCGTCCGTCAGTATTGTATGTCTGTCTGTGCGTCCATCAGTATTGTATGTCTGTCTGTGCGTCCGTCAGTATTGTATGTCTATCTGTGCGTCTGTCAGTATTGTATGTCTGTCTGTGCGTCCGTCAGTATTGTATGTCTGTCTGTGCGTCCGTCAGTATTGTATGTCTGTCTGTGCGCCCGTCAGTATTGTATGTCTGTCTGTGCGTCCGTCAGTATTGTATGTCTGTCTGTGCGTCCGTCAGTATTGTATGTCTGTCTGTGCGTCCATCAGTATCGAGAAGACAGGCATAGTAGCAAATATCAATTATATTCTGGTACTTGGAAACAATGTGATAGTCATGCCGCGCTCTGGACTAAAGATCAGACCAGTTAATAGAAATTATTTCGGAGTATACAAAATTTACGGACATATGTACATATATTTGAAAGCAGAAGCAACAAATACTTTGTAAAAATTCTTTGTGTCCTACAACAGGGTCTTAATCACTTCGAACAATTGTGTTCCTGTACTTAAAACATCAGTTATCCCCCCTCCTATAACCACTGAGCCACGGTCCCCGCTGGGTACAATTTGCACCATCTTGCAGTCGAGTGAGGCGACGCTCGCGCCATTACCGCCGCCTACATTATACTACAACTAAGCTGGTCGACACTGGGGGAGACTTATTTATTTATCGCTTCTACGAAGCTTCTAGACGATCACTAATAATAATACCGATCAATGCAACGGTGGGTGGCTCTATTTTTTTCTTATTTGCTTACATATGACTTACTTAACTAATATATTTGATGTGGGCAGTCGCAAGTCTGAATTTTGTTTCAGTTGCAAAGCTCCATGACTCTCACTTACCATATACTCAGGTTATAATATTTATACAATTGTAAAGGAAACTAATCGTTAGGTATTATTTTTATCCTAGAAAAGTCGTTATTTCCTACTTACTTACTAGGCTAGGTATGTCCCAGGCTTACCACGGTAAGTGTGTCTCAGTGATGGCATTAAATTGCGTATTTCATATAAGGACAGCCGGCGCGTCCTTGCATTACCGGGCGCGGCCGCGGGAGGGAGCTAGGCAAGTACGAGTTAAAGTACCTACTATGTACCACTTAGTACTTCCTACACGAGGATTATTTATTTCACTAGTAGTTTTCTATATTTTATATAATATCATGACTCCTATTTCTTCATTAAATCATAATAACAACACATATTTAAAATAATAATCTCTACTTTACACCAAATTGATTACAAACCCAAAGCCCCCGGGGCGCAACAACTACAACTACACTACAACAAGCCGGTTGCAGCCCGCGGCGATGGAACTATCAAATCAACTATGGAGTTTAATGGGGGCTATAGATAATATGAAATGTATGGTAGTTAGCATTGTAATAATGGTATGCTATATATATATCGTTGCTTGATGATATAACTGCCTGCGCGTAGCACTTACTGGTACGAGTATAACTGCCTGCGCGTAGCACTTACTGGTACGAGTATAACTGCCTGGGCGTAGCACTTACTGGTACAAGTACAACTGCCTGCGCGTAGCACTTACTGGTACGAGTACAACTGCCTGCGCGTAGCACTTACTGGTACGAGTATAACTGCCTGCGCGTAGCACTTACTGGTACGAGTACAAAATTGGGCTTCTATTAAATATTGCCACATAGTACCTATTTACTGGTCTAAATGTAAGCTTGAATATATGTATAAACTTATTACTCTTAATCATTTTGATAAAATTAGTTACTATGTGAACAGAGAAAGTACTTAATGTGTTATTGCACTAGATTTGAATACATACTACTCCACTCATTTAATCATTCGCTAAAATACTAGACTTATATTTACAGCACGCTATCAAACACTACTAGGTCGTTGATAGGATATTACATGAAAGTAACACAAAAAGTATGTGATGTTGCGTCCGCGTGTGTGTGACGTATGATGTGCTCGTAAACATCAATCCGCGGAATAAACGCGATACTATACTAGTAAATCTACCCAGTCCTACTCGCGAGGAGGTGTGTTACTAGGGAGAATGGAAATTGGCGTGATTTTAAGTATGAAAATTGTTTCCGTTATCAAAATAAAAACTCCTAAAAGATTTTTTCTTGAAATGTATCCAACTCCAAAATTTAGGGTATTATTATATTATATTAACTTAAATTTTTGGAATAAAATTTTACCGTTTTGTTTTTTAATCCACATAAGCCGTTATTTTGTAACACGTTGAATAACATTGCAATAACTTTACTTGTTGAATCTGTTTTGAAACTTGTTGAATTTTATTGTCACATAACAAACGAATTAACTCGGCAGGTGATATTAATGCTAGCAAAAATAAATAGCAACTAAAGTACCTATGAGCACACTCTGTGTTCATACTTTAGTTTATATTTTTTAACAACTACTCTATCCACAACGCGTTATACATTATAATATATCTCTCTCTCGTCCGGCAGACAGACGGCGCACTAAATTGTAGTGAGCGAGTGTGAATGTGTTTCACTCGAGCGGAGCTTCAGCGTACGGTGCTGATATTGTAGTGAGCGAGTGTGAATGTGTTTCACTCGAGCGGAGCTTCAGCGTACGGTGCTGATATTGTAGTGAGCGAGTGTGAATGTGTTTCACTCGAGCGGAGCTTCAGCGTACGGTGCTGATATTGTAGTGAGCGAGTGTGAATGTGTTTCACTCGAGCGGAGCTTCAGCGTACGGTGCTGATATTGTAGTGAGCAAGTGTGAATGTGTTTCACTCGAGCGGAGCTTCAGCGTACGGTGCTGATATTGTAGTGAGCGAGTGTGAATGTGTTTCACTCGAGCGGAGCTTCAGCGTACGGTGCTGATATTGTAGTGAGCGAGTGTGAATGTGTTTCACTCGAGCGGAGCTTCAGCGTACGGTGCTGATATTGTACTAGAATATCTTCTATTGTATCGATAATAGGTCATTTCTGTTAAATACCATGGAGCAAATAATTCGTCTTAAAATATCATAAAGAAATCGTTTAAATTTTAAAGGCTAATCCGTTTTTCGGAAGCCTATAAACTTCATAACGAACATTAGTGAGTAAAAAAACTATTTAAATATACATTCTCTAGCATGAAGTCTCAACTTCAGAATTTGTTCTACAAAACAACAAGCCCCTTTACACAAGAGCCATAGTTGTGCTGCACATATCCTCGTGTTACGATATTTGCGTAGCACTCGCTACGAGCTACGAGGTCACGCTACGAGCTACGAGATCCGGTTCCTAGCGTTTACTTTACACTATTGGATCAGTTTACGTGTTTTCTTCTTGTTAAGAGCACTAAACATTTTACAAACCTGTTTAAACTGTTGTTTTTTGCAATAAAAAGGAAGAAGTATCACGTAATCGGTGAACTTGTTATTGTTAGTCCAATACACAAAATAAAAAAAACCAAGGCCATAAAAAACAAATGCAACAATTATGAAATCAATTGAGCAATGTCCACTCAAGTGGCCCGTTATGACATCGTGTTGCGTTGGATGTGGCGCCCCCTGGGAGCGATATCGCGGCCGACACGCCGCGGCCGACGTCGAACTTACTTAAAGCCCGCACTAGCAATAAATGCTCCCAAACAAGTCACATAAAGCGAGCTCATAAAAAGTTGTCTCGACAACCTCTGCGAGCCTCATGTCATATATATCATATAAGATACACAGCACAGCGACACGGGGTCGTATTGCACAGGGACTTGTCATTTCATTGTGAACTACCCCGGGTACTATTGTTAATAATTGGTCTACCAATTATTAACAATAGTACCCGGTGTAATTTGCCTAGAACCTCAAATACCTTCGAATCCACGTGTTTTGGAACTTTGAGAATAAATATATATAAATATATAAATCACTCATCAATGTTTGAGATAATCTGGAAGAGAGATGTTGTTAAGGACATATAGGTTCTACAATGTGAATTAGTTAATTTGACTATAACAATAAATTAGTCGAACATAAATCTACTCGCAGATAAAAGCAGATGTAAAGTTCATCACAATACTCGTAAGTTGAGTTTTAAATGGACCATTCAAGTATCCGCTCCAATACAAGCAGTGAATGAGGACCACTTTTTTATGACGCAATCTATAAATCAGCGGAAAAAATACTATTTTAGTAGTCGTAGGTATAGCGAACATAAAATATTATCGATATTTTTAAGATGATTAGTTTATACTCGTCAGTCAATCATCAGTTAAGATGTATCTACTGATGTATAAAACACAAGAAATATATTAATATACGTAGATAATGAATATTGGTCATCTTTATTCAATTAATAAACACGTTCTGGTTTTGTAAAAACCAAACAAAATTCTTTTGCGTCTTATTTGAGAGTGGCCAACTTTGATTTGGAGTTCTCAAACCTAAGAGCGCTTTTAAACCCTTGATAAAAGCCTTGAATTTAAATTTTGAATTTGAATTTGATATGACTAAGCGATTAATCAACTAATTATTCTCATGATCATGTTTATACGAAGAATTTGGTTTTGTTGTTATTTGGTACGAAGAATAAGTGATAGATGTTGTATGTGGTACGATGTTTCAGAGGTAGTGTTTTAGTAATCCACATAGAGTAACGCCAATCCTCAATAATGAGTGGTGCAGCAGGCTTGACGAACACATGTGTCGCACCGCTCCCTCCTCCAGACACCGCTCCGAGCAGTGGTGCAGCAGGCGTGACGAACACATGTGTCGCACCGCTCCCTCCTCCAGACACCGCTCCGAGCAGTGGTGCAGTAGGCGTGACGAACACATGTGTCGCACCGCTCCCTCCTCCAGACACCGCTCCGAGCAGTGGTGCAGCAGGCGTGACGAACACATGTGTCGCACCGCTCCCTCCTCCAGACACCGCTCCGAGCAGTGGTGCAGCAGGCGTGACGAACACATGTGTCGCACCGCTCCCTCCTCCAGACACCGCTCCGAGCAGTGGTGCAGCAGGCGTGACGAACACATGTGTCGCACCGCTCCCTCCTCCAGACACCGCTCCGAGCAGTGGTGCAGCAGGCGTGACGAACACATGTGTCGCACCGCTCCCTCCTCCAGACACCGCTCCGAGCAGTGGTGCAGCAGGCGTGACGAACACATGTGTCGCACCGCTCCCTCCTCCAGACACCGCTCCGAGCAGTGGTGCAGCAGGCGTGACGAACACATGTGTCGCACCGCTCCCTCCTCCAGACACCGCTCCGAGCAGTGGTGCAGCAGGCGTGACGAACACATGTGTCGCACCGCTCCCTCCTCCAGACACCGCTCCGAGCTAACACATGTGTCGCACCGCTCCCTCCTCCAGACACCGCTCCGAGCAGTGGTGCAGCAGGCGTGACGAACACATGTGTCGCACCGCTCCCTCCTCCAGACACCGCTCCGAGCAGTGGTGCAGCAGGCGTGACGAACACATGTGTCGCACCGCTCCCTCCTCCAGACACCGCTCCGAGCAGTGGTGCAGCAGGCGTGACGAACACATGTGTCGCACCGCTCCCTCCTCCAGACACCGCTCCGAGCTAACACATGTGTCGCACCGCTCCCTCCTCCAGACACCGCTCCGAGCAGTGGTGCAGCAGGCGTGACGAACACATGTGTCGCACCGCTCCCTCCTCCAGACACCGCTCCGAGCAGTGGTGCAGCAGGCGTGACGAACACATGTGTCGCACCGCTCCCTCCTCCAGACACCGCTCCGAGCTAACACATGTGTCGCACCGCTCCCTCCTCCAGACACCGCTCCGAGCAGTGGTGCAGCAGGCGTGACGAACACATGTGTCGCACCGCTCCCTCCTCCAGACACCGCTCCGAGCTAACACATGTGTCGCACCGCTCCCTCCTCCAGACACCGCTCCGAGCTAACCAGGGAACACCAACACTAATTACACGTGGATTACCTATACCTTTCTGTACATTAGGGATACACAATATCGCATGTACAAACATTGCTTCATGCTTAAAGAATTGACCGAACTATGCTGTTACCTTCACGCTATTTGATTGGTTTTAAAATCTATTTTCAATTTTTATATAGGGTTTAAGAAACCCAATCTAAAGTGTATTTTTACATTCTGGTACATATTTTCGGAAAAATATCAAATTAAAAATTGTATATTTAAATAGTTTGCCAAAACGCTACTTTGACAATGTGGCGCTGCAATGGAATCGGTGACGTCACTAGCTAGTATTGAGATCTGTGGCACATATCATCTACACACAATATTGCAAACAAATAACGAAAGTGCGATTGGATTTAGTGATTTATGTGACAAAATGGGTTATACAAATGGTGTGCAGTTCCAAAATGTACAAATACGTCAGTAAAAACTCCGAACAAACTATTTCTAAGTGTTCCAAAGAATGTCCAAGTGCGCCGAAAGTGGCTGCAACTTTTTCGGAGGGATAATAATGACATAGCGAATAGTACAAATATTTTCTTCTGTGAAGACCATTTCGATGTAAGTAAACATAAT
Organism: Macaria liturata; assembly: GCA_964023185.1. Taxonomy (NCBI): domain Eukaryota; kingdom Metazoa; phylum Arthropoda; class Insecta; order Lepidoptera; family Geometridae; genus Macaria; species Macaria liturata. Next base: position 38,958 of record OZ026821.1, on the reverse strand, counting down.
ACTGATAGGTACTATTTAAATGCTTTATTACACTTAGAATGTTAATCTTTTGTTATGGATTTGAGGTTATAATATGTACTTATATGTTGTTTGCAGAATGTCTCTCTCAAATCACTTCGAACATCATTTTCCATACTTACCTAATATTAGTTGAAAATTGTAGCTACAGTCTTATGATTTCAATAAGCATTGCACTAAAGGTTCCAGACTAACTTGTTAGTTTTTTACAGATGGAAAATGACATGGATAATTACTTGCAGTACAAAATGGGTTTCAGCAAGAAAATTATATTGAAAGATAATGTTTTGCCATCAAAATTTCATTGCCAGCCAGATCGCATTAAAAGAATGTGTGATGCTGGTACTTCCCGATCTGCATTTGTCAAAAGGCAAAGAATGGAAATTATTAAACAATGTGAAGCTGAAGACATTCAACAACCTGTAACAGTCAATGATGAGCCTACTGCTATTGTAGTTGAAGCTTGTACAAAAGGTATGCAAACCTAGTTTCTAACATGTACTGAAATTATTTCTATACTTCCAGAGTTTTGTCCTGGTTAACCAAGACAGTAATATCATATTCTGCATTATTCATAAATTGTTTAATCTTTTATATTTATTTTCAGAACTTTCCCAAAAATGTGACAAAAGCACATTAACAGAACCTGTTGTAACAGTTGAAAAATCAATCCAGTGTCATTCTGTTAATAAAGTGCACATTAGAAGCAAGGCAGTGCAAACTAAGTCCCTAACAAGAGATACATCAACTTCTCCTATCAAACCTACTGTTTTGTCCAGTTACACTTCTCCATTCAAGATTGATTCATGCTCTTGTCGTGAAAAGCCATCTGCACCTGGAGCTATTAAAATAAAGAAAAGGATTAACTTTAAGGATGATGAAAAATCTGATAGTGATGTATCTTTATATAAAGAAAATCCTCTACAAGATTCTTCATCACTTGCAGCCACTACTTCAAAGGAGTCTGAATCCAGTACAAGCAATGCATGTACAAATGAAGATATTGAAAAAATGCAATGTTTGCAGAATACTTTGCGCTTAATTGTGAAAAAGCCAATGATGTATATTGGAATCCCTGCTGACTGCTATTTTTTAGTTCATTTAATACATAAACACACCCACATACCACATGAACATATATTAATGTGTTTGAAAAAAATTAAATTAAATAGTACTTTTCTGAACTTGAAGATAATTTTGGATTGTCATTATCATATTGCAGTAAATTATTCCTGAAAAATATACCAATAATAGCTAGCTTTTTACGCCCTTTTATTGTAAACTTAAATAAACACTCTATCAGAAAGACTTTACCTATTTCGTTTCGACACAACTATCACAATGTAAGTTGTATTATTGATTGCCTGGAAATTGACATACAAAAGCCTTCCAAAGCCCTTTTTCAAGCATTAACTTGGTCAGATTATAAGAAAGGTAATACTGTAAAGTATTTGATATCATGTACACCGAATGGACTCGTCAATTATATTTATCCAGGTTTTGGGGGCAGAGCGAGTGATGTCACTATTATGGAAAATTGCAACTTTCTAGATTATCTAGATCCAGGTACTGTCATATTAGCTGATAGAGGATTCAAGCATGTGGAACAAACATTGAGTAAAAAAGGAATCAAACTGTTAAGGCCTCCTAGTGTAGCCTCTGGGTCAAAGCTATCTAAAGAAGATGTACGGCAAACAAAAATTATTGCCAGCTTAAGGATTCATGTGGAAAGAGTAATTAGGCGTATAAGAGAGTTTAAGATGTTAAAGCAACACTCTGTCATTAATAAACATTTCTTAAGAGTACTCAATGATATTATTGTTATATCATGTGCACTAATAAACATTCAAGACTCTCTTATCAAATAGTACATCTATTCTGAATATGTTATTATTGTATAACTTTTACAAATATGACTAGACTGACAGCATTAAAACTAATCCAACTATGCATCTGCACTGCAATTTTGCTCCACCTTTCTGGAGTGTTATATATGTATAGGTATCCAATCAGTTAATAATAATAGTTATCTAGCCCAGATCTCTTTACATTTAATATTTAGGAATATCTATGTAAAAGTTACCTGATAAAATTTATAAATAAGTATATATTTAGTCTAGTATTAGGTTTAAGTTATTAATTCTGTTTTTTTTCTTCTTATCTTTTTGTAAAAATCTATGGACTGTATCTAATAATAAAGAGTTTTTATTAAGTTTAAGTCTTAGTATATAAAAATATCCTATTTTTTAATAATGGAGGTGTACATTTTTCAATGTTCACAATAGTGCAAATTTCGGGATGTTAAGTAAATAAAACAATAATTTGAACACCTTTCATACGAGTTTATTTTTTATTTATTTAAAATAAACCTGAAAGTACAAAAGCATCACAATTAGTTTAGTCTAGAAATTTATAATCTAAAGGCTTGGGTATTTATTTGCCACTTAAATCTATTTATATATCTGTCTATATAATATTTATGTATCTTCTATGTATAATATTTTAACAAGTTTGTTTATCATGTAGGTACCTATACATATACTTACAATAATTTAAATTAAATTTACAGTTGAAAAATATATATGTGCCCTGTGGTACTTGGGCATATTGAGAGACAGTGGCTATGCCAGCCAGTCTTTACAAAGTTTACTTGTAATAAAATCATCTTTATACATAAAAATACATAACATACCTATGTAGGTATAGCACAACAATAAACTTTATTTATTATGCACTTAGCCTAAAATATTTTCAACTGGGTACTGAAACACTACGAGTTAATAATGGAAAAATGTTTGCTTTCCAAAAAGATACAACATTTTTTAACAAATTACTCACATATTCATCGTCAAAGTCAACTTGAAAAACATCCACTTTTTTTTAATTTTCAAAATTAGGGTGAGCTACACAAAAGTAACCTTTTCTCATTTTGGTAACATACATTTGAAGCTGAATTTGAGCTCGGTACTTTTCTGATATGTTGCTATTACAAATGTAATTAGTTTTGGTATGTTCACTTGTCGGACACTTGACCTCAATTACAGCATCTTTACAGATTCCATCTGGAGATGCAGCAATCATGGGGTACTGAGGTGACAGAAACAGACTACAGGGCTTCACTTTCTTTTTCAATATAGTTTGCACAGTTTTAATTACTAAAGATTCTAGTCTTCGGCCCCTTTTCATGGCAGGTGTGTCTGGGGTTTTTGCTCCCATGATTGCAGCTACTAGAGATCCCTCTGATGTTCGGCAACGACTCACATCATAAACTTTGGATGCTGTGATGCGAGCGTAACGTAGTTCATGCCATAAAGGATTGTTACACTGATTTTTAGTCGAAGTTTCTATTTCAGCCAGAGTGTTGTCATTAAGAGCCTCTGTTAATGATGATAATACTTTCTCAACATCATTTTTTAGGTCACTGTTTTGAATAAGATACATATGAAATGAAAACTGTTTGACATCATTGTACTTAAAATTTGGATCATATTTCAATAGTTCACAGTTGGTAATTTTCCTTTTTTTTGCTTCTTGAACAAACTCTGTCAAGAGGCTAGTGTTGGTTTGACATTTTGGAGCTTGCTTGCACAACTGTTCTACAGTCACATATTTCAAGGTTGTACCTACTCTGGAGAGCCTTGGTTTCTTCCAGAAACATTCCACCTCAGTGCAAGAAGGTTCCTCTGTGCGTCGATGGGTCCACATGAGGAATGCCACTGCATGTTTGCAGCCACCAGCTGAAGCTGCGCAGTCTAAGCACTGACAGCTAACAACTTCACACTTATTCTCGTCTATCACCATCGTAACGTTGTAAGAGCTGCTTCTCACTTTGTGCTCAGGACAAATCTTACACTTCATTGTGCAAATACCTGACTCGCGACGTAATTGCACATATCCAATGGCATCATCCCCATACGATTCCCTTGCAGACCTGTAAAAGTAAACAAAACAAATTATCGTTTATCACATCTATAACCTATAAAAGTTGTGGAAGTTCATCATCATTTCACTTCCTTATGATATAATTTAAGTTACCATTTAGGTATTATTATACTTACTTTGCTGTTTTTACATTTTTTAGCTCCGAGGCATAAAAATCGGAATTATTTTTGAAATATAATCCGACCATGATTGCGTCTACTTGGGGCAGGTTTCTGCTGTCTGCTTTTACAAAATCGTGGTCCATGGTAAAAGTTCTTGATGTAATTTGCAAAATATCGCAAATAAATCACACAAAAATAATGAAATCTTATCAAATACATATGTTTCGAAATATAATAATACCTACACATGTAGGCAAACAATGTTAACCAGCTAGTGACGTCATTATAAACTCGACCAATCAGGAGTGTTTTGTGTCACGTGACAAGCGTTTAAAAATATGCATTTTAATTTATGGATTTTTTAATAAGTTAATTATTATTTTCAACTAACGGTAATAAATAACCACTTTTACACTCCTAATATATACAGATGTCAGTAATTGACACTTTATTTTTCGCATTGTCAAATAGCCTAATCATCCATCCTGTAATAAAATATTGTTAAATACATATTCTTAAATAAATTAAAAATACTATTAAGTTATACAAATCATTTGAGAATTTTTTTTTTTAAATCTTTATTGAATTTATAAACATAACTTTTTTTTTTTGTATTTCATAAAAATATGCAAGGTTAAGAAAACTTGATAAATCTTAATGTTTGTTATGTTTTTATTTAAATGTTACCATTTCTTAATTAATTTTTTGGCATTCTGTTTATTTATGTGTTAATTGTAAGCAGGGAGAAGCCATCGGCTCCCGAGACACAGTGAAAACTAGTTCGGGAGGCTTTGGATTCCAATATCTTTTTGTAAAATGAAATTATGCAAAATAAACAAATTTTATTTTATTTTATTTATTTATTTACTTATAACATTCGATAACAGATTACTAACACAGAATAAATTCGAAATTTTGTAGACAAAAAAGCCGACAACTTAAAACCACTTTTAAAAGTTATGAAAATGAACGTGGTTATTTGCAAGTATGTTTATAATTACGGTCAACGCACAGTTCAAAGTAAGCTTCGTCAAAAAATAACAATTAATGAATGATCAATGTTAGTATGCGTTAGTTACAAGTGCCAACTCAGAAGTCCTCCTAGCAGTACCCGCACCTCTAGTGCAGTACGTAGGCTGGTGCTGGCGCCGACACCGGCTAGCAGTACCCGCACCTCTAGTGCAGTACGTAGGCTGGTGCTGGCGCCGACACCGCCTAGCAGTACCCGCACCTCTAGTGCAGTATGTAGGCTGGTGCTGGCGCCGACACCGACTAGCAGTACCCGCACCTCTAGTGCAGTACGTAGGCTGGTGCTGGCGCCGACACCGCCTAGCAGTACCCGCACCTCTAGTGCAGTACGTAGGCTGGTGCTGGCGCCGACACCGCCTAGCAGTACCCGCACCTCTAGTGCAGTACGTAGGCTGGTGCTGGCGCCGACACCGCCTAGCAGTACCCGCACCTCTAGTGCAGTACGTAGACTGGTGCTGGCGCCGACACCGCCTAGCAGTACCCGCACCTCTAGTGCAGTACGTAGGCTGGTGCTGGCGCCGACACCGCCTAGCAGGAACCGGACCTCTAGTGCAGTACGTAGGCTGGTGCTGGCGCCGACACCGCCTAGCAGTACCCGCACCTCTAGTGCAGTACGTAGGCTGGTGCTGGCGCCGACACCGCCTAGCAGTACCCGCACCTCTAGTGCAGTACGTAGGCTGGTGCTGGCGCCGACACCGCCTAGCAGTACCCGCACCTCTAGTGCAGTACGTAGGCAGGTGCTGGCGCCGACACCGCCTAGCAGTACCCGCACCTCTAGTGCAGTACGTAGGCAGGTGCTGGCGCCGACACCGCCTAGCAGTACCCGCACCTCTAGTGCAGTACGTAGGCTGGTGCTGGCGCCGACACCGCCTAGCAGTACCCGCACCTCTAGTGCAGTACGTAGGCAGGTGCTGGCGCCGACACCGCCTAGCAGTACCCGCACCTCTAGTGCAGTACGTAGGCAGGTGCGGGCGCCGACACCGCCGAACAGGCCGCACATACATCAGCGCGGCGTCACATCACCACGGCTCCAGCTCATTGATTCCTTCGACAGAGCTTTGACTCACTCCCCCCTCCCCTCTCATCTCCCCGCACCGCGAGCTTTCATTTCATTTACGATATTCGAGGATTTACACATTTTTCAATCAGTCGCAGCCGAGAGTAATGACAAATTTGTGGCAAACAAGACTAGTAATGCAATTTTTTTTAGAGCGTTGTAACCGAAAAAGCTCCAAAACAGAAGTATAAATATTTCGCGAACTCGGCTCAACACGGCGTGGATAAAATATTAACAGGTCAGAAAATTCCCAAAAAACCAGTAGTCGGATTAAACGGCACACTTTTTCCGTTTTTCGTTAGTCGTCGCTTTTATTTAAATAAGCCGAGCGCAGTAATCCCGACAAGTTTATCTGTGTGTAGTGCGTGCATACACCGCGCGGCGGCGTGCTGCGCGGCGGCGCGCGGCCCACGCGGGGCCAGCAGTCGACGATACCACCACGCTATGAAACATTACACCGCTGAGCGCGGACAGTGAACACGACACTATCGCAAGCTAGTCCCTGCACCTACACGACACTGTCACCTCTATGCGTAGCCACATAGGGCCCACATTAACGCGACGCGGAGGGCGGTATAACCCGCTCGCACAGACTAACTGCTTAGTTATGCATCCGCGGTCGGAGGATTATGTTTTTATTTTGGAGCTCGACATTATAAATTCCTTAGAGTATTCCCTTAATGGCGGGTTTATCAAGCTGAAGCCTGCAGCGCTAATTAATAGGAAATGTGACGTTTAAATAAATAAAGCGCTTGTTCCGAGACACGCCGTTTGTCTTGCAAGCAGCGCCACAAACACTTGCGGAGATCACAAGTACTAATGAAACCAAGCTGGATCACAGCAGGCAATGTAGAGGGAATGAAGTGTCATACATAAAATAAGAAATTGTACAACAGCTGTATGTATGCTTACATGTATGTACGAAATGTTATCACTCGGAACACAATTGGATTAGATAATTTAAATTATTCTTTGAGCAAAGCATGTTCTTAGCTAACCTTAATTTCTTTTTGGTCCTCAGCATTCCTTTGAAAAGAAAATATATATATAAGAAGGCATATTGAGGCACGTGTAGGCCTCGGCAGCCGAGGAGTGTAATCAAATAGCACGTGGAGACGTACTATATGATACAACCTTGGAGTATTCATTGCTAATCTATGCTTCTTCATATTATGTCATGCCATTAACAGACAAGTGTGTTTTGTTGATTTGCTGGACCACCGTGGGTGTTAGTATGGTGTCGGTGGTGTTAGTATGGTGTCTGTGGTGTTAGTATGGTGTCGGTGGTGTTAGTATGGTGTCTGTGGTGTTAGTATGGTGTCGGTGGTGTTAGTATGGTGTCGGTGGTGTTAGTATGGTGTCTGTGGTGTTAGTATGGTGTCGGTGGTGTTAGTATGGTGTCTGTGGTGTTAGTATGGTGTCGGTGGTGTTAGTATGGTGTCGGTGGTGTTAGTATGGTGTCGGTGGTGTTAGTATGGTGTCGGTGGTGTTAGTATGGTGTCGGTGGTGTTAGTATGGTGTCGGTGGTGTTAGTATGGTGTCGGTGGTGTTAGTATGGTGTCGGTGGTGTTAGTATGGTGTCGGTGGTGTTAGTATGGTGTCGGTGGTGTTAGGCCCCGAAAGTGACATAGGCTACTTTTTATCTACAAACAACCTCCGCCAAGCCTACAAGTACACGCTAACATTATATTTGCTAAGATTTATTTTGTAGTGAAGTTTCACTAAAAACGTGGCTTATTAAATTCATTTTGTCAAAAAAAACCTTATATGTGATATGATCGGATCCAGTATTATTTGTGGGTAACGACACCGGGAACACTATTACTCGTTAATTTATTTAGTCAGACCTCTGATTACAGATAATTTCTAGAAGGCACAGCTTAAGATTTGATAAAATAAATCTAAATAATAGATATTAATCGCAAATTTTCTAAATCTGCTTAATCAGCACGGTCGCAAAAGAAATATATTCAAATTAAATTTTACTTTATACTTTAACTAATGATATTTTTCATTAAAAATAAAGTATATTGAAAATGTAAATAAATGTACGTTGAGTACATAAGTTTATAAAATAAATGTTCCTCCAGTGCCAGCGCACTCGCGTGTGTTCTCTGCGGCGCGGCGCCGGCGTCGGGTGATGTTACAGTATCTTATATGGTGCTATATCGGTAAAGGCTATTTACTGTGTTTTATGTACGTTTGAGCTTCTAAAAATACTGAAATAAGCATTCATTCAAAGTTTCTCAAAGTCGACCAAGAAGCTAATATTATAAGTAAAATATCTCCAGTAAAATTTCAGTTCCCGGCTATATTTTTAAACTTTAACTATATTATATACATATATCATATATCTTATTATTAAGTATTCATTTAAATCAGTTTTTTTATTTAGCAATACAGTTAATTTGGCATCAGCACATCTTTTCAAATGGAATAACATTAAACCAACTAATGTCTCGCCAGCTCCGGAAGTAGGTATGTAGTATTGCGCGGGACGTATTAAGGCCGCGTGTGTTGGCGCCTTCTTAAGGCTGGAGTGTGTCGGAGCGAGGGGCCGCGGGGAGGAGGTGTGGGGCGCGGGGGGGGACATAAATCACGGCGAGACACCTCGCGCCTGGCCCGCCGCCAGCAACCCGTTACTTGGAGAGTTGCACCACTGGGAAGGTTTGGCCGGATCAGAGAAATGCTGCATCCAAAAAAATCGTGATTTCATAGTTACATAGCTGTTAAGGTCTTGGTGTATGATCTCATTTTAAATCACAACTACTTAATACCAGACAAACCAATTAAGTATGTAAAACAGTATAACACACAAAACTCGATATCCGAGTATTTAGCATCAAATGCCAGAATACATTGAGAATTTCTTCATAGTCGTAGTCAATAGACCTTTTTTCTAAAATGATCTGGTGTTGTTATGAAAAAACTATCAAACTGAGTCAAGTTGACCATTTAATCCTATTATACTTAGGTGGTATCGTCCCGTTTATATTGCGGAAACGCTGTCCCTCGTAGCTGTAGGTTAGATATAAAAATATAATCACAATGCTTTTGGTTTCACCAGAAACGAGATAAACAGCTGCTGCAGTGGTGTCCGTAGTTGCAGTCCACATATCCCGGACACACTCTGGGTGCCCCTCTCTACTCCGGCGTGTCCGCGCGGTGCGACAGCGGCCGATACTTGACACGCCGATGATAAGTCGGTGTTCTTCTGTGTCCGCTCGCAACCACACTCCCGCCGCGCCCGCGCCGGGACACATCGCCGCCTGCCCCCGGGGTGGCTGACACTACTAGCTAGGTAAGGAAATGTGAGTGAGCAATAAGCACCTAACTTGTATAATACCTTCTTCAAAGAATATATACTCATTTGGTTCTCGTGGTTGGACAAAAGGTAGCCAATCCTATGCTAAAAACCACTTAATTGCCATGCGATAGAGGAACAAATGACCCGTTACTCCTGAAATTATGTTCCGGCAGCTTGGTTTGACTGTCATTGCTACTCCAGCAAAGTTATACTGTCCCTTGAAACACTGTGGCTATAGTACGGTATGGAAAAAAATAAATACTGTTACAATACATTTTAAAACATGTAATCATATTTTTATCGCGTATTTCCTTATTTGTTACCAAATTTGAAACCTTAGCCATTATCTTTTATTATCTTTTTCTCTGTGTGTACTTATATTTTATAAGGTTGAGAAATTAGTGTTCATTGTAACATAAGATACATTGTTTAGGCCTAAAGAGCTTCCTTTCGTTCGTGTAATTATTCCGGAGAGCTTTTCCATGTCATATCAATCTACGTTGTACGATAAGTCTACAAGCGAACGAATATCATATGAAAACTTGAAGCTTGTTACTTATACGCATAATAACTGTCAGATATACATAGACATACCTATAGTTTTCATTTTATTAAAAACATATTTAAAAACTTTGGTTTTTATTTGAGGGCGTTAAAAGAAACTAGTTTTTCTTCTTAACTATAATTTCATAGCGATGAGTGAATGAATGTGACAAAATGATACATTTGTTAGGCAATACAACCCACATTAAATGGCATTACAACCGGCCGTCCACTACTCTTGATTCGAGCACATGTGATGTTTTAGACAATGATATAAGTAGACGTAAGCATTTATGTTTAGATATTTATCAATCATATTTACTTGTGTCTCCGCCAGCCAGCCACACGTACTAGCAGGACACTACACGTAGAATGATAATAGTGTCTTTCAAAATGTATATTTCTTCTGTGGTAAAATATACATTTGTATTCATTCTTTCTTTATTTCAACTACGGGTCGGGACACAACATTCAGAAATTTAGGCCATACTGAATTCCGTTTGTTCACATCGTGAATTTAGAGGGAGATTGGTTTTATTTAATTGTCAGGGAAACTCCACCACGTTAGATTGCTTGAACGAATCTTGTTACCTCTTCTATTACTGTATTATCTTTAACCTCTGTGTGTCGTCTCCTCCACAGAGTGTCGCTCGAGTGTTGGCATAATAATGAGCTATAATGCGCCTCAACTATTCACACCAACTTGTGGACATCTGTCCCTCCATTAGCTTTAACGAGTTAGCACTTTACTAAAAGAGTTTAGATGAATTTCAGCTTGATAGCAGTTCTACTCAAATAAATATTTTTAAAGTTATGTGCGAAATTAAAATTGTGTATTTTGAATTGTTTAACCTATTTATGACTTTAAAAGGAATTAATTAAAATATTACCATATTCTTAAAGACCTACGTCATACATAATATTTGTATATTATAGAGATTGAATAAATTGAAATATCAACATATTTTGTGTTGTTCGCATATTTGTTTGCACTAAACTAAGTATATTGCGTAGTGTACATACAATGCAACGATTACAATAAATGTAACTAAATAACAACTTCAATACAGAGCCGGTTCTGCTAAATTAGTAACGGTGACCGTTACAATACGATACAAGTGAGCGCGTGGAGCGTCCTTGCGACGAAGACAAGCATGTAAGTGTGTGTCACAGCACAGGCTCGCGCGGCCGGTGTGGCGCGGGCGGAGCGCTGCAGACTCAGAAGAACAACAGACAAGAGATCATTTTGTCTTAATAAGTAAAATATTATCAAGATTTGTTTCAAATCATTTTGCAATTGCACTAATCAAAACAAGCTGAACTGCAATCAAGGGTCATTTCTTATGTTTATTGTATCTGTAGCTTTTCTCATTCCGAAACTGTTAAGCGTGAATGTTGCCATAAACTTGAACCTATCAATTGTCAATTATCCTAGTTTAAAAGCAATGTTCGTACTACTACGTCCGTGACGTCTCACCGCCGCCATAAGTGGACTTTACACCTCACCCTAATGAAACTTTCACACTCTCTTGACTCGTATTTCCTCATGACTGAGGGTCGTGACCCAATCGACAAAAAACTTAGCCATGTACATCGCCGAAGCCGGAGTCGATGGCACAAAGTCGTATTCACCGAACAGGACAATGGCTAGAGGAAAAGGGATGATTATTTTAGTAATATACTATACTAGACAGTGATCCCTCCCCTTGAAGTAGGGCCCTGTGGCCTCCCGAGTGGTGCCACGTTCTCTTTACACCTAGTACTGCATTGTACTTGCTTCTGCATTACATTTCACGATATATGGAAAACTTTAAAACTGATTCGACGTATCTTCAGAGTCGATTTTTTTCATACATGGTTTAACGACTGCCGTATTATGACAAACTTATAAACGCGTATAATTGAATCACTAAAAATATGTAATTAGACTATAGTAAAGTAAACTCAGTAAATTCTTTATGCCCGGGATACTGCAGAGTGTACAGTAGGGTGGAGCGTTAATGTATGAAAAATTTTTTTTTTGAAGATTTGAAATTGTAATAGTAATTAAATGGTGCGATATATTAAAACTAAAGTAAATGTGATTTTTCATTTAATTATGTTAACATCTTCTGCCTCCGCATTGACTTCAAAAATCAAAATTTTATTGAAAAAGAGCAGTACACAGTTTACAAAATATTGAGCTTAAATTAACGGTAAATGGGTGATAAAATAACATACACACTTTGGTTAAGACTTTTATTATTGAAATAGAATCTAAAATGTGGTGATATATGAGGAAAAAAAAATAAAAAAAAATGTGTTATATTGCTTTAAAATCCCTTTTTGTCTCAAATTTGGGCATTATGTTCCGGGACTCCAGTTTAGCTTTTATAGCACCTAAACGTGCCTTTTTTGTGTATTGTGACGTGGCTGCTTCTGTTGTCACTTTCACAGCTCGTTCTACTGGTTGGGTGTGGCACGGAAGCCTTAAAAATGTTAATTGAGTCGCATCCCCAGTTTAGACGACGTGCTGAATTTCTTGGTTTGAAAAACTTCAATATAGGGAGTTACGTTACTTTTTCCTGCCAATTTATCATTATCAATGAATGTTGCAGCATTAAAATTTATGCTAGGCAACTGAAACAGTCTAGTTGGTGAGGTTTGCTTGCTACTACGCGCTTTTAAACGCTCCTGGCGGCCAGTTCTCGAATATGTTTCTGATCGTCTGTTTACATTGCAAGAAGTAAGTTCTCCGGATGCGCTATTACGTTAGTAGCTATTACGTTGAATGACAGGACCGATTATCATTTGAAGATCTTTTAGAGATATCGGGAAGCCGAAATTATATGAAAAAATTTGCCGGCTTCCATCCTTGCAGGAGGATTTATTCTTTATTAAGAACCAAGGTGGTTCGTATACTTTGACCACAAATGTTGCCAGTATTATTAGTTTCTCTGTCAGTTTTTCGGTTGCTACACACATACGCAAAATTCTATTAGCACGTGTGAGCCAACGGGTATGTGATAGTTTGTCGGGAGATTAATTTGTGAGATCTTTTGGAAAATACCGGTACATACCGCTGAACAATTTTATGCAAGTACTGTTGATTTGTACTCAAATCTGTGGCCATTTCTGGAAGCATTTGTTCTTCGATAGGTCGAAATTTTATAACAGGAAATTGTTTACAGGTCTCTAGACTTTTTCCTAAGGGTCCAGAGAATGACTTAGGCCCCGAAGTAGTTAACTCATCCAATAACTTACCTCTGGTTTTAGTTCTCTGTCTGCGTATTTTGTGTCTTGTCAATCACATCAAAACACAATAACAAGACAGATGATGCAATCGCAGCTGCAGCTTTATCAGATACTCCGTAGGTACCTGTCACATGTCTTCGAAAGCGTTGAAAAATCAATTTGTGAGGATTTTTCTTTTCTTTCGGGAAACATCTTCTAGTTCGATGATATCGTATGTGATATTGATGATGTTGCTGAAGTAATACTAACATTCAAAATTGCCAACGACGATGAGCTTGTATTTAATGTTACAGGGCGATTCTCTCGTTCACTGAGCGCCAGAACTAAACGCGACAATTGTGACGCTAGCCGCTCCCCGCGCGCTCCCTCACTCCTCTTATACGAAATTATAGCCACAAGAAGACGTAATAATTTTGTAATAAATCGAAAATATATCATATTACTTAATATTTCTTAAATCTAAATTGTTAGATTAATGAGGTTTTATAAAATTTATGTTGCGTCAAAGTCGGTACTAAAATAATGAATTTTATAAATTTCAATAACATTGCGGAGGCAGTTACCGTCAATTAAATTCAATAATATTTTTTATGGTTTAATTTGAACCATAAACGCACCATATTTTCACTATTAGATTGCAATATAACAAAAAAGTGGAAAACGCTCCACCCTAGTGTACAGCCGCCATTAAATTCGTTAAGTACCAGTATTTGGCTAAGCCCGAGCTCTAATGGTGGCTTTATTTTATTTTAAAAGGCCTGTTTTAAAACTATTTAAATTCAATCCGCAGCTTACCGGCTCCTGCCGCTCTCCGCGCGGCTGCGACGCTGGCGCCACTAAGCCACGCCGAGTAATTATGTCAACATTGCCTAAACAGATACCGGGGGCCTGTATGCAGTCATTTTATGATGTTTCCTGAAAAATATAATATTAATATTTTCGTGCGGGGGTCACGTAAAAAATATTTTTAAGGTTTCAGTTAGATTACGTGGACTCAGGTCCAAAAGAATTGAATTTTTGTAAACATAAACTCTTACCTAGTCACGACGGGCCTCAAGTTTTAAAGATCTTTTTATGGTGTACGTAGATAGATGGCTTAGAAATTTGAGATTTATACATTCATAGATTTGAACCAAAAAGATCTGAGAAGGTTCGACATAATGCAAGTCCAGCGAACTCTAAAGACAGCTTTCATAAAATGGTTTAATCTGTTAATCTGGGAGTGTGGTCTCCAAGTTCTCGAAGAGAAAACCCGTTGCAGTACCATCGTGCTAGCTCAGTGCCCGTAACTTACAGCCAGAGTAGTGCCAGAGGCTCTAAACGCAATCAACCTGGTCTCAGGACTCCATGCTGACTTGCACTTGCTGTCTGCGCTCACCACCACCATGCTTGGCCTGAACAGCTTGCACGTCGCACAGCATCCAGTGGAGGCTTGCCACGCCAGCGTGGGATGGCTCACCTCGCCGCGGCGACCGCAAGTTTGAAGGTACCGACCACATGACGTCACAGGCGTCCCATCCTATATAAATCCTAGCAAGTTTTATCAGAGTGCCCCTGAATCACAACAACCGCATTTGACAACACATAGGACAACATAATACGTATAAATAATACAGCAAGAAAACTCATTTAGTAAATGTGTGTGTTGTATTTACAAGCATGTAACCGCAGCCGGGTGGAGCCGCGCGACAAAATAGTTTATCCATTAGCTTTATAAGCGGTGAATAATTCTAGCACGCTTTTACATTGAAACAGTTTCTCGGGTAATATTCTAAATCTTTAAAATTGGTGAATTTGAATCTTACACACAATTTCTGATTATCAATATTTTTATTGATTTAAAATATTTCTAGTGAATACATACATACATATTACAAGTATTATTACAAGTATTATTACAAGTATTATTACAAGTATTATTACACGCCCAATCACAACAATTTCATTCGCAGACACAAATTGGGGATGTCATACGATAGATCTCGTCAGCAAATAAGAGGTGTGAGTGTGAAAGTTTGCTGTGTACAATCTTGTTACGTATATGTGTTAAAGGCACACTGAGTACATTATTCATGTGCGTCCCGCGCCTGCCCCGGTCCGCCCCGGCCCGCCCTGGCCCGCCCCTGTCCGCTGCATGTCGCTGCGTACCGCTGCGAAGGATGGAAGCGACAACAGTGAATGACCAGTAATTGTGGATGTTACGCTTGCTCCAGCATCATGGGGCAAAGGGACGATATGAGAACGTTAAATCACTAAACTAAGTGTTTGACTAGTGTACATTCTATCAACACAACTTTTCACAAGAACAGTACATAGCACAGCGCTAACCCACACACACACACACCTTCCATTAATAGGCACCATGTTACTCGTGGCGCTGACCCTCGCGGTCTCTGTAGTAAGTCACGTCGTGCTAACTCCCTCCATTCGGTACTGCTCGCCCATTTTTTAGTTTATTCCCCCCATTATTAAAAAACATTTAATAGAAATAAGGATCTCCTCTTTTTTAGCAATCGGTTAAAAATAAAATACACATTTTTCATTGCTTCATAGTAGTACTGAAATGTGCATTTTTTATTTCTAAAAGCTAGTTAAAGACGGACGAGTTGAGTGAGCGCGTGCATATTGCAGGTGGCAGGCGGCATGCAGCAGGGGTCTCCATCCGTCACTTCACTACAACTTTAAACTGCTCGATGGTATCAACTTTGCAACTCAGCCGGTATAAGCGACGACGTAGTTTGCTTTCTTGTCGTATAAAAGCATGTTTTTTTTTTGATTGTCCAACTAATAGCTGCTATTCTACAGATAGGTCATACATATTCTAGACATTGCGGGCTACTTTTCAATCTTATATTAAGTTATAATAGTAAAATTAAGCATTGCTTAAATAAAGAGTGATCATTTTGAGTATTACAGAGAATACGATAACTAATCAGGTACCTAGCAGCTAGCAATTTCATTTGAAATGAAGAAGTATCAAAAGCAATAGATCAAAAAGCTATGAAAGCCAAGTCGTAGAAAATAACTAATCGTAATGAGGGTCGGAACAGTTTTAGTGGCGTTTTTACTTCGTCCGACAAAACATCCCTTTAATGAAGCCCTTTACATTTAAATGGAGGAA
The DNA here is from genome assembly GCA_964023185.1 of Macaria liturata. Taxonomy (NCBI): domain Eukaryota; kingdom Metazoa; phylum Arthropoda; class Insecta; order Lepidoptera; family Geometridae; genus Macaria; species Macaria liturata. The sequence continues at coordinate 22,606 of OZ026821.1, read as the reverse complement.
GGGTTGAAAAAAGGCAATTAACGTAATGGCCGAGATCCGATCGGGTGGATGGCGATTATGTAAATTAATCGCAATAATAGCTAGCGCCTGCTTCCGTGATTTGTGGCGCGAGGGATCTGTCCGGAGAGGCGACTTCAGGGAACAGGCGGAGGTACTTACTATACACAATACACACTGGAGAGAGATTCACAACCTATGCTTTATCATAGAAATAGATGTGTCGTGCCATTTTTGTGTTACCAAAAAATGATTAGTATTTATATTTGACAGTCGCCACAGGGAGCTGGAGCGCGGATAACATCAACTATACATATATGTGTATTCTAAATCTTAATCCTCTTTCTTATAAATCTAGCAATAATGTCAAAACTAGCAATGAGATAAAAAAAACATCTTTATCTACACTAATGTTGTAACATTCTACTTATGTTTCCAATACTTGACTTATAATTACTACTGTTATAGCGCAGACAACAAAACACTCAATTTAAGCAATTTCACATGATGGTATAATATCCACATCGATATCGTAATATCTCATTATAACATCAATAAAACGCGACCAACCTGATTGCAGGGCTAATCAGGTTGGTCGCGTTTTATTGATGCGCGCAGCTGCGCTCTCATTGGTTAGATTTTAAAGGCGGCAAAATCACTGTGACAATACACGTACGCGTGAATTTAATTTAATAATTTAAAAGTTAAAAATGGATAGCGACGATGATATTTGTACGCCTCCGGATATTTTAGAATTGGCAACAAAAGTAACTCACAATCTTTTACCACAAAAATCTAGAAAATTTTATGAAAAAGAATATAAGTAATAACTTTTTGGCATGGAAGATCGAAAAGAAAACCACATCATTTTCTGAAAATGTCATTCTTGAGTATCTCAAAGACCTCTCCGACAAATTCAAGCTTTTACTCCTGTTGTTTGATTAATTGCATTAGTGAAGATAAAGTAGTGTATGCAACTGCATAAAACACGGGTATTAAAACCCTCGTTACTATTATGAAACTCGCTGCGCTCGTTTCATAAACTCACACTCGTGTTTTAATACCCTGCATTATATGACAGTTGCATAAACTACTACATTTCAATCAACAAATATGTATGATTAACATTGTATAACCGAGTCAGTTAATTTAAATCACAATTGAATTTTTAAAACAAAATATTTTCTCACCAGTTATTATCGAATATAAATGAAAAAACATATCACAAAGCTTATCCCGCCTTATTACAGAACGTGGTTTAAATATTAGTCTAGAACAAGGATTTTTTATTTCATCCCTCTTTATTTCCATGGTCTAGAACGATGAAAATAAAAAACGGTTTTTGTTGTTCAAGTATCACATACAAACAATCAAAATGTCAACTTCAAATTGGAACGTTGGTTGTCATTGGTAATGGCCAAATTTCGAGCAACAAAAACAAAGTTCCAGACAATTTCTGTTGATTTAAACCTTTTTTAAACCCATGGAGGGATGAAAATCCTTGTTTAAACCACGTTTTTTAGTAAGACGGCTCAAGTTTTAGTTGTTTTTGACATTTGACAGTGCGTGTTAAAAATAGTGCTGGCAATAATAATGAGTGCGGTGTCGGTGTGACTGGCGATGTGTTCATGAATGTGGCAATGTGGCCGCGGGCAGGAGGGGGGACGGGTAGTTAGTGCGTATTGTCGAGCTGGCTGGTGGTCAGGCGCGATGCCACCACACACTACACCAGCTAGCAGTAAGGGCAGATAGTATTTTACACTTTTATGTTATAATCATATCAGTTTGAACTTTACATTAAGTAATCTGATTCTGCCACCTATGATTTCAAGAGTTCTCAAACCAATTAATGGGTATTTCATATATGTTAACGACTGCCGTTATATGCCTTAAGTTTCCTTATACGAGTAGGTAGACAAAATATATTCAAAGTCAAAGTCAAAGTCAAAGCATTTATTTGCCGAGTACAGGTAAAAAAGATGGTACATTTCATTACATAGGAACACCATACTCAACCCATAAGGTATGCAAATATACATAATTTATAACAAATTTAGCAAATGTTAACAAATTCTACACATTTAAAACATTATAATACTAAACTAAGTAACTTGCAAATCATCACTTATGTCCATTTCATATAGCAAGTCACCTGTGACAGGTCAGTAGAACGTAAAAGAACATGTACATAAATTATTGTGACGTCATGCTCATGTTGAAATATTTCTATTTATTAGTGAAAACATTATGTAAGTTAACAAAAATAACTATTAATATAAACAGTAAAAATTATAAGACACCAAATAAAGGGTATTTTTCGCGTGTACATACTCGCATTCTGTGTTACAAAAAAATAACATATTAAATTTCATCGCACAGTAAAGTTACGTATTACTGCTAATTGTGACGTCATTTTCGTAGGGTTGGGACTTGCTAAATCGATTATTTTTGACATCAAAAAAATATCGCAAAAACAAGTATTTATCATTTCGATCTATCAGAGATGATGATTTATGTACTTCAAGCACAATGATTTTATGCGATTTTTTATATTAAAATAATTAAGGAAGGTATTTATAAGTTTTTTATCATACAAAATATAGCGAAAAACATAAAATTTTTGTGAATCATAATTTCATTTCAATAATTTAATATATATTTTGGCTTCATACATATTATACTGGCAATATTTTTTTATCAAAACTGTATTCTTTTCTTCTTCTCAATTTGTCCCTTCCTTAATTTATCTGTAGGAATTTATTGTGGGTTCGACGAATATTATTTTGTGATTGTCGGTAATTCACATAACATTTTTAGGATAGGCAGATGAAAATAGCCATAAGTAACTACAATCGATAATCGGTAAATTTCTAATTCGAATTACTGCAGTACATCATTACAATTGTCAAAATGATATTGACAAGTGGCGTTTTATATGTGTCACAGGTGCCTTGCTATATGAAATGGATTATAAGAAGTCTTTAATAGAATAATACGTCTTATCTAATAGAAACATTTTTAATTTTTGTTTGAATACTGAACACGAGGTAGATTCCTTAATAGATTGTGGCAACTTGTTATATATTAGAACTCCCATATTATATACAGTGTTGGCATAGGTTTGAGTTCTGTGTATATCTGAGCAGAGTTTATTTTTATATCTGGAACTCTTACAAGTTTTATAGTCACTAAGGTTCATTCTTACTAGCAAAGCAGCTTCGTAAATATATATAGAAGGTAAAGTCATAACTTTTAGACTTTTGAAGTAAGGGACACATGTATCAGTTTTACGAATTCCACACATAGAACGAATACATTTTTTCTGAGCTATAAAAACAGTGTTTTTCCCAGCTGCATTACCCCAATACAATACACCATATCTAAGTGTAGCCCCGACATAAGCATGATATGCTGTCAAAAGAGTATCCTGATTAGCAACTTTTTTTTATATTGATCTATTTAAGTCTACATATAATTTAATTAAATTCTTAACATAAACAATATATTGTATTTCTACAGAAATCTCGTTTACTTAATTTCCTACAAGCGCCTTCTTGGCAGATTTTTCTTTCCAGTCTTCTACGAATATAAACTTTGTTTCTATCTGATAACTGGAACATACAAGTTTACTGGTAACTCGCATCAACATAATATGGTTGAAGGTCGAGATACAGAAGGCAGTGATTCTTGACACGGCGCGTATTGTCCGGAGGTTCCTGCCTCTGTAGCCTCTACCACCGACAGCTTGGGCCCTGCCCCGCTGCACAAAGCACCACTTGTGTTAAGTATTTTATGATATTTGTTTTTTTGTATTTACATACATTGATTGTAAAAAAATGCTTTAAATAAATCTAAAACCGACTTCAAGTCTACTGTCACTTTACTAAACAAATCTAATCCTATCAAAAAAATACTGCATCAAAATCGGGCTAGTTATTTAGAAGATATAATATACAGCAGTATACAGCAGCGCCCCCTGGTGAGTTGTCATCGTAACACGTAGCTAGAAACATACACTAATCAAACCTCATCACATCACAGAAAACTGAATCCAAATCCGATGAGTCGTTTTGGAAATATAGATAAAGTTGGTATGCATAAACTTTATCAATTCGTTGGTTTATTAGTATAACTATGGTATAACTCAAAAAGTACTTGACCGAATGAAAAAAATATATGGGACCATTTTGGAAACAACCCCCATTGAATAAATAAAGAATTTTTGAAATCGGTTCATAAATAACTGTGTTATCGCGTAACATACCCACAAAAAAAAACTTTTAGAAGACTTGATAAGCTCCTTTTTTGGCAGATTAATAAAAGAGAATTAAAAGTAAATACGGTTCAGGTTGACTGATATAAAAGTCTTCGAATTATACTTGTATCGTTGATGTTGTATTTATTTGATGTAATAAGCCTTTAAAATAATTCATTATGATAATGATGTTCACGAAATAGTGTCACATGTCTTACTGTTACGATAAATCACTATCGAGTATGCATGGTACGAGTATGTAAGCGATCAAATCGGAAATGGAGGGAAAAATGTCAGGAATGCAGTCACGAGGGGTGCGGGGGAGGTGCGGGGGGAGCGGGGGCGGTGCGGGGAGGGGGGTAATGAGCCATTCATTAATTGTAAACTGTATTTCGGAGCACATTGTTATAAAGTGCTCCACATTCCGGCTTACTGCTCTCTGGCTGCTTCAATCCCGCCATTAATTTAATTGTCTACTACACATTCACAATTAATTTGGACAATATTTACCGGTATTGCTTTAGTAAATAATAATGATGTTTACATATTTTGTTGGGGAACAAAATGAACACAAATTTCGACGTTGGTTTTTGGATAATGTTATGTGTTTGCTTGGATGGAGTCGTCACCGGAAGCAGGCGCCCGCTGAGACGCAATGCCGCAATAACTTGCCGTCATGGCGCTTACAATTTGTTTAATTTATTTGTCAGCCCGCTGGTTCCTTCCTTCCTCCTCTTCTCGAGCCGCTTGCCTGCAGAGCTGTACCTACTAGTTGAGATCTCGACCACTATCCCACACAATACCCGGCAGATACAGAGGAAGATAAATGTGGAGAGCCATTGTCTCCCGAGAAACGTCATAAAAATATAAAAGCAAGTAATAATAATACCCGCGGGAGTGTGTGTTAGAGTACGCGGCCGGTGAGCGGCTTACTTCGTGATGTTCCGGGAAGATCCAGTTACAATCACAGCGTTTTCAAGAAAGTAATCAGCAAATGGTCTTGAAGCTTTTCAATAACTTATTACTCATCTTTAGATTTGTATATACATATATTTTAATGTAATGAATTTTCATTATTAATTGGAAATAAAAATAACTATAACCATACCTATGTTTTAACTAGGAGTGGCTGGCAATAAGCTACGCAGTATACCTACTTCTGGGTAACTTTCAAAATTCTTCTTTGATTAAAAATGTATTTGTTTACACGCTTCTTGGCATATTTGCCTTCAAAACCACCGAATGGACCATTGGAAATTCTTTTGTGACATTATATGACCTTGTATTTTATGTTGTAAATTCGTTGTTGTTGAAAGCGCGAGCGAGCCCGCGCGCGCGCGCTATCCCGGCGCTGTGATTTATGCTTCTTTATTGCACGCGAGGTACTTGTGTCTGTTCTGCTCACCACACTATCACACCGCAAGTGATGTAACTCGACCAATGTCCAATATGTATTTAGAAAATCGGGAGAGTATGTGTACTTGTTACAGTGCAAATGACGACGAACTTACACATTGGGTTAATATTCCAACTGCTTCCCAATCTTATAACGCAATTACAATCCGGGGTCTGGTTCATGAAGCGCCTGCAGTAATTCTGTGAGCACAAAGCTCGCAGGTTGACGCGGTGCGGAGCGGCAGGCGCTACCTGGTACCTACTGGTCCGCTAGCATGGTGAATGCCACGCTCTATTATTATTTGATCGCGAATAATTTACTTTTGTGTTTGTTATATAATTTCAATATATATGCATTTTCTTTTTATACACAAAACTATAATTTTTTTTGATGATTGAATAGTTTTTTGAATGAATTTTATGTTATATAATATGTATGTATGTTTCGTATTTAAAGAATTGTGGTTAATCGAGTAAAATGATTCATCGGAAGCGTGCTAAGCGCCCAGTGCACGGTCTGTGCATTTTTTAACTAGAATTTTTGTGAAATTTAAATTCTAATTCCACAAAACACAGCGCGTGTGTGAACACGACCATTAGTGAGATTTGTACGAGTGTTGTATTGTGTGTGGGACGAACAAACTACTTCTGCTGGGAGTTCCGGTCATTCTAGTTTGGAACATGACAAAATGTTTCTAAATACCTACATGTGTTAGCAGCTAGGAGTCACATATTGTAGCTTCGTTTAACAAATATAGAAACATAATGGAATTATTTGAAGCAAGTATGGTGGCAGGAGTGCGTGGGGTGCGGGGTGCGGGGCGCGGGGGGACGCTCGGTATGCAAGGAGCGCGCACGTAATTTGCGAGCTCATTGCGTGGATCAAGGCCGTTCCAAAAACTCAGGAAAAGTGTAAGAAAATCCCTCCTCGCCTTTATAATGCAAATTGGGCTGATTGTTGGCGCCGCATTGGATTCCGTTAATTTAAGACGCGATCTGACGCCGGAGCCGCCCGAGTCGACTCGAGTCAGTCCGAGTCAGTCCGAGTCGGGGCGGCAGAATGAAATCTGTTACAAGCAGAGGTGTGGCGGAGAATTAAAGCTGATTAGCTTCCGAAGACACCGCCTGGTACTACCAGCTGGCGACGGTATTTCACAGAGGTGCTGCTTCATTATTCTGTGTCTCAGGAGGTCTCCCGTGCAGCTCGACTCGTACAAGCAAGTACTTTGTAATTATTGTATTTAATTGTATTTAATTGTATCCTGTATGAAGAAGGCCATATTTTAGAATAATATAATGGTATCGAATTCTACAATAACAAAGTGCATAAATATATAATATATTAATATATATCTCATAATTATCTCATTAAGTGCTCTGCAACCGTATTATCGGTAATAGTATAACAAATGTGTGTGATTGAACCTCCGCAGAGTAGTAGCTGCCACGGGACGGTAGCAACATTAATCAACAGATTACCGAGTTAGTGAGGGCGCGCGCTATTTGATCATTACATGAAGTGCAGCAAACAGCGCCCGATTTATTGCTGCCGCGGACCGCACTATTACTATACTTCATTTGTAGTCGACATCATAATTGAATTTGCTAAATATTGTTTGCCAGATTTATAGGCATATAAAGTAGTTTTGTTAATAATTACATCATTTATTATTGAAGGTGGAAACAACTACACGTACTGTAATTCAGGATCTAATATACTACACGCGTACAATAATGTAGCAGCTCCCTCCCCTCGTGTCGAGGGCTGCTGTAGTGCGGACTAGTGATGTGACGCACCGGTATTGCCCGCGGATGTTGCTAATTAAATATAGTAATTAGTGTTAAGTGCGTCACGCCATTACAGAGTGTGACATTGACCGCGCGTCCATCACTGGCTTACAGCAGGGCCAGCACCTCCTGGCACCCCCCAGCACCCCCCAGCACACTCTAGCCCCCTGCTGACCGCACAACTTTATTATTACCATGTTTCGCTCCACAATAATGCCTGAATGGTAGCTCGATACACTAGTACAATATACGTTTTAACAACTCTGTGATTTGTATCATTATTACAGTGCAGCTTATACGATAAACCGTACAGTTTGGATATTAATATTGGCACCATATTAGCATCATTTACCAAGTTTATAGTATAAAAACTCAAACCTAATCAATCATAACTTAATTAGCCACTGTATGACCTTTATTATTGTGAGTGGCTAGTACTCGTATCAGAACTACACAATCCCAAGCAGGAAGTTTTAGAAGCATGGAAAAGGTTAGTAAATTACATGTACACTCTCTAGTTAAGCCGGCTGAAGTACTGTGGAGATAGTGGTAGTATACTAATAATATAGTTACATCGCGCGGGTCTGTCCGCGTACTACTTACATATGTACATGTGTGCGTGGTGCGTGTGAGGCAATTATATGTAAATGTGTGACATTAGCGCCCCCTCCCTCCCCTCACTCCTCACTGTAACTACAGTTTGAGGGCTCCTAACTATTACCGCCGGGCTACGAGCTACGCGGGTGCTACGCCGTAGCAAGGGGCTACGACAGAGGGTACGGAGACACAATGACTGCGATACAAGGTAGGAGTAACAACGTAGCCATCACTAACGGTGGCTTATTTTTAGGACTCATTTTGTAACTTTGAGTTGAGTTATGTAAGTTCAGCTAAATTAAGTATTTTTTTCAACTGTGCTTCCTCTATCGAGAGACGGTAGATTTTTGTAAATTTGCACAACTCCTTATGTAATTTAGTAATAAACGATGTTTCCTGCTAGTTTCGTGGCCTTCCAGTTATCCGTTAGCAGTTGGTAACATATGTACGTGTGAGTCGCTAATGACCGCGGCAGGAACACAACCTGGACCTAGCAGTGTCAAGGTCGACACAATACACATTAACATATATGACTGTAACTAGCGTAAAAATAAAATATAATTTCCTACATTAATCTTAATGACGTTACTGAAAAATTAAATAAGCTTGCTAAACATTGAAACAAATCCGCTCAAAGAGGCAATCGGGGGGATTACCGCCGAGCCCGGGATTAACGCCTGATCATTATTACACACACTGTATGCCATTGTCATCATTATATGCCAGCGTATTGTTATACACACTTCAAAACAGAATTTTCGTGAAAATAAAATTATATAATAACTTGATTAGTGATTAATTGGCTGTTGAGATGTTTACACGTTGTTAGTGGTTTTATCTATTTACTTACGCGTTATACCCATATGTATATAAATGCTTACTTCATACCATCGTACTACGCGGAGCATTACCTACTAAAAACATTTAGATAAGATTACATAGATTTGAAATGAAATAGACCTTATTTGAAATACACAAGCATGGATGGAGCAATATAGCATGGTTTCTGAGTAAGCCATGTGTAGTTGTAAAGCTAAATGTGTCATATGTCGGCACGCGGGCACGCTCGGCTGGTCAAAGCGGCGCGGAGCGTCTTAAACGTTTGATAATTTGCCGCGGGAAAAAACATCTTCGAGCTTTGAGTGGATATTACAGACACGAGGGCTCTTGTACACAGATTACGTGTGTGTGTTTGTGTGGGGCACAAATACATGGAAACTAAAAACTCATTTTATTTTTTAACATAGGTAATCTGTTTAAGAATATTTGAACTTATAAAATAATGGTTGTGATTTGGACTAATTTCTAATAAAGCAAGATTTGATTAGAATATTGAAAAAAGTAACTTTAGGCACCTTTATGTACTTTGGGCTTCACTATTCTTTGAGCAATTAAATTAAATTAGACACCAATTATTTAGTACCAGGGCAGTTGTTTATGTTATAGTGGTAAATAAACCACCATCGATCATTCTATACATCAACACCTGCAATACCAGTAACACTACATCAACACCTGCAATACCAGTAACACTACATCAACACCTGCAATACCAGTAACACTACATCAACACCTGCAATACCAGTAACACTACATCAACACCTGCAATACCAGTAACACTACATCAACACCTGCAATACCAGTAACACTACATCAACACCTGCAATACCAGTAACACTACATCAGTCTCCGTTAGTTACATACATAGAGTAATTTACATAATACGTTATAGATGTCTTGTTTAAGCTTATTCATGTTATCTCGCATCAAGCCTCGTTGCCGGCTAGAGACGCGGCGAGTGGCGACTCCAGGAAACATCACGAAATGCTAATAGTCAGTGTCGAGTGCAATTCTAAACTGGAATCGGAGACTTAAAGTGGCGAGCGGCTCTCCCACCAACTTTAATTAAACCTAACTTCTGAGATGACGTCCCTCTCAAGATAATACCTGCCAAGCTAGCGGGGCACCTGGCTGCTCTAACTTGAACCTTATACCCTTGTAATAAGGGCGGAGACGAGTGCAGTAGGAGCCGGGTATAGTATTAAGCTGTTGCTTCCTGCGGCTAAAGGGGACTAATTCAGAAACAAGATCTGGGAAGTGTAGAGTAGCCCCGCACCCCGCACCCCGCGCCCCACACCCCGGCCGCTGGACGGCGGACGCTGTCAGGCACTGTGGATACCTGGAGGTTGTGTGCTAAACATACAGTCTGCAAAAACGCAAGCCAGCTATGCAACTTTCAGAAACGCGATTTATTACCGTAGAACTAGAAAAAACTCAAAGCAAATGGATGATGTAGAAATGCTTGTAATTATTTCTATCTTGAAATGTTTCAGTAAGAGCTGTGTTCCTAGTTAAAATAAGTTACGAGGCGCATCTAAAGTAGTTGTACAAATAATGTACAACAATGTGGTCTGTTGCAGCCGGCTCCCGGGCCCGGCTACGTGCTCTCATCAACGTAATGCTCCAACCATTCCACACATACATACATACTCGTGCATATAGACAGTAGCAAATATGTGTCGATTTGTGTAAATTGGTCGCTGCGTGCGTTCCATGGTCGCCGCGCGAGCTGCGACACCACTCTCGATACCACGCTAGGAACACTAATCACTCACTGCACTAGGCTAGATCTATGTAAAACGTTTCTAAGACCTAAATAAGCACTGAAACTGGGTAACTTAGATAAATATATGTGTAAATATATATCTCGAGACATTTAATATATTGGTAAGCTAAACATTCACAGCGTTCATGATTACGAAAGAAAAGTAAAGGTATCTATATAGAATTAGTAAGCAATGTAGTGATAATATCTCAGCGCGTGTTGGAAACTTACCTCATTATTACATTAATAGCTGATATGTGACGTATAGTGAGTTAATCCGCTAAGATGAAGACGTGTATAATGAGCGGTGAGATCTGAACGCGGCCTTCGTTCGGGTGAGTTCGTGTAACTTCGGGCGCGGTCGGGCGCGGCCGGCGGCAGGGTGCGCACTGCGCAACTAGTAAAGGACTAACGAGTTAATTATTGTATTAGTTCCAGCTCACTGAGCGAGCCGCGAGGCTGTATTGACGAATGGAACGCAAACAGGACGACTTCCTACCCACTGGCTCGGAGCAAGCCACGGGAGCCCTCCGCGCAATCAATCGGATACGTTACACGAATCAGCTCAAGTAACGAAAATACTTAGGTTACCTAGTACTCATAGCGCATGAGTATGCCAAGTATCTAAATGGCTGTGGCTGAAATATATGGAAATATTGGCTTCATACAGTAATACAACTAGGAATATAAGCCTGGTGGAGTCCACTCAGCCCGCTGACATCATCGGCAGATCAAGTACCGCGCGAGTCTCCTCGTGACGTCACTCACTCGCTGGAGTAATGGAACGAGTAGTGGCTACTAACTCATTCAGCGATTAATTAGCACTTGTCACAAACGCCTCGGATGAAAACTTTATAATATAAACTACTTCAATACGTAAATCTAAACTGAGTTGGCTCGTTTTATTTTTTGACAAATACGAAAATATAGGCTATGAAATCAAAAAAACTCTAGTCTCAACTATCATCACACTATTATACAGACATTAGAAGAAAATACTGTACTAATATAAAAAAATAGGCATTAAATTTTGTGTGAGTTTCAACTTATTAAATTAATAAAGCCAAACTAGTATAAACACAATATGAATGCGGTAATTTGCGAGTATTTAGAGAGAGGTGACACGCGTAAATGCTACCTCAGTTCTTGATGGCTATTATTCCTACATTTGTCAGTAGCTTCTAGGTAACACGTGTTTAGCGCTTACCATCAATTAAGCTTACAAGTGGTCCTCTATGATTCCATGCTTATTGCTTGCTAAGCACGAGGGGCTCTAACGACAGTCGTCAGGGCGCGCTGTGACTGCCACTATAGATCTATACCACCGCCTACATCTCACAACCAACTACTTAGCTGAGCTACTGTGTTGGTTTTGCAAACAGCTGTGTTTCTTTAAGCAATAAGGAACATTTACAAAACAAATTAAAAAATCCTCGATTTTCAAATCACATAATATATATGTAAGAAAGCAGTGTATGTAACTTCAAGTGCTGTCCAAGCAGGGCGGGGTGTGGGGGCGCGGGGGCAGGCACTGGGCGGGGCGCGGGACCGCTGTCACCCGGGGCACGGCACTGAGCTCGGACCACACATTATTATATTAAGGTCTGTAAGCTGGACCTTACAGAAAACATATTTATATTTGGACGCCCACGGCTTCACTCGCATTATTTTGGGATAAAAGGTAGCCGGTGACACTCCTACGACCTCATACTACCTACATACCAAAAATCGTGATGATCTTTTCAGCCGTTTTTCCGTTAAGAGCGTTTAACACACGGACAAAAAATCTAAGAACTGCTGTTCTGTTATGGAGTTCAAGTACACCCAAATATTGTTTTCCTAATATTTTCTGTAAACTCTCAGCTCCTCAGCTCCTCAGCTCCTCTTCAGCTTTAGTATATGAATATATTGTTAGGACGATTACAGGCTACAAATACCTACATAGGATGCATTTCCTTATTTTTCATTGCTAAAAATGTTGCATGTTTTAAAGATAACCTAAGTAATCATTCTCTAAATACAAAACATGTTGATATTCACATTTCTAATTTTATATTATTCTCTGTGCAAAGAAATAACTGACAATTGTACAAACATGGATTGTACACAATCAAACACATGCAAATTTAATTTCACTACAAACAATATAAGGCAATCTCTTCAAATTGTGTTTGTTGGACAACATCTCCATTTTTTTAATGTAGATACGATCGACTAGCATACTAAAATAATTGATCCAAATTATTTATTCATTTATGACTTGCAACACATTAAACTACTGCTCTACATCACAAACAAACATAATAATAAGACAGAATATGTGTACATTAGTTCTGATCTGTATTCGTGTGTCTATGTTGCCGCAGTATATCTCAGCCGGGCTGGTCTCGCGGGACTCCGCGACTCACGGCGGCCACTCCGCGCCGCGGGATATGTCACTCCCTCACATGCACGTGCTTACCTAATACGCCACGGAATAGTTTTATTTATACTAGTTCTACTCTAACTTACACCATCTCATCTGTCAACTATTCCAAACCACCAAGGAACCTTTACCATGGGCGCCATATTAACGCACAGCTCGGCCCACAACCATACCATACCAGAGAGCTGCTTGCTGACTCTCTCAGTAACACCTCTGGTTGGGTGTCACAGTGTAGGCATTGAGCTGCATACTTTGTGACTCCAGTGTTGTGTCCACACTCCACAACCACACACAGCACTCGACAAGTCGCCTGCGCTGTGTAAGATTAAATAAATATTTCAGTACACAGCCCTATACTAAGCTTACGTTTGTATCATGGGTCCTAGATAATGGATATAATACATATCTACTTTTCTTTCGTAAATACATACTTATTATACATAGAAATAACCAGACTCAACACAAGTGATTACAAATTTCAATATTCAAAATTATTTGTGCTATGCGGTAATCGAACCTGCACCCTTAGATTAGAAAGCAGAGCCACTAACAACTAAGCTAAACAGGGCAGTCAGATTGTTCCAGTAAACAGACTTGTTTGCAGGACGGGCTCGGTGGAGACACGCGACGTGTCGCAGCGGGCCGCAACGTGTCGCAGTAAGTCGCAGCGACGTGCAGCGTCTCGCGCCGGCTCGCGCTATGTCGCAGGCCACGCTTGCGGCACCGCCGGAGGCGGAAGTAAACTAATTGTAGATCCGTTGACAATAACGCACCAAGCATTTACTGTTTCGTTTCATCATTTTCACCTTCATTATTTACTTACAATCACTGGAAAAATGCAATCACTACAATTTATTTATATATGTATGTAGGTACTCGTATGAATTTCGGTAGTTACAATTGTAATATGATTGCGTTCGGATACCTATAAATGAACAGCGGTGATTATTATTAGCTCTATTATCTAGATCTGTATCTCCATTGTGGCCTGCTTGTGGGGATTTCCTCTTCAATCAATTAGATAAATCAGTAATTGAAATTAATGCGATCTTATCAGTGAGTATTAGTAGATATGAATGCATTCGTGTGCAATGTGATATGTACTTACTGGCAGCCTGTGCGGTGTCGCCACAAGCGACTGTGGCCTGACGTCACAAGCGACTCTGTGGCCTGACGTCACAAGCGACTGTGGCCTGACGTCACAAGCGACTCTGTGGCCTGACCTCACAAGCGACTCTGTGGCCTGACGCCACAAGCGACTCTGTGGCCTGACGCCACAAGCGACTCTGTGGCCTGACGTCACAAGCGACTCTGTGGCCTGACGCCACAAGCGACTCTGTGGCCTGACGCCACAAGCGACTGTGGCCTGACGTCACAAGCGACTCTGTGGCCTGACGTCACAAGCGACTCTGTGGCCTGACGCCACAAGCGACTCTGTGGCCTGACGCCACAAGCGACTCTGTGGCCTGACCGCTGACGTCACACGCTGCTTTATAGTTATCTTCAACTGATACACATCATTCAGTTTTGAATCTAGAAACCAAAATACTGCAATGCTTTATTTTTTTTGTTATAGTTGAGAGTCAGCTGCGGTGATAGACACCTGCATTGCCGTACAATAAACTAATATCTGTGACTGAATCACACGCAGATTGAAATACGTTTTATTATAATTCAAGCTAAAGTAGTTGAATTAGTGTTAAATAATATAAATTCATTACTCACCCACAAACTATCCAAAATAATATATATAATGTTTCGTTTAGATGTACACCGATCAAACCACTCGATTGTTATTTTTACATTTGGATAGTATTTATCTGTAGTGTGTCAGCTATAACATTAAATATTAAGCATAATAAATTCAGACTTAGTCATGTAAACACGCCTTTTATTGTACATACCAAGTTGCCACGCTATATGGCGACCCTGCCGGAAATTGAAACGTTGCGTGATTTATTGCAATAAAATAAATCGAAACTAATAAGTAAAATGTGCCAGTCTAAAGTTGAAAAAGAAGACATCTTCATATCCCAAAACGCTGCCGGAGACAACGCAGCAAATCTGAAAAACCTAGGCAACCGGCTCGACCACATGAGCGTGATGATATACGTGATTCTGGCTATCATCATTCTGGCTGTTTCGTATTTTGTAATTCGAAAATACAGAGCTTGTCATCGCTCGTGGATCCAAAAGGAAATAGGACTTAGCACCATTGACCGCATCCGTTCCTCTGTGCGCCGCACCGCCGGGCGCATCACCAGCACTCAGCAGAGCCAGGAATAGCACGCAGCCCTCCACATAACTAGGACTAGCACCCAGTCTGTCCACCCACCATCGGCGTTAGCACCGACATCGCCTTCAAGTTGCCTAAGGTACCCAATATGAGCAAAACGTCAAGTTGTGTATAAAATATGTAATATATTAAAGTGTATTAATAAAATGGACGATGTGCTCTGCGATATTTTAAAACAGTTAGAGTATATTAAAACTAGTATAGTTAAATTAGGACCTACACGTAGAGTCGGGGAAAATTTTTGTAGGAAAGTATCGGAAGCAAAATTGATTTATGGTAAATTCAAAGAAATACTAAGCAGTAGCACTAATGTAACAAGTAACGAAACGGTGTTATTGTGTACAACGATAAACGAATGTTATTCGAAAATTTTAAGCTTCGACCAAGACGACTCACTAATTGATATCACGACACTGGAAACAAAATCCGACGAAATGTCTGAAAAATTTTGTTTAAAGACGGCCACGAGCCTCCTCCCGAAGATGAATGATTCGGAGACTGTTACGCAAGAACTTATAGATGCCATAGAATTTTATAACTCCATGCTTGGCGATGATGGTAAGCAGTTCCTAATAAATTTTATATTAAAATGTAGAATTTCTAGCGGAGCAAAGCTCCGTCTTTCCGCTACTTACACAAGTATCGAGTCTCTCATTCGAGACATGCGCATGCATCTTCTCACGAAAAAATCAGATACGTCTCTTCAACAGCAGATGCTGAACGAGCGACAAGGTGACCGCTCTATAAGGGAGTATGGTAGTGAAATAGAGCGACTTCTCATAGATTTAACCATATCCCAAGCAGATGGTGACCAATCAGCTTATAAGACGCTGCAACCAATCAACGAACGGAATTCCATCCGTTGTTTCGCTAATGGTTTAACAAGTCAGAGGATTGGTACTATAATCTCAGCGCGAAATGTTACACAACTAAAGGACGCAATCCGCATAGCGGAAGATGAAACAAACGCCCTTCCAAAACCACAGGTATGCTCTTACAATAGAGGTAGAACAAATTCCCGTCGTTTCCCGAACTCCAGGAATTATTCCGGTTACGCAAGGCCGCCTACTCAGCAAGGTCAGTACTCCGGATATCAGCATACCAGAGGTAATCAGCATACATCAAAGAGTAGAAAATTGAGTTACTATAAGGCTAAAAATGTAATATATGCAAGCCAGTCTTCTTTATCAGTACATTCGCGAGACGATTTATTGAGAGACCTGGCATCGTTATGCAAAACATTAAAAATAAAGGAAATTGTCTTGATAAAGACAATTCAGAATAAAAAATTTATTAAATGGCTAGCCAAAAATATAGCGAACAATGTAGATGTTAATCTACCCAGAATATGTATCATAAAAGATGTTCAAAGAATTTATACAGAAGATGAGAAAAAGGTGGTAATGAATGATTTTCATCTTTTGCCAAGTAGCGGTCATGTAGGTATTCGAAGAATGGTGAATAATATTAAGAAACACTACTATTGGCCATCGCTGGAAAAGGATGTCAGCAACTATGTAGGTAAGTGTGTGAAGTGCCAAAAGCAGAAATATACAAACATACACAAAGAACCACTAACAATAACAACAACGGCGTCGTCCAGCTTCGACAAAATATTTTTAGACATAGTCGGACCAATAGATCGAGATGACAACGGGTTTTCCTACATCTTAACCCTACAGTGTGAACTTAGTAAGTATGTCGAAGCTTTTCCATTAAGAACGAAAACGACCACAGAAGTAGCAAGAGCATTTGCGGAACAGTTTGTATTAAGGTATGGTATTCCCAAAGGTATTGCTACTGATAGAGGTTCCGAATTCACATCTAAACTCATGTCAGAGCTATGTAACATTTTAAATGTTAAACAGTCATTTTCAACTACGTATCATCATCAAAGTATTGGAGCATTAGAAAACACACATAAAGCACTTGGTGCGTACTTGCGTATACAGACTGACAATCATTCATCGTCTTGGAGCTCATGGCTTCCTTATTGGTGTTTTTCATACAATATTACGGTGCATTCCGAAACTAAATACACTCCTTACGAACTAGTTTTTGGACACTTATGTGTGTTACCAAGTAATCTATGTACGACCGTCGAACCACTGTACAACTTCGACAATTACGTAACAGAGTTTAAATTTAGACTACAAAAAGCGCAACAAGACGCAAGAAATAATTTAGTTAAAAGCAAACAAAGCAGAAAATTAATTTATGACAAAATTGTAAGTCCAATCACTTATAAAACCGGTGACAAATTATTACTAAAAAATGAAACCGGCAGTAAACTTGACACTCTTTATAATGGCCCATATATTGTAATAGAAGACATGGAACCTAATGTAAAAATAATAATTAATGGGAAGCATGACATAGTACATAAGAATAGAACAAAATTATATAAGGAGTAGAATTAACATAGATATAAGTACGCAAAATGTATTTTAATTTTAAGCTAACAAAGCAAATACAATAGAAGTAATTACTGTGCATTGTTGTTGAAAAATGAAACCTTATATTGTAATCGAAGATATTATGTAAGTACGCAACCCAATGAAATAATGAAATTATGAAGGAATAGCATAAGTACTTATATAGATAGCTTAATAGTTAAAAAAAAAAAATGTATTCAAATAAAACATTTTTTTTTCTCATACGGGGAAGGTGTAGTGTGTCAGCTATAACATTAAATATTAAGCATAATAAATTCAGACTTAGTCATGTAAACACGCCTTTTATTGTACATACCAAGTTGCCACGCTATATATCTATACAAATAATGAAGCTGAAGAAGGTAGAAAGACTGAACATTAAAAATATTAAAAAAAATGTTTGGAGATACTTCGAATTGATAGCAGAACATGTTTAAATAATTTCTACAAATTTTGACTGTTCATCAATTTATCTGTGTCTATCTGTTTGTCTGTTTTTCTAAACGCTCATTACGCTAAAACGGGTCAATTGGTATTTAGGCAGTAGGTATAAGGTCTTAGGAGAGTCAAAGGCTACTTTTATCCTGAAATAATGCAAGCGAAGCCGCAGCGTCCTTTAGTTTACAATAACTTGCATTCACAATCAGAGTTCCTATTTGTGTGTAAATAATATCTCCAACTATTACATAACACCGCACAACACACCGATGGCCGGACAAACGGATAACTCGCAATATTTTCAATTCCAACTGCAAGCGATGCGTGATATTTGACAACAGCGCCCTCTATACTATTTATTTTTACACGACTTTCACTACTATAGGTTATGTTCGGCGTATGCGATTGTCTGGTCTATGCCAGGTCTATCTATTACAGATTGTCTGGTCTATGCCAGGTCTATCTATTACAGATTGTCTGGTCTATGCCAGGTCTATCTATTACAGATTGTCTGGTCTATGCCAGGTCTATCTATTACAGTTGTAGCGACACTGAACGGATTGCTCAGCACTGCTCGAGTCACAGCATTGTACTCCGATAGCTTATAAAGTTACCATAAAATTATAAAATACATATAAGATAAATTTAATAAATTAATTGCAGGACCAGGAAATAAATATTGCCGTCAAATCTCTCGTCTAGTTTTTTACTGTAGATTTGATTAAAATATTTTATTTATAAGGATAAAATAAACTTACCTGTAACTATTGATCATATCTAAAATCATTACTTACATTAGGTAATTGGTTCCAGGAAAGTGTTAGTTAGTTATTATACTATTGTATCCACTATATTTCCATTTCGTCATCTCTTACAAAACTTCTGATTAGGTACTTCAGATTTTCCTTATAATTAGATTATATCAGTTATCAGCACTTGCTAGTAGTTGCTGTATACTGTATAGGCATATTATGACGATATCCAAATATATGAAACTCAAAGGTGACTGACTGACTGATTGACTGATAATATAGTGATCTATCAACGCATAGCCACTGGATGGATTGTGCTGAAATTTGGAATGAAGGTAGATTATAAGTTTTAACGTAGGCATCCGCTAAGAAAGGATTTTTGAAAATGCCTCTTT
The DNA here is from genome assembly GCA_964023185.1 of Macaria liturata. Lineage (NCBI taxonomy): Eukaryota > Metazoa > Arthropoda > Insecta > Lepidoptera > Geometridae > Macaria > Macaria liturata. Next base: position 3,228 of record OZ026821.1, on the reverse strand, counting down.
TAAAGGGGTGAAATAGGGGATGCAAGTTTTACTTCTTAATGCGAGCGAAGCCGGGAGCACCCACTAGTCTTGTAATAATCCTATCGCTTACATATTATTATTATTATCTATCCATTATGTGAGAAGCTGGTTATCTAGCACATGTGCTCATTCGTCATAGATATTATCAACTAAAGACACAACTTACTTGCGCTTCAAAATACTGCAGTTTAACAAAAATAATATCGAATATTGGTTGGATTATTAATTATAAGGATCAAAATACATGCGTTTTAATAAGTAAACAATGTAATTGTATCTACTTCAGCTAGCAAGCTGCTGTGTACTACTAGTAATGTGAGCTAGCATCCAACAAGATTAGCAACAAGCTGCAAGCACAGTGAGTGGTGGTATAGCTCCGTCCCGCGCGACACAAGCCCACAGTTCGACATAAAAAGCATATCGCTGCAAAATTGTTTTGAGGGAATGTGTTTCGTTTGAGAAGTATCTATAAAAGTGCAGTAAAGTGCGGGCGCAGGCGGGCCGGGGGCTACAATGTCGCAGGCGGGCCGGGGGCTACAATGTGTATGACTCGCGGTACAAATCTGCTGTATTGCTCATTCGTATTTCCTCCATCGATACTGACTCGAATAAAATAAACTGTCGGCTAAACATAAACGAACGCGGCGGCGTCGCGCGGTTGTGGCCCGTATTCCCGCGCAGTAGAGGCGGCAGTGGCGCGCAGCGCGCCTCGTAAAGTGGAAGTGGTGAACTCTACTCAGTTTTATGAGGGCAATTTGTCGGAGCGCGCCGCTACTGCCGCTACTCCCGCCACTCGATTTTTGATATTGAAACTTTATATTTGTAAGCGAACACTCGTCTACACACACACACACACAAACAGAGTGTTGGGACAGCACCGCCAGTACACAGCGCTTACTCACACACACACACACACACACACAAACAGAGTGTTGGGACAGCACCGCCAGTACACAGCGCTTACACACACACACACACACAAACAGAGTGTTGGGACAGCACCGCCAGTACACAGCGCTTACACACAACACACACACACACAAACAGAGTGTTGGGACAGCACCGCCAGTACACAGCGCTTACACACACACACCACACACACAAACAGAGTGTTGGGACAGCACCGCCAGTACACAGCGCTTACACACACACACACACACACACACACACATTGATATAATTGCGAGTCTGAGACCCATGTAGTCTTTTTTTTTTTTTTTACGTGGGATAGGTTTACGTTTGACTACAGCCTGCCTGACGTTAAGCATTGCTGCAGCCTAGGGTGTAACACGTTTACCTAGAAGATACCTATTAACTCTAGATTTGAAAACCCCAAAAAAAAAAAATTAAAGTCTAAACGTTAGATGGGTTACCATCGATTACCAGATTTTTTACTTGACGACGACGTTCGAGGAGTCGTCACGTCCCGAGGACGCCTCGTGGAGATGCGAAACACGTGTCGACGAGAATATCTTGCCGAGAAAAAAACAAACCAAGCTTGGAAGCAGAGAGTGCGGGCTGATGTGGCCCTTGCAGCCACTTGAAAGGGAAGGTGAGGAGCGGTGTGGTGGTGGTACGTGGAGAAACGCTCCTCAAAACATATATGATCGTAGTTTGAAGCAGTCGCAGCAAAACAACACAATATTATTATAGTTCTCCTAAGCTTTTATTTAGATTGCAGTGTTCACAATTGTAACAATTTGTTTGTTTATTTAAATTACATCTGCCCGAGTCTTTTCTTTCAAACAAGGATGAATAATAATAAATAAAGTAAAATAAGTGAATTATTGTGTATTGTGTTAAGGCATTGCATGTTAATCGACAACTTGTAGAGAGTAAGTACAATGCTATGCATTATTATCATGGATCTCGTTTCGGATTATAATCTTATCGGTTTTTCGAAATCACTAGTTGATAACTCACTTCTTGCTAAGTCGTTAGTTCTAGAGTTACTAATTATACGACGAACGAACGACGTCAAATAAACACAATGTTGAGAAATAATTAAAGTTTGAAGATAAACTGCCTCATTGGATGTACCTAAGATCAGATGCCCCGGGGGCGGCGCGACAACTATCGTGTTCCTACATTTAGACATACATATCTACTAACTACGTCACTTGTATACATATATCCAATCACAAACAATACACAAACACATATTAGAAGGCGACATCAATCACAAATGATGACTAATAGTAAGAATATTTCGACTATATTAGTCAGTAATAGTCAGTTATCACAGTTTTATAAAGGATTATAACTGAACATATTTAGCTGTAAGTATATGTAAAAATTTAATATGTAATTTTGCATGCCGTAAGGTAGAATATGTTATTACTTATCACAAGCGTTACATCTGCTATAATCTAATAATTGTACACAACATATTCGCAAAATATATGATTTGATTTGATTTGATATTGTTTTTGACAAAAAATAACATTAAATTCAGTTACATTTTTTTGAAGAAATTTCACAGAATATAATGCAATAAGTGTTGATTTAGTAAACAATAACATAATGCAATGAATGAGGTTAACAGTGTGAAGATTGCAATCATTGAGAGCCCAATATGCGGAGCGACGCGCGACGTGGAGATTCATGTGATATCATATCACCGGCATGACACACTAGCCGTAATCTGCTTACTTGTTGTGCTGATCAAAAGATAAGTATTATAATTATAATTAAAAAGCAACCTGTCCCGGCTTCGCACGGGTGGACTATTATTAAATAGCAACCTGTCCCGGCTTCGCACGGGTGGACTATTATTTTTTACATATACGAGTACACATTTACGTTATACAACCTTCTTTTCACATTGGAGGTTTTTATTGTTATTAATTTTATCCTTGTTTTGTTACATTATTTTATGTTCTTTGTTGTTTTATGTTTTTTTTTTTATTTATTGGTATCTTTTTACATTTTTATATATTATGTACATACATTTATTATGTGTATGGTCTCGACTCGACTCTACTGCACGTGCTTGCGACGCGTGTTGTCTCTGACTCTACTCGACTCTCTGGTGAAGATTCTTCATCACGACGTACGTATTATGAATGCCCTGGCCTGGGAACTATTTCTACAATGTTGAGATCATGACCTCTTAATAATACTAAATACTTACTGTACTTCCATTCATACATACTATTATTTTTTTTTGCTAAAAATGTTGAATCAAATTTACCCTATATTAAAGTG
>OZ026820.1:12602622-12644903 GCA_964023185.1 Macaria liturata | reverse complement strand
TGTAGCCTTGCTTAGAAGAAAATCGAAGTAATTTTCGAGTCAATTCATAGGTATGTAGGTACTTATGTCCTACTAACATACTCTGTTGTTACAGTGTGTAACTATGCCTACCGAGTTAAGTGCTACTAACCTGTTGATCAACATTCAAGGATGGATTTGATGCATAGGTAACTCTCAGAAAAAAATATAAATAATAAAACGAAAAATTCCGACTTGTGCAAATTTGTAAAAAAAAGCTTAGTTATGCAAAATCTGTGAAAAGAGTTCAATAGTACATTCTTACCCTAGGGGTGAAAGTAACGTAACCAGACCCGAGACGGGGTTTGGCGCCCGAACGAAGTGAGGGCGCTAATAGTTCGAGGGACTAAATAAGTCTTTATTTAACCCGAGGTAAACACTGTGCTTTACATTACAAATACAAGGAAAGTAAAAATAAAAACATGAATTAGCTAAAGAATACCTATATGAGTAAATTTTATTTTACCACCGAAATCAAAACAAATACATATACTTACCTAAAATCGTATAACGATTTTCCACTACCAACCACTTTAGCCTCTTCTCTTATAAAATCAAGCGTTAAATTTATAACAGAATCAGATGAACTCATTTTATAGGTACAAATCTCTGCTATACCTACGTATAAACAAAAGTCTTCAAATCGAAAAAATAAATAAAGATTGAATTACCTTTTTACTTGAGAACTGGCACAATACAAAGTTATGGCCAAGGATTTTCATTTCATCCCTCTCTTTTAGTTCCATGGTTAAGTATGGCCAAAGAAAAAAAAAACTAACTACCGCTTTCTCGCCTATTTTGTTTTTTTTTCTGTGGCCGGCCAGCTATTCATTTTTTAACCATTATTTTTTATTTTCATCATTGTAATAATGGTAAATATTTTACCGAAATCTAAGTTATTTTAAAGAAATTGTTGAAACTAAATTACTTATAATAAAGTTAGGTAAGTATTTAAAAAATATATATTCTGTAATCAATACTTAACTTTAAGTTATTTCAATTTTACATCGTGGCTGTATAGAAAGTTGGAACATGGTTCAATAGATATGTGAAAATGAACTATTTTTTTTTAATAATTTGACAGCTGTCAGTTGAAAGTGATTTTCCCTAGGGATGAAAAGTATTACTTTCAACTCGCTCCTCAGGCAACTTCAGACCTACTTTCAGAGTATGAGTAATGAAAATAAGTATTTAATTTAGGCTGTTTTGAGGCGGTCTAAAATCTATTACTTCACTTTAATCATAGTTAGGTAATTTTTAATTCAATGTTGAAATTATGTTTCTACTTATGTACCTTTGTTTTACGATATTGTGACGTACTTACATACACATAACAATACACTATGATCATTGTTATGATAAGATGTAAGTATTTAATTAAGTAATTTAAATACATAACAAAGTAGGTATGTATGTGGAAGCGAATGTTGTTAAGTATAAGTAGAAGCCTATTTTATTTTACTTTGTATACTTACCTAGATGTGCTACCCTGCAGATACTAACGTAGTGATACTCCATATTATACCATAGCTTAACGCTTCTTGCTTCTTGCATAATATGAATCGAGTTTGAAAAATATTGTCGCAGTGTGAAGTGTCCCTGCAGGCAAATCCAAATAATGCCTATATTGCATACTAACACATCACTGAAAGAGTGTCGCCGCTAGATACTGCCTAGCGTCATAGAACAAGCAGCATCGATGCACTGGCACCGGGACAGACTGCAACCCGGGCGACTGCATAGTGTTGCATGGCTGGCGAGGAGCAGGTGGTGGTGGTGGTGGCGCGCGGCACCTTGCTTGCTCCGACTACTCAGTAGTGCAGTGAGCGTGGTGCGCGACTGACGTGTGACTCGTGTGTGTGAGCTGGCTCCTCCGCGCGACAACCTCCCGCCCTCTGCTCGCACCCAGACACTGCGGCCCCTCCAGCCACTCCTGCAGGACACCTCCTAGCATTGAGGTAGGTCATGTCTATAAGCACCGTACCGGTTGCTGTTGTACTCCATTGTATTCACTTGCGCTGTTGGTGGCCGGACCAAACACTCACTCTTTTTAGGTCCAATCAGCTGCAGGAATAGTTATGCGGTAGTCATGAAAAAAACCGTTGCAACATATATACTATCTTCAAAATTCAGTCATTTAATTAGGTATATTAATGTGGTTTAAAAAACCATTATTAGAACCATTGTTTGTTTATAAGTATGACTGAAACGACTTAATATAAGTAGTATTAACGACTCCCAGAAATGTATGTACCTCTTAATCTGCAAAAACATAGCTATTTTTAAGTATTTTTCTATTTTTACTATTGGGTAGCCGAAATATTTACATTTTTGGTAGATAGTTATAAAACCTCAGAATACAGATAAAACAATAACACCTAAACACGTTATTTTAATTTCTGTCCCATTGTATATTTAATCGACTTGTTTAAATATGTACTTAATTAGGTTTTCAGTGTGACCTGTGCTCTTGCGACACTAGTGGCTGACTACGGGTTCCCTCTCATTTACAGGAAAAAAAATCTTACTATCAGGACCCTTACTACCATTATGCCAAAACCAAAGTTATCCGTTACTCCGTTTATAAATTTCTTGTAAACAAGATTTCGATTATGTTTATTATTGTATCGAATTTTATGCATCGTTGAATGAATGGGACATGTACCTACCTACTTAATGCACATTGTACCGAGGAAGTAAGATTAATTTAAAAATAGTCATTTATTTCATTACATCACTTCTACCTACATAAGTATCAAATTGATCAGACTGATTAACAACAGTTTCGATATGTAAGTATGTACCTACTACGTACTCGATCATAGAATGTGGCACCCCATTTATTGCCATTAGAGGATGATAAGAAGTTTCCAAAAATGTATGCTCTCCGTATGCAACTGCTACTAATAGACAGTCATTACGTGTACGGGAAATGTGATTGTAATTTGGTAATAGCTCGGTAAATTTGTTTAAAAAATCTGTTACCTATGGATTGATTTATTAATTGTGCGGGAAATAACCGCCGCGTATTTGATGTAAACTTGCCGGTCAAATGTCAGCACAGTGTACTGGAGGAAGTGGTTCAATAGCTACGCTTTCTATACCGTTGCTCGTTCATAATACTACATATGCATGAGCGAGTCCCGTTGGAGACACGAAGTCCGCCGCCGCGCCGCGCCGGTGCGGTGCAGCCCGCACTGGGACACAGGATACAGACAAATAAAAAGGCTTTTGAAAGTCATCGTACATGGCTACATGGCACAAATAAACACAACATTGATAAGCCTTATAGTAGTGTCACAGAATACATAATACGTAGTGTGTACTCTTGCATTTCACAGAAGTAGGCATCTTCCAAATGAGGTACACACCAATTACCAATTTCTTGAGATTTGAGAAAGATTTGATATAATATTCAAAACGTGTGTGACGTGAAGATGAAATTCCTTGCGCAGTAGGTACCTACCTACAAATATACGAGTAGTCAGGCGTGATACCTCCGTAGCAGGGCAGGAGCTACTCCAAGTGCTGGGCTGGGCGCTGCTCTACCCGCTCCAAACATCTACTCACGTGAAGCGTATGCCAGCGCAAAAATAAGTAATTGATGGCAATTTGTTACGCACATGTATAAAATAAAATTTACTAAAAAAATATTAATGAAATATTCGCGATTTTTTGCCTATTTGACCTTCCATTCAGTAAATATTTTTGTATCGTGAGATACGTCTTCATTTATGTACAATGCAGGAGACCAGGTAGGTACCTACATCTATCTATATATTATATACGTAGGTAGAAAAATTAAGGTTTGAATTAGTGTCAATAGTTAATTATGTAGGTACCTACTTGTGTTATGTACTCACTGGTATAATTATTAGGAAGGAGCTTGATATCCTTGTGCTCTATTTAGAAGATTTCGTCGAATTGTTTATATTGTACAACCTCGTCCACGTGAGCGCGAGCCACCCGCTGACCTCCTCGCTGCATATTAGGTGTGGTTGTGTGGAACTATCATCTGCGGGAATTCCGAAGCTCTTCCGCTTGATCCGGAACATACTCGTAGAGCTAGTGGTGCGGACGCGAGCGATGTACCGCGCTGGGAATGTAGTCGACCTCTGCTTAGATTGCGCCACCTCGAGCGCGGCCGGGCGCTGCGCTGGTGCTATCTTGCAATGTGTGTCAGCTGATAGAGCGGCCCCACTGCCCCACTGCCGGCTGGCGGCCCCCTCCCTCCCCCAGCCCCCTGGATGCTGGAAGTTGGAACATACAGACATCTGTCAGTCAGCGTGAATCAGCTATTCCGATAGGTGTTTACACACTGCTATGTTTCATCAAAATGCTAAATGATTAGCTAATATGTACTGTGCCGAGTTCTACTCAGGGCCAGAAAATATCTGCGCTGTTCATCCTACATTGTCCTCGTTCATTATTTCACTGTGTCTGTCCTTCCTGAATCAATTGATTCTTTTTTGATGGACATATTATGTAAAATTATGTAAAATATGAACAGCTTCAAACACAAAATGAGATCCAGTTTGTTTACTCGCTCGTTATAGTTTGACTCCTCATGACAATGATATTATATGTACAAGTACCCTCATGATAACATTATAAGTCAATTAAAAATATGTTGATGTTGAAGAAATGTCAATGAAACAACTTAAATAAATTCAAGTGAGAGTCTTCATAATGTTTTGTGCAATTTCAGTGATCTTGAAATTTATTTCGAAATTCTAGCAACCAGTTTGCGAAATTAAAATAAATCGCGGTAGGTATCAGAGAATGTAATGTGCCTACAAACAATGGGCATTGTAAGGACTGGTGGTGGCCATATAACTATACAGAGTTCGTGGTGCCTGTGGCGAGTTGACACGCTTACTGACTTGCCGTCTGTTTCCTTTTCGAGTACTTCCATACCATAGGTGGTGGTTGCTATACAAAAACTGTTCTGCCGAGAGTGTCCATAAGCCCTGTGTCTGAGTGTGGTGCGTGATGGCAGAGCGCTGCAGCCGTTAGAGGCGCCTTCACCCCGCGACCTATATAACGAGCTGTACCTGTACTAATAACAATAATATATGTCTTTATTGCACACCAACACAAGTTATACAATAGTACAAAGTAAAATATGAACAAATAATAACGTACAAATGGGCGGTCTTATCGCCTTTAGCGATTTCTTCCAGGCAACCTTTGGATGGACACGACAATTAGAGATAAACAGGGTCAGAGGTGTACTAATTATAAATATAAAGATTTCTTTTATTCAAACATGTTCCTAATCAAAATAATACCTATATACCTAATTATAAACAATACCAAAAATATGTATACAAAGAGAATTAATAACATAAATTACTATCTACAAAAAGTTATAAATCTGTCATACACATAAAGTGATGAAAGACTTGATTCTGAAAAATGGACAGATATTTAGCTTTCCGAATAGAAAGAGGCAATGTATTCCATAAGGCTACCGCGTGAACTGAAAGTACATACTGACCTGACTAGAAGAGGATGAAGGAAAAGTGAGAATAAGAGATCGACTAGGACGTAAGGACTGTACTACAACTTGTACTCGAGGTATTTTCCTTAAACAGCTCGTAATCTTATTCTTTACTAAGACTGCTGTGTCTAGTTCACTTTGAAATTAGTTCAGTTGGCTTGAATAAACACACGTGTTTCTTTCCGCCGTATGGTATATGTACATTAGTTATTTCCTAATGAGTCCGGAGAGACTCATTAGGATTAGGAGGGAATTTCTTCTAGGAAGTTCAGAGGTCAGTTGTAAAACTTTTACTGGGACTTTTACAGGCAACATTAGTGGGAACTAATGTTGCCTCATTACTCCATAATACCGTATCACTTTCCTCAATATGCTGTTGGACCTGTGGTCTGAAATCATACTCGGCACCAACCACCAGTGATCGTACCCGCTTATATTCATCATCATCATCATCATCATCTGGTGCCATGCCATCTTCATATAGAAGTTTGGAAATCAATTGGCAAAATTGTTTGCGGTCCCATACTGCTCCTTTCAGATGCGGATAACTCAGTTTTGTCCACTTCATAATGTCGTCTATCCACTTCATTCTCTGACGTAGTAATAGTTCGCGTATATTCGCGCGGCTAATTATTGCTGTTTCCAATATAATTAGTATGCAATGATCCGTCTAGCCTCGCGAGTATCCGTCGCTCACGGCAACGGCAGTGTAGTGATCAACATCATACAAACACAACTTGATCGATAACTCGTTCGCTTGCAATTTTTTTTTGTGAGAGGTCCAAGGGTGGCGATATTTTTTTTCTAGTAAATTGTTAATTTGTTGTGCTATACTATACTATACTATACTATACTATACTATACTATACTATACTATACTATACTATACTATACTATACTATACTATACTATACTATACTATACTATACTATACTATACTATACTATACTATACTATACTATACTATACTATACTATACTATACTATACTATACTATACTATACTATACTATACTATACTATACTATACTATACTATACTATACTATACTATACTATACTATACTATACTATACTATACTATACTATACTATACTATACTATACTATACTATACTATACTATACTATACTATACTATACTATACTATACTATACTATACTATACTATACTATACTATACTATACTATACTATACTATACTATACTATACTATACTATACTATACTATACTATACTATACTATACTATACTATACTATACTATACTATACTATACTATACTATACTATACTATACTATACTATACTACTATACTAGTAGCGCCCGTAGCTCAGCTAGCGGAGGCAATCGCATGCGATAACCAATGTAAAGCAAAGATCAACGCGGTCAGTACGCTTATGGGTGACCGAAAACAGGCATCCCATTTTGGGCCCTTCCGTGGGTCGGATGACACGTTAAATTGTAGGTCCCGGCTGTTTGTCTAGTACGGCAGTCGTTAGCCATGTCAGAGGCCCTAAAGGCGGCTTGATAAACTCTCGAACGAAACCAAGGCTAGCCACTCTCATACGGAAAGCCTGAAAGTGTTAAAAATACAGCGTCCGATAATATTAATTACAATTGTAAATTAAAAGCACTCCTGCACGGGGAGCATGACCACCGCGACAACGATTTTAACGATCTTCCCGCGATACTGGCCGCTGCGAGCATGGGTTTGTAGATAAATTCTGCAATCGACCTATCATTTTATTGCAGGCCGCGACAAGGTATCTACTGTGCGAGCATGGCTACAAGATGGCGGTCGAGTTTGAAGATAATTATCAACTTTTGACAGTTCTTTAGCTTAAACTTATCGACGATCGCGAAGACCCAGATAAAAAGTTTGTGGAATAAGTTAATTGTTTTTAGTGTACAAATTATCAAATTCCGAGACTCACAGCTTAGAAATAAACCTAAGAATTAAGACTACGTTAAATACAATGATGTAATATTGTAATACGTGCAATTGTATGAATACTGTAATTATTTAATTTGACATGTTTATTTCTATAATTTATCAATATATATCTGTATCTGTATCTGTACGGCAAGAAGAAGTAGAAGCGAACTCGGAGGATCGCGTGAGGGTGAAGGGAGGGTGAGGGCGGCAGACACGTGAGCAGCGCCCATCTACAAGATAAAAACACTCGTTTTACGTTTCAAATTAATTACTTGTCGGGTCAACGTACAGATCAACGCCATAACTGCTTCCGCGAATGAGAAAAAAAATGCAATGAAAAAAATAAAATTGCACGTGTTTTTAGTAATAAAAAAATCACGTGCGTAGTTTCTCGTTAACTAATTGTAATTTGCGATGTTGTGGTGTAACAAATTGCTGTAAAGTTGAAACATACGATTAAGTAGGTACTTAGTAACGGCATAGGTTAGGTACATTACTTCCGAAGAGCACTAAACTCCATGTTGTTGAGACAAGTACCTGCGTGAGAGAGGTCGCGAGGGAGGTTGCGCAGTGTGTCGGTGTATGTTCGCCAGTCAGCTGCTCAGCTCCGACCCGACGCGGCGGCGCGCTGCAGCGACACACTACTGCTGCGGGAATACACGCAGGGTTAATATTTTATTATTCTTATTTGTGGCGCTAAAGAAGGCGTATCTGCCTGTCCGTGAGTCCCTCGCCGTGTTGCCGGTCCCGGTGTCACCGGCCGCGTGCGCGGCGCGCGGGAGTCGGAGTGGGTCAGTGTCGTGCGCTCGCGCAACCAGCGCCGACCTAACACCGCGCACTCCACGCGCGATTGTTTCCTTGCATTTACATTTTGCTGCTCTATTTTATAGGTACTTGTGCTAACTAATCTCAATGCAATGTTTGCCTAAGTATCTAATATTTTTCAAAGTTCAAATAATATTATCGTCTGTGTGATGTGCATAGATAATAATGTAAGTTCCGTTCTCACTATATTAACTCCCTCCTACTATTCTTATTATTATCGTAGGTTCCAGCTATACTCACAGTCGTTCCTAAACACGGTCGTGTTGTGTTGTTGCAGAGTATGTTGTTGTGAGCTCCACGCCGCGCACCATGGAGTCTCCGGCCGACAGCATGGCGCTCACCGTGGCTAGCACTGCCAGCACCGCCAGCAGCATGCCAGCAGGGGGCCGGCGCGCGCGGCCGCAGCTGTCGCACCTGCCGCAGCGGCCGCCCGTCGACCTCGCTTTCCAGGACCTCACGTACACCGTCTCCACCGGAAGCAGTACGTACTATACACTAATACTCCCTGCTCACTGTCAACGTCAAGACATTGTCTAAAAATTTTACCAGAGATCTCCAGAACAATTTCTTACAAAAAGGGCATAATAAAAATAGGCATGATAGTTAAAAACAGCGAGGTTTTGTATGTTAGTTTCATGTTACCTCTGTATGTGAGCCTCGCGCGTATTCGTGTTATGTCATCCTGTTATATCACAGCCAGTTCCGCACCAGCCAAGTTCAATGTCACCAAATACCGGCGTTGTGTCACAATTAACATAATGATGTATCTTGTTACCTTCTTATCGAAGATGATACTACATGTGCGTGTTTGATGCAAGCCGCTTCTGAGAGGCTAACTCTGGGCCCGTTCAGAACACGACTTGCTGGTTGTAGTCTGTACCTTTACATAGTGGATCCAAACTAGCCAGCGAACACATCTTAGACTAACGGTCAAACTATACCTACAGGATACCAGGACTTCAGCAGGATGCAGGAATGGTGGTATGATTCGAGATATCGGAATTGATATTACTGGCCATCCATGCAGACTTACCTACTCATGCTTTGATGAACAGATAAACATTTTGTTAATAATACGACGAATTACCTACAAGTCAAGAAAAAATATACAATTACATTTCTATGAATCATAATAAACTCATAATATTACAAAAATAACAGTCATTATTGTAGTCATTATAAATATTTCGCAATTAACATGCGTCTATTAAGTACTATTGCAATAGCATTCTCTTTCACTTTGAAACATTCGTTACCCTGCACACCTGCACACCTGCACACCTGCACTATAGAACGATAGATATTGTTACACAAGGAGCGAAGTAATGTAATGTGGTGTGGCGTGCAGTGAGGAGTGCGACTCACGATCCTTCATGTGATGTGGAGTGTGGAGAGAGCGGGGATATCCGCACATTAGAAAGGTGTGCCACATCCATCGCCGTTTTCATATTTTCGTGAATAATTATTTTTAGAAGGTGAGGCGGTATTTAGGCAAATTAACAGCCAAATTGGCAGTGTTGTTTATATGCTCAGAGTTTATGTGTAGCCTTGCAAATTTAAATAATAGCTGCGATTATTAAATCATTTTATTGCTTCGTTGACAATACCCGTTGTCCGGAATAGTTGTAATTTACTAATCATCATATTTCATTCTTAACTTTTATTTTATAATTATTTGGAATGTGTTTATTCGGTTCAACCAAACCTGTGGCGTACATTATTGTGCCGATACGCGCACCAACACACTTGAGTCTCGCGCCAGACTAATGCGGAGCCACGAATGGCGCCGAACGCGCCCGACTTCAGCCGAGCGCATCAAGTTGGCTCCGCAATGGTTGATGCGAGCGATACGGCGGAGCTGTCAATATTGATGTTAATTGTTTAAAACAATGATTAAATCGGCGCGTTCGGCGCCATTCGTGGCTCCGCATTAGTCTGTCGCGAGACTCAAGTCACCAACACAACCCACTACGTATGTCGGTGCGGTAACATGTACGTACCTGCAGTGCACTGCACTACCTATGTGATCACACTGCACCGCGCGCCGGCTGGCCAGGGCATTGACCCGGCGCAGCGCGTACATACGCACCTGGATCTACGTATATCCTATACCTGATGCACGTTCGCTGGCCTATACTTGCACCGGACATAGCGGACAATTGGTCTGTGAAGTGAAATGAGAGATAGTGGGATGCAGTAGGGTTTAGTTTGGTGCGAGCCGGAGCGCGGGCGGCGAGTCAGGCCGCACGTGCGGGTGTCGCAACGCCGCCGCCGCTGCACGTGCCGCATACACACTGCCGGCTACACTGTGGTGTGTGGTGGCTCGCTGCAGTTGCCACACGATGCAACCCGACGCAGTGTTTGTACACTGCGACCAGAGCCTACCTCAACAACAGGGCCCGTGCACTTTTCGCGCTGTCGTTAAACATAGCTATGTATCCGCTATTATATATGTATGTACCACGGATAGTATGGCCAGGTGCGACTACATGTTAGCCAACACAGTGCCCTTGGGCAAAAGCATTATAGTCAAAACTTAAGCAGTTGTTTATAATAAGTGTAGTAGGTGTGTGTTTGCATCGTGCGATGGCAGTGTTGTTGCGAAGGTGTGTTACCCTTGCTCCCATTGAGTGGAGTTGCAACACCATGCTATCATGGCATTACTCGCATTATCATTATCGAGCACCTATTGCCACATGCCACTGATATTTGGCTACCTGTAGAAAGTTCTATTGAAATATAGTACTCGTAATTATGAATGAAGGAAACAGTGTGTGTCTCTGAGCCTAGTACGATGTAATCGTGATGAGTGATATGGCAGCCCCTCCACGAGGCGGTCTGTACTCGTAACGCGTGCAATGAGCCGTGATGTTACGTACGCGTTATGTTCGCGCACCGACCACACCACACCACACCACACGCCGGTACCGCACGCTGACACCCCCACGGGGCGTAGTGCTCCCGGTGACATGTGCTCGCCTGGCCTCATGTACTCGTGTTGCACTCGCTATGTGTGCGAGCACTTGTAAGGCACAAGTTAACGCCATCTCACGCTGTTAGTTGGTTGCGCCTGCGCAAGCCCCGCCCGTGCCATTAAGTAGATAGGTTAGAAAGTGTTCGTGACATAATTGTATTAGCTAACGGAATCATCATCATTTGCCACACTAATGGTGATTACCTGCGAGTAGTCAGTACTTGCGCGAGGAGAGTGGCTGCTTCTAATGCTCAGCTATTCTAAGATAGATGCCTCTTTTTAACCGACTTCGAAAAAGGAGGTTATCAAGTCTTCTGTATACTTGAGAGTAGGTATGTGTATGAAACGAAACTAAAAAATAGAAAATAAAATTTATCTAATAAAATCTAGTCTACTGTCACTAAAAAGTTAGGTACTAAATAATTTATTTTCATTTTTGCGACTTCAAAATTGAGAGTTGGGAGTAAAAAATCTATCAAATTATTGGAACAATTATTGGAGTCGGTGTCAGTCGTACCAATACCTATCAGGAAAAGTTAAATCCTGTCCAATAAATCAGTGTGTAACTAGATACCGTGTTTGACTGTCGTCCCGCTGCATACGTAACAGTGGCGACGAGGATGGGATTACAAAAAGAAACAGCTACTGATTTAATTTTATCCAAAGTCATAAAATTTGCTAACGATGGTTGGCCAAACAAAGTTTCTGATCCAGTGAATCATTCTTATTTCGTTTGTCGAACCCAAATTTCATTAGAAAGAGGTATATTAATGATGAAAGGGCATAGGGTTATTATCCTGCGAAGGTTGCAAGAAAAAATCCTCAACGAATTGCATAGCTCACATTCCGGGATCGTAAAAATTAAAGCAGAAGCGCGTTTGGTTCCCAGGCATCAATTCAGCGCTCGAGCGCTTAGCGGCCGCTTGCCAGGTGTGTGCGCAGCTAAGGCCCAGCCCGCCGCGCGCGGAGCTGGCCCCGTGGTGGCCCTTGCCTACTCGCGCCTTCTCTAGAATCCAGCTGGATTTCTTAGGTCCCTTTCATAATAAAATATTTTTAGTGATTGTGGATGCGAACTCGAACTGGGTGGAATGCGACACTTCATCCAAAGCTGTCATTACAAAATTATGTGATTTTATGTCGCGTTTCGGTATCCCGGATACCTTGGTAAGTGACAACGCCAGTCGCCACATCATTGACTTCTTCAGAATTCAAAAAGTTTTGCGAACTAAATGGTTTTCGCCGGTTTATTGCCCAATGAGCAACGGGCAAGCCGAGTCCTTCGTCAAAATTATTAAAAAGGGTAAGTATTAAAACTTTCATCCTAAGCGGAGGAAAAATGAATGACATTCTGATTCATTTATCCAAATTTCTTTTTGACTACAGAAATTCCGTAAACAATACGACCGAGTCTTTGCCAGCGGCGCTTGTGTTTGGCCATAAATTACGTTCTAGACTTGATTTATGTACGTCTTATGCAGCGCTCGCGTCACCCT
The DNA here is from genome assembly GCA_964023185.1 of Macaria liturata. Classification (NCBI taxonomy): domain Eukaryota; kingdom Metazoa; phylum Arthropoda; class Insecta; order Lepidoptera; family Geometridae; genus Macaria; species Macaria liturata. The sequence goes on along the minus strand of OZ026820.1, from coordinate 12,632,156 downwards.
CGTCCACGGAATTATCTAAGCTCGTCAAACGTAAACAGTGCTCACAGGTTGCGAACTTTAGTGGCAGAAAATATTCTGATTTAACGGTTGGTAATGACTGATGACGTTTTGTTTAAACAGTTTATAAATAATAAAGAAGTTTACGTAGGGCAAAAGAAGAATCCTGGAGAAAATAGGCCGAGTTTTGTACAAGGTCACTATGTTGGAAGGTGGCGGAACTATACAACGGCACAGAAATCAAACGATGAAGAGTAAACTCCCGTTATGCAGCTCGGGAACACTCGGGACTGGTAGCAGTGATGTACCTCCATCCCCAGGTGGTGGGAGTGGCGTGGCGAGCCCAGTGCCAGCGCCCGCGTCACCCAGTACCAGCCCGCGGCCGGGGTCAAGGCCCAGCAAGCCACGGTCAGAACCGCTGGCTTCCAGCGTCTGTCTCAGAACACCGCACCCTTCCTCGCCCAATCGGTCGGGGGGCTCACCTGCAACCGATTTACAACAAGACCCGACAACATCGACGCCCGGGTCACCTTTGGTGCCAGGAGAGAACAGCATGGAGTTCAGGACTCCACAACAGCCGAGAGGATGACTCCATCAAGGTTAGCCTCGCCGGATGCTCCAGCGCAAGAGACGCCTACTCACTCACGGCTGGACGGAGGACTAGGCCTAAAGTTAACTATAAGATTTTTCTAAGGGGGGGAATAGTGTTATATATGTGTGCGTGGTGTGGCTGCGTCCCACCTTCCTTCCCTGAATAAATCAGAACTAGATACCGTGTTCGACTGTCGTCCCGCTGCATACGTAACAGGAACAAATCCAAAGCCATTTGGAACTGCGACTTCGACAAGCGTCGATTTCGTTTGATCAGTGACTGGCGCCGACAACAAATATAAGGGATTTCAATAAGACTACTTATAGGATTGTAAGTTCCACTCCATCGTCACTCCCAACTCTGAATTTTGAAGTCGTATAAATAAAGAAAAAAAAGAAAAAAATAATTTAGTAACTTTTTAGTGACAGTAGACTAGAAGTCGTTTTTTTTTTATAAATTTTATCCTCTTGTGTAGGTTTCATATGTTAATGGCAGATATAATTTATAGTAACTGCCATATTGCCGCTATGCATAAATGTCTTGTGATCGTAATCAGATAACAAGTACACAAGGTGTCGGAGTATGTTTCCTCAGTAAAATTGGCAACATCCGTCGGACACCACCGCAGCGCAGGCGGCCGGCGGCGGCGCGGGCGGCGCGGCCGTTCGCATACAATGTCGCGAGGTTACATTTTGCAATCGCAATGTCTAAATATACTCGTCTACCTACTTGATCTAAGTTATATAGTTGCAGAGGTATCCTAATATGGAGCTGCTGATTTACACAGATCATACACACATAACTAATGCATATCATTTGAAGATGGATATGAATCAAGTGTATTCGTACAAAAAATGAGATATCCCTTGTCAAAATTTATAGTTTTTTTTTTCGAATTTCCTAAAGTCGTAAAGCACACTGTGACAAAAGTAATGGACCTGGACATATTAAAGCGATAGTTATCACTGTGTGTTAAACATTTCAAAAATATGACGAAGTGTTCCTTTCTGATGATGAGATAAGACACATCGGTATATTAATCCCGTCGACTCCCGTCGCGGTGTCAAGTGCAGGAAGCCAGGCCCCGCAGGCACTGACCCTGTCCCTGTATGTATGGCTCATTCTGCGGGGGAGTGATGAACCCCAGTAGTTAATGAGGAATACGATTCACCGTGATGTGTATGTGCAGGCTCGCAGCTGATCCTGCGCGGGCTGTGCGGCGAGTTCCGGTCGGGCGAGCTCACCGCCATCATGGGCCCCTCGGGCGCCGGCAAGTCCACGCTGCTCAACATACTCGCCGGGTACAGGTGAGATCCGTCACTCACATCTACTGCTGCATACTGTTGTAAATGTACGCAGTAATCTACTGATTACATGAACTTCCACAGTTCTAAATACGTCCAGTGCAGCATAAATGCAGTGTGTTGTTGTCAGTGTTTATACAAACAGTCCGGTTTCTATTGATACTACGACTTCATTATTGTAATGAAGCAGGACATGCAGTTTGGTATTTTGCCTAACACATTTGTTTCCTTAAAGAGCACTAGACTAGAGCGTGGCCGCTGTCAAGGTCCGAGTGCATATATTGCAGGAAACTGATGCATACCTCTGTGAACTTGGTTTCATAACGTCAATAATAATTATTTTAAACAAAAGCAAAAACCGACATCAACTCTACTGTCACGTTACTGAACAAATCTAAGCATGTCAAAAAAAACTACAACATACATTCATTTGCTAAACATGTCTAAGCCTATATCAGAGAAAACCGCATCAAAATTGGGCTGATAATTCAGAAGATATAGTGTATACAGCAGCGCCCCCTGGTGAGTTGTCATCGTAATACATAGCTAAAAAGATGCACCTATTAAACTTCAACACATTACAGAAAACTGTATCAAAATCCGACTAGTAGTTTTGGAAATATGGGTTAAATTGGTTTGCATAAACTTTATCAATTTGTTGGTTTATTGGTTTTTTCTCAATACGTACTAACCGAATGAAAAACAATTTTTATGGGACCATCTCGGAAACTATCCTCATCGAATAAAAAAAGAATTTTTGAAATCGGTTGATAAACAACGGAGTAATCGCGTAACAACCCCACAAAAAAAAACTTTCAGAAGACTTGATAACCTTTTTTTTTGGAAGTCGGTTAAAAAGAGCAACACTTTGTTCTACGGGGTTCTGGAATTTCGCGAAAATAAATCAGCAGTGCCATACAAAAATGTTCTCGGGGTTCTCACTTTCTGGAAAATTTAATGGACAGCTTTATTAACTACTGGTGTGCTACTGGATGCCCGCAGCGTCGCTTGGATTATTTTGAGAGAAATATAAATAGGTATACCTACCTCATACTACCTACATACCAAAAATCGTTTAGCCGTTTCTGAGTTATGAGCGTTTAAATAAACAGATAAACAGACAAAAATTCTAAAAACTGTTGAAACGTGTTCTGTCATGGAAACATGTTTGTCTAATATCTTCTATGTTCAGATGTTTGACCTTCTTTAGCTTTATTATATGCATAGATTAGTATAGTAACCTCCCCTCGGTGGACAGGACGGCGGGCGCGGGCGGGGCGGTGAGCACCAACGGCAGCTCGCGCGCGCTGCGCTCCTTCCGCAAGCTGTCGCGCTACATCATGCAGCACGACGTGCTGCAGCCCTACCTCACCGTGCACGAGAGCATGCTGCTGGCCGCCGACCTCAAGCTGGGCTCGCAGCTCGACACCGCCAAGAAACGAGTCGTCGTAAGTGTTACCAGTTATTATGTACTTACATACCTACTTACTTCATTTTACGTGGCCGGTGGGGCCTCTCTACTGTGTACCCTAAATATCCATAAACTAGTAGCACCTCAGCTAGCTGATAATATGCGCATACGTTACCAATATTTAACAATGAAACACGTTAAAGTTTATTTATACTACACCTGCTCGGAAAGTACCTTGATACTTTATCAAATTCATTTTTCAATCAATTTTCAATCAAAACAAATACGCACTTAATCAAATACTCACACACTCAGATCTCACATACATACACATAGACATAGATTCAAACACATGTGGTGGGGCTGTCACCCCAGCTTCACTGCCTGGCTGTATTCAGCCCCACCACGCAACAAGCGCACTTCTCGACATCTTTCACACAAATACAAATACTAACATATGCATATTAAAAAACTTACTTGCGCCCATGACTTGTTTGTTGTCGGTCTTAAAGATTAATTAAAATCACATTCTTTTATAACTATTGCAATGTAATTGAAGTCATAATTATAATTTTAATTCTATTAATAATGTATTCATTCTATTATAACCTAATGAAATATTTCAAATTACTAATAATAAATATTATATAGGATAGAACATAAACATAAGTATGTAATTATTATAATCGTCATTCTGTATTGTGTTGTTTGGATAGATATACCTACTCTCCTAATAATATTAGTTTCCACGGAAGAACCCTGGCTACTGCAACACAGGGAATCCTACAGCAGTAGTCAGGACACACTATGTAAATATTCTGTGCAGCCTAAATTAAATTGTATTAATTGTATTAATGTAAAAAAAAAATTATTTTTGGCATAATAAACGATTATTATTATTATAATTTACGGTAAAAAGTACGTCATTGCATATCGAACGAATATGCGGGGAGAAAACGCATCTGAGCGGGAGAGAAAAGTGTATGAAAATCCATTTCTTACGTGGTTTTTTTTTAATTTTGGGTAAGTCTATGCGCCGGTAACCTAAATATCAAAAGCCAAAAAGTTTTTACAGTGAGTTTTTATCTCCAAGTTCGCAAAATGACACTGGCCACTACAATGATATTATATGTACAAGGCCACTAGCTGTGTGTTGGATGGTGTCAAACAATTTGAAAAAAGAACATGTGAAAATTGCAGACGCCATTGGCGCCATTTTCAATTTGTGTGTTGTTTGAAAATTAATTATATTTTTTTATTTAAATTTTCCTGAAGCATAAATATGTAGTAACAATTTAGTCTCATTTTAAATAGTTATACAAATACAAATACAAATACAAAATTATTTATTAACTGAAAGTATTACATAAAACCTTAAAAACTAATATTTACAAACTTAGATAGAGTTACGGTTTTTTACCTAGGAAGGTTTGTTAGTGTTCTTGTGAGCCCTGCACTAAGTTTACACTTGTATCGCAGGCGCCCACTTCGCTTTGCTATAAGTTTAACAAAAATACGGTGCGGTTTTACTTGCTATGTGTACCTATAACAATATTTGTACATAACTTATAAAAGTTAAATTCTAGGTTACATTATTATTTAAATAAAACTGGCTCAATCTTTCTTTTATTGAAATGACTGTGTAAAAGCTTGAACTGGGTAAGATTAGGTTACAACTAGGGTTTTGAACTATGTGTATGTGTGTGTGTGTGAGTGAATGTGTGTGTAGGTATGTGTATGTGTGTTTGCGTGTGCATGTAGAGAATGGAAGGAAGAGAGTGGGAAGGGTTGTTTTTACTGTACTATCTTAAGTATATCTTCTGTTTCAGTGTGAGTGAGAGATGATAAATATTCTTGTATGATTGTTTTGCATTCTTTTACAGTTTTTCCGTTGATTTTGCAAAGTTTTGACATTCTATTATAGATAAATGGAAAGCGAAAGTCTGGGAGACGCTGTGCGAAAGCTGTCTTTACTCTGGATTGTACAGCGCAAGGGGGTCTTCTTCTAGGCGAACCAGTTGTAGTCTTCACGAGGGCGCTTCTATGCATTGCAAGCGTTACTTTTTTAATGTACAGTTGCCTCACGCGTAATACTCCTGACTCTGTGTAAATCTCGTCTGTGGGATATCTATATGGTTTTTTCAGCATAACCTTGAGGACAGCTCTTTGAGCTCTCTCCACTTCCATCATATTGGTACCACCGGCTCCTCCCCATGTGGTGATGCAATACGAGAGTATTGATTCACAGAGACATGTATAAACTATGCGAAGTATTTGTTTAGTTGCACAGCTTCTTAAAGCTTTCATGACGTGAATTTGTTTTCTGACTCTTTTAGATAGGAGTGTAATGTGTTCCTTGAACGTGAGACGTTCGTCAATTATTACACCTAAATATTTTATAGATTGAGCCCTAGAAATCGGTATACAATTACAAGCACTACTATCACATGAGTGAACTTTCAGTATTAGCTGTGATTTCGGTTCCGACGCCTTGGTTTTATGGAAACATAAATACTTTGTCTTGGTAAGATTCAAGGTTAGCAGATTTTTGTCTAGCCATCGTTTAATGTTGATCATTCCCTTTTCTGCTTTCTTAAATACTTCTTTCCAACTCCTAGAGTGGAACAGGGCTAAAGTATCATCCGCGAAACAGATTAGTTCAGTTTCAGGTGTATTTGCCGTGTGTATGTCGTTAATATATAGAATAAAAAGGGTAGGGCCAAGAACGCTTCCCTGTGGTACGCCAAAACGTATAGGAAGTGTCTCACTACAGCTATCCCCAATTTTTATACATTGACTCCTTTGGCTAAGGTAGCTTTGAAACCATTTCAGTCCTCTTATCCCGAATAATTCCAGCTTTTTGAACAGAATATCCACTGAAATGGTGTCAAAAGCTTTTGCCAAGTCAAGGAAGACTCCAATTGTTTTTTTTCCTTGGTCTAGACTACCAGACACTCTATTAGATAGTAGTTCCATTGCATCTTCAGTTGATTTGCCTCGTCGGAACCCGTATTAGTGATCTGAGATCAGATTGAATTTCTCTAAGTAGCAGACAAGTCTGTGATTTACCACCTTTTCAAGAATTTTGGAAAGTACTGGGAAAGCGATATTGGTCGATAATTTTCAGGCTGTGTCTTTTGCCCAGCTTTGTGAATTGGTGTCACACTAGCAACTTTCCATTTCTGGGGAAATGTCCCTGTCTGTAGGCTAGTGTTTATAATATGAACGAGAGGACTTAGAATTTCATGTTTTATTTCTTTGATCAGATCAGGTTTAATTCCATCAAGACCTGGTGCACTGCCTTTTTGTAATCCATTGATGATTTTAGCCACTTCGAATTCATCCGTGGGTTGAAAATAAAAAGAGCTGCTGAAGCGAGAACCCACAAAGTCCGTTTCTGCTGCCAGGTCTTTTTCAGTTCTGTTGAGTTCAGATAGCAATTCATTGGCTAGCTGAGGACCCACTTTCGTAAAATATTCGTTGCAGTAGTTTCGAGAATCTTGCAAGTTGGATTTACAATTCAAAAGTTCTGTACCTTGTGATTTTTTGGATGGATTGTCAATGATAGTATTGATGGACTTCCAAAGCTTTTTTGGGTGATGTTTATTGGCTTCGATATCTTTGCTTTCAAAGTCCTGTCTAAGCTTTGAGAGAAGATTATTAAAGAAATTCCTGTATCTAAGATACACCTTTTTCTTTGTGACGTTTTCAGGATCATTTCTCACATCTAGATGCAGCTTGTCGCGGTGCCTCATGCAACGCATAAGGCCGGGAGTGATCCACGGCTTTAGTGCGAATTTGGACCGGCTAACCCGCTTTTTACAAGAATTCTTTATGATTGATTACTTAAGTATTTCTTCAATTTTGTCAACAGCAACATTTAAGTCTTCCTCTTTGGTAACACTATCCCAATTGACTTTTTGAAGATCTAAAGCAACCGCTTTGTAGTCAGTTTTGATAAAGTATCTGTTCTTGTGCTGTTTTCCACTAGAGATTTTTGATGACAGACCCATTAGTACTATATTGTGATCGGTGACTTCGGTGTTACATACAGCACCAACAATGTTTTCTGGATTGCCTTTTATAAAAATGTGGTCGAGACATGTTCCTGTGATATCTCTTGTGATATTCGTAATAACGGGCCTCAAACCCAATTCCGTCATCATGCAAATATATTCATTTTCATCTTCATCTAGAGGGCTCATTATGTCTATATTCACATCGCCTGTAACTATGACTGGAAGAACAGATTTATGTTTTTCAAGAATGCGTCCAAGAGATTTACAGAAAATATTAGAGTCGCGGAAACTAGGAGATCGATAAATGCCATAGAGGATTCAGTTTTCGTAGAAATAATTTAGTTTTTTATTTTCATCGTAGGTGTAGTATAAAGCACTATGTATCACTCGAGAGAAAGTGCGATTCCCGATCTCGGGTGTTTTAAAGCCCTCGCCTACGGCTCGGGCTTCAAACGACACCCTCGACGGTAATCGGTCACTTTCTCCTCTCGGTGAACAATGTACTATTATCAGCAAATATGAAAGGTAGATAACTAGAAAAAAAATATCCTGCTATTATTTTTGTGTTCTTCATTGTCGACGCGGTCACCTGTGGCTGGGTGAACAAAGTGTTAACGCGGGGTGCTATGTGAAATCGACATTTCATAAAAATGTAATAAAATAGAAGTACTTATATAAGATAGAGCTAATTTTTTTTCAGGTTATATAATTTTGATCCAGTGTTAAGACAATGAAAAACGCCAAAACACGATTACGTATACTTTGCTCGATAGTTTTTTTTTTAATAGTTGTTTTGAAATATTTTTCCCTTTTTTTCCCAAAAGTAGTACAGAAATTGAAACCAATATCTAAAAGATAATGTTATTATTTAGAGGAGTAGAAAGCCATAAATAGAATATTCTGAATTGCTGATTTTATATGAATTTATTTCGTCAATGACGTTGAGCGTTTGACGCCTACCTAGTATAATACGCCATCTAGTGATCAACGGTCACAGCTCGTGAACACCGAGCTAGCTGTTGTCAACGAATAAACGAAATTCAGATAGGACTGATTGAAAAACTTTCTTTGCCTACAATGTTATACTTACTCGGTGATGTTTTGTCGGTTAAATTATTTATGGGACTTGCTATGGTAATTATAGATGGTTTAATATAACACACATAAATATACTTTTCATCCTGTGGGAAAGCGAACACTTACTTAGTACCTAGTTGATTTTTAAATACCTATGGTAAATCTATTCGCTTAATAGACAATAATATCAAAACAGTTGTATTAAAAAAAACCGGCCTAGTGCGAGTTGGACTCGCGCACGAATGTAATTTTAAAAGGGTATAACAAAAATAAACAGATACAAACAATAAACAGATTCGATTTTGTATAAGATATTGTTCCGAAGACGATTATATTGTTTACTAGCAGCAGTTCATAATAAATAATAAATAATAATATCGTATATATATAGAATCGTGCTGCCGCTGTCATATTTATTTTTCCTAGCAGCTATGCAGTAACAAATTCAATTCGTTTTTCAACAATAATGTTATTTAAATATCATTACTTATTAACGTAACAAATCTTGTAATCTTTGTATTTACTTTGACACCAGCAATACACTTTTAACCGAACATAAACATTAATTGCGGGTAAAAAAATAATAGGTCTTTACCTATGAAATTGCCGATTTGTATGACGAAATTGAGAAAAATGATATTTCCATACAAACATTAAAAATGTTAATGGAGAAATGTCTGAACAGATATAGATGCAATTGAAAACTATAGTTAGATGGAAAAAAAGCTATGCACTGCGTATATCAATTTCTCAAAAACAGAGTATTTGATTTGAAATTGTATTTGGAAAAAAATATAGCTGTACGTAAAAGTTACAAACAGATTAAAATGTAAGAAAAAACGGCAATTTCATAGGTGAAGACCTATTATTATTTGGATTGAACAAGATTCACTCGAGTCGAGCTGTGACGTCAGGCGTTGGCGAACAAAAGACCGTCATGTCGTGGCATGGTAACAACCTTGAGCGCGCGCGACTTGCGGCCACTCGCCGCGCCTGCCGCCCGATCCGATACCTGCTGGTAAGGCGTATGGGACGACTCGTGCGATGCGGCAACTATTAAATCGCGCGCGCCCGTACATTGTGGCACAGCCTAATCTTTGCACTCAAGAAAGATAATGGTTTAAAAAAATAATTGACGTGTAAACTTTATTTTTTACCACTAAATGAGTTATGAGTTATGTGAAGTTTGTATCGATATGTATCGATAAAAGGTAAGTTTGACTTTCGAGATTTACATAATGTATTGACTAATTTATTTTTACTTTGGGAATTTTAATATAAGTAAGTAATTTTTTTCTGATAACGTGAATTCTTGCAAGACCTATCATGTCATGTAAATTAAACAATAGAACAAAAAATATTTTTTTTCGGAAAAGAAATCTTTTGTTTTAAAAATATAGGCACATATTTGTAGGCAAAACAATTTACTACATATTATGTCTTAACAATTTTTTTTGTAACATATCAATGGACTAAAATGTCTGTTCTGTACGCGACACGAATTCACATCTACAACTATATTTACAAAATCACTTTTACTGAAATCACTAAAAACTAACAAAATATCTTAAATAACTATATTTAGGAATTGTCTCTGTCAATTTAAACAATGTTTAATTAATAATTTAATTCGAAAATGTTTGGTCGGGAGACCGAATACGTCCAGACCCGCTCCCCGCTAAGGGCCGCGCGGGTGTCAGGCAATCAGAAAACAACAAAATAACACGAAACTCACTAAATTTAGGGTGTAAAAAATAATTTTGAAGAGTTTTACATTTCATATCTGATGGTGTAAACATATTTTGCAATGCTATCTTCCATCACAAGTTTTCACAAGATATGAGAATGAAAAATGCTTTCACTAAATATTTTTTTATACAAAAGAATCTTGTAATTCATACTTTTTTTTGCCAACATTTATTAGATTAAAATATGTTCTTATTGATAATATTTTTTATAAGTTGGTAGGAATTCTCCAATCTTCACACATAAGAGTTAAATGTACCCATTTAGCTAATCGTAAAGGCTTATACGGCGTGGAATTGCATGCGAAAAAGCAACTGTAGGCATTTTTCCAAGCGCAAAGCGTTTTCGGGTGAAATATCGTGGCCTTAAGTACTAAAGTACTCCCTTCGAGCGTTTCCGTGGGTTGAATTGCGTTTCGTCTGTTTGTGGTAATACGGCAATCGCTAGGCCGTCTCAGAGGCCCTCAGGGCGGTTTGTAACGACCTGAACTAGCCCCCTCTGCCGGTGCAATCACAGTTGACAAGGTATATAGTGTCGGACACTCTCGCAAGAGGGCGCCGCTTCGCATAGATATGGCTGTTTGGTGGCGCCCTCAGCCTCGCCCTGCAAGGTAATTGTAAGGACAGAGGATAACTCGCGCTAGTAGGTACATCGACGTAAAGTACAATTACTTGAGACCATCAACCTGCTATAAACGTCCTTTTTATTACACTAACTAATTGAATGCAGCTTGTAGAAAATTATATCTACTTCACTGACATTCGTATCTCATTTGACTTTGTAGGTATTTCTTGCTTTACTTATTTAAATTGTTATTTTATTTGTTCGAGGAGTAGGTAATCACTGCAAATTCATTATATAAGGCAGCAATTATGGATAGAGATATGTATGTATTTCACATAAACTATAACGGCTTATCTACCTACTTACCTATTCACAAAATCTTAGATAAGCTTTGGAACCACTTTACCAGAAGCTGCGTTTCCTGCGAACTCCAATCCAGGGGTCTTCAAATCTAGAGTTAATAGGTATCTTCTAGGTAAGCGTGTTACACCCTAGCACGGTAATATTATCATAATATTACCGTGCCCTATAATATTACCGTGACCCTAGGCTGCAGCAATGCTTGATATCAGGTGGGCTGTTAGTCAAACGTAAACCTATCCCACGTAAAAAAAAGCTGTTTAGTAAAAGTTTTCAAAGCATAGTTTCTCAGCCTGAAAGAGGCATGTTCAAACAAATCACTTATAGATCCACAACACCCTGAAATAAATGCACCTGTTAACATAGTAGTTTAATAGTAGTGCGGACGGAGTAGGTATAATATAATCAATGAGGTAAAGTTTAGTAGCTACTAATGCTCGACACACGCAACAATCTAGAAGCTAGTCTAGTCTAGGAATACTTAAGGTAATCTACTAACAGATTCTAATTCAGCAACAAAATATAATAATTGACGTCCTTGATGGTATCGTTTTACGACTACAGTTGACCTTTGCAAATACTCGCCCTAGACGTCATTCAACTAATAATTATATCGGACGTTTATAAACAAAAAAACTTTACTAAGTATGGTTTTTTATCATAAATATGACTGAAATTATTAAGACACGTATATTTATATAAACATGTATATAATAAATGTGAAGAGGATCCAAAGTCTGTACATTGAAGATGTCTGAAAAAATAATATTAGAGATAAGTACTTACTTAGAATTGATAATAAAACGTTCCAACAATTTGTAGATTTTTTGTCTGTTTATTTCAACGGGCATAACGCTCAAAAACGACTAAACGGATTTTGATGGATTTTAACCAATGTGTTGAGAAAATTCCATATAATTACCAAAAACACCATAAAATTAAATTAAAAATGTATTAATTTGCTCCTGAGTGGTGCCTGCCAACGCACAGCCCAAACCACTGATGGATCGGCCTGAAATTTGGCATCCAGGTAGACGTTATGACGTAGACAACTGCTAAGAAAGGATTTGTGGAAATGCCACTTTTAAAGGGGTGCAATAGGGGATGCAAGTTTTTCTTCTTAATGCGAACGAAGCCGCGGCCACCCACTAATTTAATAATAAAACAGTAACTAAAACATATAAATGCGTTTAATTTGAGATTTCATACAATATAAACAAATAAACTAATGTCAAAATAACCTCTCCTCCCAATTCTCAATGTGATAGTAAGGACGTGGGAACAAGTTTTACATTTTGATAAAACGTAAAATAAGATTTATACAAAATAGTAAGTATATCACTTAAGAAAATCAGTTTAAAAAACAACAAAATAATGTGGATCTGATTAAAGTAGAATCTGTATGTCAGGTGACATACAACATACATTATGACATGAACTCACAGAGGGCGCGGCGTGGTGCGGCATGCTTGTGAGTGACTTGTATGTCAGGTGACATACAACATACATTATGACATGAACTCACAGAGGGCGCGGCGTGGTGCGGCATGCTTGTGAGTGACTTGTATGTCAGGTGACATACAACATACATTATGACATGAACTCACAGAGGGCGCGGCGTGGTGCGGCATGCTTGTGAGTGACTTGTATGTCAGGTGACATACAACATACATTATGACATGAACTCACAGAGGGCGCGGCGCGGTGCGGCATGCTTGTGAGTGACTTGTATGTCAGGTGACATACAACATACATTATGACATGAACTTACAGAGGGCGCGGCGTGGTGCGGCATGCTTGTGAGTGACTTGTATGTCAGGTGACATACAACATACATTATGACATGAACTTACAGAGGGCGCGGCGTGGTGCGGCATGCTTGTGAGTGACTTGTATGTCAGGTGACATACAACATACATTATGACATGAACTCACAGAGGGCGCGGCGCGGTGCGGCATGCTTGTGAGTGACTTGTATGTCAGGTGACATACAACATACATTATGACATGAACTCACAGAGGGCGCGGCGCGGTGCGGCATGCTTGTGAGTGACTTGTATGTCAGGTGACATACAACATACATTATGACATGAACTCACAGAGGGCGCGGCGCGGTGCGGCATGCTTGTGAGTGACTTGTATGTCAGGTGACATACAACATACATTATGACATGAACTCACAGAGGGCGCGGCGCGGTGCGGCATGCTTGTGAGTGACTTGTATGTCAGGTGACATACAACATACATTATGACATGAACTCACAGAGGGCGCGGCGTGGTGCTGCATGCTTGTGAGTGACTTGTATGTCAGGTGACATACAACATACATTATGACATGAACTCACAGAGGGCGCGGCGTGGTGCTGCATGCTTGTGAGTGACTTGTATGTCAGGTGACATACAACATACATTATGACATGAACTCACAGAGGGCGCGGCGCGGTGCGGCATGCTTGTGAGTGACTTGTATGTCAGGTGACATACAACATACATTATGACATGAACTCACAGAGGGCGCGGCGTGGTGCTGCATGCTTGTGAGTGACTTGTATGTCAGGTGACATACAACATACATTATGACATGAACTCACAGAGGGCGCGGCGTGGTGCTGCATGCTTGTGAGTGACTTGTATGTCAGGTGACATACAACATACATTATGACATGAACTCACAGAGGGCGCGGCGTGGTGCGGCATGCTTGTGAGTGACTTGTGACACCGTAGTCATCTATATAGGTGATCTTAGTGAATATTCGTATTCATAGTGTGCCGAAGTAAGCGCTCTGCAGTATTAGCATTCCAACTGTTCCTAAAGTATTCGGTGAGTTGGTTACGTAACGTGTTCCGGAACTAGCTCCTTGGCAGCAACACATGCATATGTATCATTTTATGATTAGTTTGTATTTTTGTGCAGATTGTTATCTTCTACGAGTGTATCGAGGTGCCGGCAAAAATTATACAATTTATTGTAGTTACCTCACAGATCAGAGCCAGGGTGGGCCAAGCGTCCCACCCAGCCTCACCGTAGCTCCGCCCACGATACGGCTATGATATTTTGTAAAAATTCCATAGTACTTCGATACTTTATATTTAAATATGGGTATACACAGTCACCCCTGACGGGGCTGGTTACTTGCATGTATTGGCTGATACCCAGCCGGTACAGCGAGTAGTAAGCAGAGTGCGTTGCTCGCAGGTGGAGGAGATCATCGAGCTGTTGCTGCTGGAGAAGGCGCGCGACACGCTGTCGCAGCGCCTGTCGGGCGGCGAGCGCAAGCGGCTGTCCGTGGCGTTGGAGCTGCTCAACAACCCGCCCGTGCTGTTCCTGGACGAGCCCACCACGTGAGTGCACGCACACACACAGCTGCGCATCATTAGTATACCACAGTATACATTACATACCCTGGGAGAACAACACCTTGTGGTGAGCTGAGGTAGAAAGTTTGTCTTTTGATATAGACTAGACTTTGTAAGCGGTGTGCACAGTGGCTTAGAGAGAAGGGCTTTGAGAAGATCCGTTCTTCGCCCAGACGAGGTGGGTCCTAAATATCCAACACATGCGCTTTCCCATAATTCATTCAAGGATTTATAACATAAGTACCTATTATATAATAGGAAAAAATACTTAACACAACACTACCAACAAACAGAAAAACCTAAATTTAAACATAATAGGGTAAGTCAAGGTTCTGTGTTGAGTCGAACTCCACGAAAACAAAAAATAAAGACGTCACTGCGAACTAAACTCCTCATATTCTTTCTTCAACATGCAGGTAGGTACATTACTATCGCGCATGTAATTAATGCTCACGCGCAGTGCCGGCGCGGCCGCTGTCCTCGCTTCATACTAATTCGAATATAATACAATCGGCTGTTTTTGCCATTTAAATATTATCATTATTATGGCTCGCCATTGTTACTAGTGTTATCATTGAAAATTAATCAGTCTCAGCTCTGACGCCGCTGACCCACATTCAATGTAGTTTCGTTTACCATTTGTTATATTTTTGTTAAGATTTACAATTAATATTATTAGACTTTCTCTTCCTCTTGTACTTATGTTTTTAAACATCTCAATATAAAATGTATTTTTCTGATTTAATTATAGTATGACACTACAATAAAAGGAAAGCACGCATCACGCGATATGTCGACATACTCTTTCGACCGCGACGAGAGCGACTAACTCGTTGGCCTAAATTAAATAAAAAGGGGGAGTTAGGAGGTCAAAGTTTGTTTGGATGGTTCGTTATTTTTGATAAGCTGACTGTGTTGACGTTTGCTGACGAGTTCAATGACTTGTCATGTGTACGACGTACTATATTGATATCGAAGATACACCTGGTGGTGCACTGTGTAGGGGTGGGTGTGGTGGTACATGGGGCGCGCTGCTTGCAGGGGGCTGGACGAGGTGGCGTCGCGCACGTGCGTGGAGCTGCTGCCGCGCGTTGCTCGCGGCGGCTGCACCGTGGTGGTGTCGCTGCACACGCCCTCTGCCTCGCTGTGTAGGGGTGGGTGTGATGGTACATGGGGCGCACTGCTTGCAGGGGGCTGGACGAGGTGGCCTCGCGCACGTGCGTGGAGCTGCTGGCGCGCGTGGCTCGCGGCGGCCGTACCGTGGTGGTGTCGCTGCACACGCCCTCTGCCTCGCTGTTCGCACAACTACACCACGTGTACCTGGTGGCGGGAGGGCGCTGCGCCTACAGCGGGGCGGCTGCAGGAGTGCTGCCCTTCCTGTCCTCGCTGGGCCTGCCGTGTCCCACCACATACAACCCCGCCGACTTCTGTGAGTATTCATCATGATTCTCTATACATAACCAACATAACCAAAGCATACAAGGGAATCTTCCTGCTGCAGAACCCATGATATAGATATCTGCATTACTATTATTATTATTATTATTATCATTATCTGCGTTTCTGTAGTAAGATTTCATGGAATCAAAGTAGCGCTATTGGCAAGATTCAATAAAATAAAATATCCGAATTTACGTAAAAGTAGAAAACTCTTGGAATACCCGTCGAATAAAGTCATCAAAATGAGTGAGTGAGATGCGAGGCCGAAGCCCGAGAATCACCATCACATTGACCATCAGACCCTTGACTACACCAGAGGATCTCCAAAGCTACATGAGATAGGGGGTGGTGCTTGAACTAAAAGTGATCAAGTACTGCTTACATATTAGCAATCAAACAAAACAATAATTGCTTTCACATTAAAAAAAAAACAATAAATAAATAAATATTCCGGGACATTGCACACAGCGCCATCTAGCCCCACACTAAGCAAACAAACAATGTCATACCAATTTCATACATTGACTCAGGATGAACTTAATGACGGAGCGAGTGCTGTGACATCAAATCGAGGCCGAAGGCCGAGCATCATCATCACTTTGCCCATTAGACCATGGACCCCAGGGACCTTGGGACCGTTAGATATTTATTGTATATCGAAGCTCCCCTCTTTTATTAACCCTCCCTCGCGGGCCCCTTGGAGCTCGCGCACAGAGCACCACATATTATATTAATATTATTAAAGCAGAAAAACATAATCAAAATATTATTGTTATTTCCATTATTTTTTTCTAATGGTTTTTGCAATAATGACAAGATATATTAGAAGGCGAAGTAAAAACCTCGATAGAGCGTTCAAGGCCAGTTGTTTTCTAACTCCAGCGGGTTGGGGTCAGGCGGTGGAAGGTCTGCGTTACTACACGCATTTATATCGAGTGTTTGCTTTATATGCTAATCACTTCACTAATCATTCGCGTTTATTTAATAGGCAATCGGGTACAATTGCACCTGATGTTATTTGCTTTGGGTTTCTGTTTTCGAATCGAGCATGGTGATATTCCTCTAAACTTCTTTTTTATACCCGGATTGGTTCTTTTTATACACAGTGAGTCTCATCGCTCACCAGTAGGTAGGCGCTGTTTCAGCACTATGACCGAGCGGCATGTTGTGACGTTGCAGTGGTCGAGGTGTGCAGCGGCGAGTACGGCGCGCACACGGAGCGCATGGTGGCCGCCAGCGAGAACGGGCGCTGCGAGCGGTGGCGCGGCCCGCGGGGGAGCTGTCGCACCCGGCGGGGGAGCCGGCCCGCCCGGCGGGGGAGCCGGCTCACCCGGCGGGGGACGCCATCGAGACGCTGAACGCGGGCGGCCACCTGCGCGAGCACGAGTACGCGCGCGGCTCCACGCCCGCCGAGCAGTTCCTGGTCCTGCTGCGACGCATGCTGCTGCAGACGCTCAGGAACAAGGTACACGATCTATACACTTAAATAAAATCATATTTCACACATCACCGTCTAGCTCCAAAGCAAACGTAGGTACTTAGTAATCAAGCAACTGTAGCTACTTGCGCCTATACGGGGATTAGTCCTTCGATTAGCTTCTAAAACACGACTAATCCATAAAATTGAGTGCAATCAAGTCTTCATACCTAATGTATTGCATATTAACACTTCCCGCATTGCATAGCAAAGAGCTAATTTACTTAGTGGACCAAAACTTTGACGCATGACATCGTGGTAGTCAAAATGTGCATAAGGTGGGATTTATTTACTTACTACAAGACATTAACCTGCCAATTATGTGTACCTAAGTATGTAAATTACTTCATACTTTATTTGAGCAAATGATTAAATCAGCAGATTACCCGAGTCATCGTTCATTGTCTCCTTACAAAGTATTCGAAGTGGACTCTGTTTCGCGCCGGAAGTCGTGAACTGGATTATAGGATAATTCACGACAAAGACACACGACACGGATGGCTGGTTCGTTTGTATCCCAGGGAGCTGATTATTTATCAGATTCATGAAATAAATGATGATATTATTGCAATTTTGTTGCGGTCAATGCGACTGCAATAAAAGTGGGCTAATTTCCGAGCCTGTATCATTAGTGAGCAATTACAGTGTATCCAGTAATGAGTGTCGGTAAGTATAGGTCGCGGCACTAATAGCTGCTTGTCCTCGCTCCTGCAGCGCTCCGCCGGCACCTACCTAGCTGTGCTCCTCCGACCCGCGGCCGCACCCGCCTGGGACGCTGCTCAGAGTTGCTTTGTCATTTACGTCATTAAGTAGTTACAGGCGATTAACAGTGGTTAATCGCCTGTTCTAGTATGTTATAATTAATGATATGTTTGTTAAGTCAGTACACTTACTGACTTAACAACACATTTCAACATTTTTCTAGTCCTATGTACCTAATACAGAAAAATAGCTGAGAGATGTAATAAAATTGTTGTTTTTCGATAAAGATAAAGATATTTATTAATGTTATAAAATGAATACCTACATCAGAATACCTAAGTATGTACAGTGTGTATCATATTATAAAATCTCGTCAGTAATATATAGATAGATATAGGAAATGAAATACTATCCATTCTATCTATCATATTATATCTATGTGAATACTAGGTAAGTATGTACGAGTATATCATACTGCCGTCGTAACAAAAAAGGGCATATCTTACATTATGTAAATTTTAAGAAAATCGGGTTTAAATATTTCAATTTCAAATGTCAATAATTACGCAACTAAATAGATATTTCGAAAATGTTTAAATGAAAATTATAGGAGTTTAACCATTACTAATAGATTATAAATACAATATTATGTATTTCATATGTATATAATATATAACTGAAAAAAATATTTTCAACGTAGCATAAAAAATCAAGAATATTATGTAATATTATGCTTAAAAGGCACAAATAACCAAATATGACCTTTTAATGTGATAATATGCGAAAAAAAAGTTGAGCATTACATTGAAAAGGCATATTTATTCAATTGTGCCTATGGTTTGTACTAAAGTTGTCAGTATTAATGCACATTTAGTAAAAAAACGGTTATTAGGACACAAATTTTTATTATAAAATGTTATCAGAAAAATTCTAAAACTAAATATTTACCTATGTTATTTAACAAGATATTTAAAGGAACTGTCATTCATATCAATTAACTTAGTTTAATTTGAACTTATGTTTTCAGTATCTTAAAATCGCAGTATTTATTAAAAAAAACACAATAACTTTAACTAAAATGACACAATTTCAATACCTACCATACATACCTGTATATCCTGTACACCTGTATACCTGTGTACACCTGTACACCTGTGTGTGTATATCATACCTGTTTTTATTAATATCACAAATTCAAAATCAATCAAGAAACAACAATAAACTTAAGGCACTATATATTCTAATTATATATAAGACAGTTTTAGACCGTACGTAATTACGACCTTCCTTAGCATCATTTTCTCTGTTTTTTGGTCTTTCTGGATTTTTTTGAGCTGTGTTACACAAAAAGAAATATTTTTGTTCCATCCAAGACATTTTCCAAAAATTACGATTTACTGTTTTGCGATACTCCTCTGAAAAGCGCGTCGAACATTTTTTTTTACAGACATTTTCATGGCATCCAGGTTTAACAAAATATTTATTAAATATTTTTTCCTCTCTCTTTTGTCGCTTTCGATCTTTGAGACTAATGTTATATGTTTGTCGCTTTCTTATGTTTCCTTTCTTTGTCAATTGAACGTGGTTTGTTTCTTCATCTGAATGTTCCGGTGATTCTAAAATGATTTTTCCTAGAACTGGCTGTGAACATGGTATATAGTCAGATTCGGAATCAGTATCATCACTGTCCATTTTTTCATGTGTTTTTGGTAGTTCATAATTTTTGTCTAATACTGAATCATCAGAATCAAAATCAGACCAAATATCCTGTGAGCACGATAGTGGCAGTGAGTTTTGAATCCCACTTGATGACGGTGCGGGTGTCCATTCGTCAACTGCATTATTGCCAATTCCTAAAGCAGCAGTCACTAATTTTGAGGCTCGTGACTCCTTATTGCTGAAAAAAAAACAATACTCTCAATTTGATTAATTGGCGAGGGATTTCGAGAACGCACTGAACACAAACTTCATCAAATAGGTATAAATACCCCAACCAAAAAGTGTCACAGACTAGGTAGAGAACGCTACGCAAAGTGCAGAAAATATGGCGGCGCTACAAGAGTATACTTGTTTAGTTTATTTGTCCCTTTCCAGATGATTAATAAGTAAAAAGTAATCTATAATAAAGTGAAGAATAACAGTACATTTTGACATTATACATAAATTATTTTTTGTGTTGTGAAAAATTATTAAGAAATGAGTGCCATTTCTAGACATTTTGGTATCACTGTATTTTTAGCTAAATAAAACACTTAGAAAATAAATATCGCGCAAATAATCTATAAAGTAGGAATGCACAGCATCGCAACGTCACAACGCGCGTCGTACAACAACTTTGTTATTGTGTGACGTGCGGGCGTTTACCGATTCGATGCCATACATACCTAGCCTAGATCATTCGTGCATTACAATTATGAATTAAGCACTGTTAAAAACAAACTAAAATAAACTTACCCGGAGCGGCGCGCTGACAAGCATGGTCTCGCCGTGATATGTCAGGCACAACTGGCGCAGTTTCCTACGTATCTCGTCCCCCGCACTTCACCGCCACTCAAACATGTTTAGTTGGAAAGGCATAACAGCCGATGTGACTTTCTTAAAATAAACTATTAAGTTGTAGTTTAGATAGTAAAGGCATAACTGGCAGATGTGCTTTTTCTTTATAAATAAATGCTATGGTAAATTTTAAAACACGACACGTTTGTCACAGTTAAGCCTTAACAATTTTAATGCAAGATAATTGTGCCTTTTCAATTAGACAGTTAAAAAATATTTTAGTAAAATAAAAGTACCAACTACAAATTTGTGACCTTTTTACGTGTCCTACGTCAGATATGCTCTTTTTACAAACTACAATACAAAAAATGATTCAGTTGTGCCCTTTGAGCTTACTGTTATTTCGTGAATCTTGTTCTTAAAATTTTACAAAAAATTTAGCAGATAAGCCTTTTTTTCCTGATTCCAAATATGTATGTAACTCAATTTTGGAAAAAATGTTAGTTGTGCCCTTCTTTCTTACGACGGCAGCATAGATTTCTCAGATAGAAAACGTCATCAGTTAAAAACATCCGGAAAAATACTATCTGATGTAAAAAAAATACCTTAAATTTTATAAATACCTACTAAATTTATTAATATTGTTACTAAATACATAATATTTAAGTATATTGTTTAGATTTCTCTTGCAGCGCCCTAAACAGGGCACATGTTAAGACATTATAATAGTCCCTTAATAGTTTAAATGGGTTGCAAGTAATAAATAAACAAAACTTAATATAAAAATAAAAAAATAGATTTAATTGGAAAACATACCTAAGCAAAGAGGCGGTGGCTGACATTTCCCTTTAATGCGTCTATGGTCCATAGCACATTGCAATATTATATTGGAGAGGAAATGAAAAAAGGGGCTTTCATTATCTCTCCATCCCACGGATGCGTGGAAGAGATCGGAAATAAGGCCGCCATTAGTGGCACAGGACTTAAAAGGTGTGTCCTGGTTTTGTGCAGTGGTTAGTATTGTGTTGCAGTCGTACCTGCGGCTGCGTGTGGGCATGCACGTGTTCCTGGGCCTCATCGTGGGGCTGTTGTTCCAGTCTATGGGCGACGACGCCTCCAAGACGCTCTTCAACTTCGGCTTCTGCTACGCCTGCACCATCGCCATGCTCTACGTGCCCATGATGCCCGTCCTGCTCGCGTGTACGTACCTACCTATACACCACGCTGGGACATGTCGTGATACCTTCATGAAAGAACCCTCTCAAACGAACGAGAAAACCTATGTAATCAAATTATCAAGTAGATTTTACAAAGATTATTCAGAATTGTACTATGATTGAGTTTCTAAAAAAGCCCAGCTTCGTATGTACTTACCTATATGTACCTACACACAGGAATCGAAGTAGGTACCTATAATTCGTAGTATAAAAATGCCACTTGTGCTGTGTTAGGTACACCCAAACGTATCTAATAATAGTGTAAATGTGTCGTCGCTCTAGTCCCGGCGGAGGTGGCGCTGGTGAAGCGCGAGTACTTCAACCGCTGGTACGGGCTGGGCGCGTACTACTGCGCGCTGGTGGCGGCGCGCACGCCCGCCACGGTGCTGTTCTCGTGCATCTACCTGTGCATCACGTACCCGCTGACCGCGCAGCCGCTGGAGCCGGCGCGCGTGGTTATGTTCGCGGCCGTGTGCGTGCTGGTGGCGCTCAACGCCGAGGCCATGGGCACCATCATCGCCTCCTCGCTCAGCGTCGTGGTACGTACGCTCCCTGCTACTACTACTACTACTACGCCTCCTCGCTCAGCGTCGTGGTACGTACGCTCCCTGCTGCTACTACTACTACTACTACTACGCCTCCTCGCTCAGCGTCGTGGTACGTACGCTCCCTGCTACTACTACTACTACTACTACTACGCCTCCTCGCTCAGCGTCGTGGTACGTACGCTCCCTGCTACTACTACTACTACTACTACTACGCCTCCTCGCTCAGCGTCGTGGTACGTACGCTCCCTGCTGCTACTACTACTACTACTACTACGCCTCCTCGCTCAGCGTCGTGGTACGTACGCTCCCTGCTACTACTACTACTACTACGCCTCCTCGCTCAGCGTCGTGGTACGTACGCTCCCTGCTACTACTACTACTACTACGCCTCCTCGCTCAGCGTCGTGGTACGTACGCTCCCTGCTGCTACTACTACTACTACTACTACGCCTCCTCGCTCAGCGTCGTGGTACGTACGCTCCCTGCTACTAGATACTACTACTGCTGGCTCCTGCGCGCTGCGCACAAGGCCCTATCCTTCCAGCAGTAACCACAAAAAAAAAGTGTAACAAATCTGGTACCTAGTCATTTTTAACAGGAAGGAAACAGATTGTTGAAGTTAAAATAGACGGAGAACAAAAAAGATCAAAAGAACAAACCATAGACATTGGTGTCCCACAAGGCTCGTCGTTAGGTAATAAGTACATTATTCTTAATCTTCCTAAATGACATTGCGCACGTAAAAATTAAAAGCGATCTCATTCAATATGCCGATGACACATCAGCCGTGGTATATGGCAAAACTGATGAAGAACTGTATGAAAATATAAATGAGACGCTTCATAGCTTGAATGAATGGTTTACCAAAAAAATGGTGAAATTGAACACAATGAAAACAAATATAATTTGCTTTAATGCAGTTTCCCCATTAAAAGGTATAGTGTCCATACCCATGCACAATGGAGCGGATACATATAGTGTGACAGGACAGGACCCACAGGATACATATAGTGTGAACGCTTTAGATTCGTCACTGACATGGAAAAATCACATAAACAGTAGGTGTACCTACCTAAATGTAATAAGATGGCTAAAGGTATTTACGCCCTAAAGCAGTTACCTACGAAATATAACGACAGAACAACAGCTTAAGGAAGTTTATTTTACTTATGTCCATTCAATTATGTCTTACGGCATACTTCTCTGGGGTAGTTCGACAGACTACGAAAGAATTTAAAAAATGCAAAAAAGGGCCGTGAGTGTGCTGATGAGAATCAAATCTAGAGACACTTGTAGAGGTCATTTCTCTAAGCTAGGTATATTGACCTCTGTGTCAGTGTACCTACATCTTTGAAGTAGTAAAATATGTTCGCAAAAATTTACACGAATATGAGATACAGCTACGTTCTAAAACGAATAACAGAGCATGCAAAAACAAGGTATATCTTGAACATATACCTCATAGACTTGTATTGTCAGAAAAACTTCCAAAATTGATGGGAAAAAAACTTTATAATAAACCGCCTGAGCCGTTGAGAAATATACAAAAAGAAGGAATATTTAACGCAAATCTAAAGAGGCTTCTCCTCTCAAAAATAATATACAATATGAAAGAATTTTTATCGAACGATTTCAAGGAATTTCAAATAACAGATACTAAGTAGGTATAGTAATGATAACATAGAATTAATGTAACATTGTATATAAAACCCAACATAAATTGCTCACATTATGTACAAACATATTTATTTATTTAATATTTTATTTTGTCAGCAATGTCGATGTTTTAGGTTTGTTATTGTTTGTTGCACTCTGTAAGTAAAGTTTAGTTTATCTATTTATATTTTTGACATAGCCTCTATACAGCTCTATCCTTTAGAATAATATACTGTAATTTTTAATTTATAATTTTCTACGACACTACTTGACGAAGCCTCTTTACAGCTGATAGTAAAACTTATTTAACTTTCAATACATTTTTAAATTAATTAATTGCCCTCTAAAATATGTTGTTACCAAAAAATTAAAATTTGTCATAAATAATCAATAAGTATATAATGTAATGATTATAATTATAAAAATATTGTCGTCTGTGTAAATCTTGAAATGTGCTTTCCCTCTAAGATATTTTATTAGAGTTATGTGAATGTAACGAATAAATTATTTCATTTCATTTCAAACAAGTCGAGTTCCCCCATTTATTTGCACCCACACAACGTTTCATCGCGATGACACACTACACAAGTCTCAGTCTCAAGCAACCTTGATATCAGTTACTTGCAAATGCTTCTCAAAAACTTAAATAAGTGTTTCTGTCAATATTTGGGGATAACATGCTCTCAGGTGGCGTGAGCGCATCACTCTTATTTGTATTGTAAACAAACAGTACGTCGAAGGCAAATGACATAAGCTCCAAACTACAGGCAAAGGTTGTTCGGCTTCAGACCCTGACATTAGACAATCGTTAGATCCAGTGCAAACATAGACTTGATAAACCCACGGTAAATAAGTTTAAATATTTAGCTAGATTATCCTCGTTACAACATGACGTCACTCCCCGCAGAACTCGGTGTTCCTGGGCCCGGCGCTGTCGGTGCCGCTGATGCTGCTGGCGGTGTACGGGCTGGGGCAGGGCGAGGCGCCGCCGCCGCTGCTGTGGCGGGCGGCGCGCGCCTGCTCCTTCCTGCGGTACGGCATCCAGGGGCTGGTGTCGGCGGTGTACGGCCCGCCGCGCGCCGACCTGCGCTGCCCGCCCTCGGAGGACTACTGCGAGTACAAGAACGTGGCCTACTTCGTGAAGCTGATGGGCATGTCGGGCACTTCGTTCTGGGGCGACGTGGGCGCGCTGGGTGCCATGCTGCTGGCCGCACACCTGGCCGCCTACTACCTGCTGCGCCAGCGCCTGCGCCCCAACCTGGCCTTCCGCGCCATCCGCCTGCTCGGCCACTTCGTCAAGAACAAGATGAGCTCCGTGCACTGACACTGGGGTGGAGAGCACGCGGGACGTCATCTCACTCGACACTACTAACACTATCTGTGCATTTCGCCCGTATGGTCGACTCGTAGAATAATGTCTGTGTTGTAGATCACATTAGTAGGTCTATGTTTGTATAATTACTTGTAAGATGTATTCAGTAGGTTTTCATTGGTATTATTGCTTAATTAGAGTTTGTTTAGTAAGTAAGTACAGGGTTATTGTTGGTTCCAGTGTGATATATCTAGTATTAGTCTAAAGTTGTAATATATAAGGTAATTTGATTCGTTAAGATTGTAAGTAAATTGATTAGTTTTTGTAAGATCATCGATATTATGTATCTGGGGGCCCGCCAAGTCGAGCGCGGAGCAAACGTTGCCGTACCATCCTTTACTGAAACCACTTCTCAAATAGGGCCGCATTTTCAGGCCCTATTTGAAAACCTCTAGATAAGACCAGAATCTTATATAGGTATCAGCTATAAAGGTGGCTACACTACAGATTATATAAATATCCTACCATAGTAGTCACATACCTACCTACTTAAAATCCAAAATTTCAAGTCTGTAGGTCGTTCAGTTCTGAAGTTAGGCGAAGAGTCAGGGTGTCACATAAAGGAAAACTATAAAAACTAGGATAATCGAAGATCACAAACACAAGAGCCCAACCAAACTATTAGAGATATCGACATACCACCTTTACAAATAATATTCAACTTGGTGGGCCGCTTCATTTGATGTCAAAAATCGAAGGTCTGAAGTATCTGATGAAGAACCTTCAGCTTCCTACTACTAGCCCCTTCTACACTTGGTACATAAAAACACTGTCATTGCAAAACCAGACTCGACTGCCATTGTAGCCAGTCCTGCGTAGTGGGACACATCTTCTAATTTAATCCAGCCTATAGCGTCCCACTGCTGGGCGAATGCTCTGCTCCTTCTGCTTTTGATGTACATATAAATAAGATTAAAAACTCTGGGTACGACTCGACTGGGTTTTATACAAACACTTTTTTTTTACTTACAAGTTTACAAAAAGCCCTTGTTTCTACGAAAAGAAGTGAAATCCCACCAAAACATTCTGTAAAAAACTAGCCAGTCTCGATGGAGCTGCTCGTCTATCTCCAAAAGTAATGAAATTTAGACAAAGTTGTGCCAAGCTAAGGTTCCTTACTGCGATTTCTTTATTATTATAGATTATAGAATGTTACATTATTATTGAATGTTATTGTGGGATCGTAATTATAAGTTTACTTAAAGGTGCATACCATAATATTGGCCAGAATTGTAACAATTTATGAGACTGAAATTCGCGCTTTTCTCTTATTATATATTTATATTTCACTTTTATATTCTCCGGGTTCCTACTTGAATGTAATCGCACCATATGCCTGCTTTAATCTATTTGAATACGCGTTTTACTTAAAATGTAATATGTTTAATTTAGTAGGTACCGAGCCAGCACATTTCATCTAGGTACTTACACATCGTAAAATATAAAAGAGTACTTAATTATCCTTATTCGATTATTTTTTTACATTGTACAGTCAGGCGTGTGACCGCAAGTTTATTTGTACAGTCAGGCGTGTGACCGCAAGGTTATTTGTACAGTCAGGCGTGTGACCGCAAGTTTATTTGTACAGTCAGGCGTGTGACCGCAAGTTTATTTGTACAGTCAGGCGTGTGACTGCAAGTTTATTTGTACAGTCAGGCGTGTGACCGCAAGTTTATTTGATTATGTATTGTTGTTATTGCAAGCAATGTATAAATATAAAGAAATCTGATTTTTCGTGTATTACAGATGTAGTTACTTATAGTTTAGAGAACTTAATTGTGTATATTTGTAGGTATATGTATACCTGTGATAATTGTATGCGGAGAGATCCAACCTGATCACTTGTCACCCATTGCTATTTTTGTAGGAATAGGTACAACACACGAAATTCTGGTTATGGATTTCAAAATTATTTAATTTTATAAAAATGTATATTGCGGTACATACTAGAGTAGGCGCTCGGCGTGTGAACAAATAGACTATTTCGGAACCTGTCTGTGTCTGTATCCCCCGGCCACTGGCGGGCGGGAACAGTGGGTCCCCCGGGGTGCTGGGGGGTGCTGGCTGAGACCCCCGGGGTGCGGGTACTGCTAAACCGTTACGGAAATAAAACATGTCGTCCTTCATTATGTATTTTATTTTGTTTAAAATATCTCACTAAAATAAAATCACGCTTCCGCTTACAAAATGAACAAAATATAGATCATATCCAATTTTAACAAAGTGTGACTAGTAAGTCAATAATATAAGTATAAAACAAGTTACGTTATAATATATTATCTACTTGTGCTGCTAGGTGCTTCCCTGCGGCATTATATACACACATTATGTAATATTTGTACGAGTACATATTACAGTAGTCGAGGGTAAAAGTAGCAACTACAAAATGGATACATTCATAAGTTTGTCTGTCGTAAGTACAAGTAGTGTGCACCGACTATCCACGTATATTTACTTATTTACAACATATCCTAAGTATGATGGAATGTGACCTTACACAACACACTAACATATTGTGACAATGTTCCCTATTTATTGTACAACTTAGGCCTAAACTGTAAATACTTTTTGAGGCTAAATAGATTTGTGTAGGTATATTTTTTTCATTATCGAATGCTTTTTTAAATTCTTATTTTGGGCAAAAACTCAAATTTTATTAGGTACACAAATGTATGGATTAGGGTATTTATAACCTTAGTTATTTAAATGCTACAACTATGGACAAGTGTATTGTGTTCAGCGGTGGCAAGAATAATTACCAAACACACAACAGTTATTCATTTAATATCAGGCAGTGAACTACTTAGTTGAACTAGCTGCCAAAATAAAACATGACAAGCGCTTAATTATAATAATTAAATAAAAACATAGCATACCTACACAATATTGAGTGACATATTAATTACATATATCAGGATACCGAGACTACTCGTTACTTATGTTATTGTGAGAGTCAACTGGATGTGTGTATCCTTACTACACGGAGGCTACTTGCTAGCTAAAACATAATAAATTAATACTTCAATACAATCTTTAAAAATAAAGTAACCATTGTAAATAAAAACATAATCTAATTAAGTATCGATCCGAGTATTTAAATAACAGCATAATATTATTAGACGTCAGATTTCAAAACTAAATAAAAAATACCAATAAGTACATCGCTCGTACAAAACTATTGCAAACTCGAATTATTTGAATACGATCCATAATATGAGAGATACCAAGAAGGAACTTATATATTTGAGAACGATATAACACATACGTCCTACGAGCCCCCTGCTACATACATGATGTACTCATTTACATTACTTCATATTTCACATTCCACGTTCCCGGCACTTATTCTGAACTTAACTATGTATGGTAACTAGTAGTATTACCTACATATGAAGCACAGCTACTTGCCGCTAGTACTGCCACAGCTTTAATAAAGTACTACAATCATGAAATAGTAAGTATCTAAGCGAATGGATAAAATGCATACTTTATGTTATAATGACCTATTTGATAAGAGTGAGGCACTTTTTAGATAATCTTCACATGATAAAAATTACTTGTAAATTGTAAAATAATGAGTTGACATCGAACCTGCCTTGATAGTATCCAATAACGTTCAACTGAGGAGTGCTTGGAATGTCTAGAGTATAATTGTTATACCTACTGCCTTATTATAAACTTACATCTAGATATTTACAATAGCAATCCTATAGATAGGACATTATTGAGTAGTTAGGATCACATGAATTAAGTAAACACTGGACGAGTGTCCCGCAGGAGCAGCGAGCACGCCGTCACTCGCTCTACTCGCGTTCACCTACCACGATCTGGACAAACTGGTCAGATACAACTATGTATTACCATAACATTAGTACTAACGTCGTTTGATTAGGTGCTTCATACCACTTGTATTGTAAATTCGTAGATTTTCAGGTGAATCTAATTTAGATATCTACACTTAAAGTATGGAAACAAAATCATACATTCAAAAGTACTTACTTAGGTACGTGAGTGTTGTACAATCTGTTTGAAATTTGTTCATTAGGTTTCTTTAAAATCTTTACAATAATAAGTATAGGTTCATCTAATGACTGTTCACGTGACAACCAGAACCTCCCACAAACTCTAGTTTCGAGTGTAGTTCTGCGGTCAGATCTCAAATATATATATAATAAGATTAAGATACACTGATTAACTTT